>CAXKWD010000004.1:134117583-134507583 GCA_964059195.1 Ectobius pallidus
AGACCGTATATGTGAACACTGGTACAAAAGTATTCAACAAACGTCGTCTACTAGCCTATTTCTTCCTGCTGGCGAAATAAGAACAGATTTTGGTGAATCAAGTGATTTGAAATTAAAAACGCACATTGCCATGTAAACATGTAGCCTAATTAAAACGCAAAAAAAAAAAAAAAAATAAAAAAAGTGTACAAAAAACTGTGATGTAAGGTTTGGTGTGTAGGTAATTGACAAAAAATAAAAGTAATAAAAATACAAGGTTAATTGAATTTGCTGCGTTTGGAAGTAGAAGCTGATTGGAGCAATAGGTCCAATCGAAGTTTCTCGTCATCCAGAAGGTCTGCTATTTCGTCAACATCGTTAGATAGCATATCTTCGCCGTCGTTCAAGCTTGGTTCGACATCAATTTCATCTGGTGAATTGGTGCAGGAAGCTTCTGTGCAATTATATCATATTGGAACATTGTATCTCTTTCTTCAGGGCAACCCTGCGAACAGTTGCAGCCAGTATTATTAATCAGATCTTGCGGGGCTTCTTCGGCTGTTGTTGGTAATGGGACGAGCTTATGCTTAGTAACCTTGCAACCCCACTGAACTGGATCCATCAAAAGACCATTCACAAATTAATTTGTAGGAGAGTCTTCATTGCGCGCAGTCGAGCAGCTTCTTCAGTTGGAGGAAGAGTAGCCAAGTTGAAGGTATTCTGTGTTAAGGATTTGGTGAACAGTTTAAAGCGTGTTTCATTCAGAAAGGAAGACTGAAGAAACGATCTAACGTACAAAGCAGCAATTACTTTTGCGCCGGCAGTACCAATTTCATCTGTAGTCGCATCACGGTTTTTAAATATCTCGACAGTCCTTTGTACCTCCGTATCTTTGTTGAGAACGTTTGCCAACTTCATCTTCCCCTGTCTGAAAATGACAGTTGTCGAATCGCATCCGCTGAAAACGTGAAGAAATAATGTATTTTCTTTAACTTTGTTTGAATTTTGAAGCTTGTCGGGGAATAGAAGACTGTCTCTGACTTCCCCTTTTCCAGGCTTGAATAAAAACAAGCGATCTCTATTAGGAGCTAATGCAGTTATACGTAATTACTAAAAGATCTATGTCTACTCCTACCAGAATCACACATTCAGCCCTTCTATAGTCCTTCTGATAATGGTTGTGTCGGCATCCTCTGTAGCTTGTTTTCATATGCAAATTTCTGAATTAGCATTGAGATGAGACTTTTTTGTCCCCTTCATTCGAGAGAAATTTATCTTTTGACATTGTCAGTAACATTGTTTCATCAAATTCAACTTTCGCTGCAATAACGTTATTCCTTCATCTCTTCTCTGTAGGGTCTTGTGGATAGCCATCAAATACTATGACCGATCGCGCCCCGAAGTATTTTTTGACATACTCTACGCATTTGCTGAGGACTGAAGATAACTTTTCCCTCAACTTCCACGGTACTCGGTTAAGTAGGAACCCGCCGTCAATCGCATAGAGAACGCTTTCTATGTCTGATGGGGAGTCTACTGAATCAAACAAATAGATTTACTGATTTTCTCATCATTCCTTGTTCATAAAATAAAGATGGCGAGCAAGGTGCCAGTTGATATGTAAAGTAATTTCTGAGTTTGGATTCTGTTTTTTTTGTGAAATTCAGTTCTCCTGAAAATGGTGCATGGGTTTATTACAACTACTTCGTCACGCAACTTAACACTGCTGGTGAAGCCTCGCATTGGTAACACTCTTTCTTGCTAGAGAACTTCACTTGACCAAAATTGCTTCCGATAATGCTTTCGAGACATAGGCGCATGTTTCCAGTAATTGTATTGGAATTTTAAACCGAAGTTTATGAAATATAGAAAAATTATCCCTGGTAAGAAAGGAATTTTTATTCGACGAGCCAACTCTTTGCTTTTTTTTTTTTTGAAAGTACAGCATTCGGTGTACTATAATGTCCAAATCTATTATTGCATACAATATATTTTACAATGCGAAAATAAGGTTTAAAAAGTAACCAAAACACAATTTTTTGTTTAAACGGGGGAAATGGTTCTTTGAACCCACTTATCTTCCTAACGACTTCATGTAATTTTAAGTGTAAAGTATTCATTCGACGCAGAATTTTATTTAATTTCATGCATAAAAGAGTAATATTTTCCTGTAAATGCAAACGAGTTATTAGTGAAAATCTGAAAAAAAAAGTCCGAAAATTTCTAGGTTTTTCGGACACACAAGCAGAAAATTTGTGCAAACTTCAATAAACCCTTTTTACATGCAAATGAAGAGATTAAAACCATTTCCAGATTTCCCGGAATTAATTAGCCTACACCCATTTTTTGGCTTATGTTGCCTGTCCTACAAATTAAGTTCACGCTGGAGGCAGCACTGTTTAACTTGGTGATCTACTTGGAAGTGGATGACGAGACCCTCTTAAATCTCTCTCTTTCATCCAATGCCCCCATGTTGGGGCGAAGGGCCTCCAAGTGGTTTCTGTTTACCGATGTGATTTTTGTTACGCTTATTTTCCTAGAGAGGGCAGAGGGGCAGGTGGTAAGCCCAACGCCCCTTAACCCCCTCCGAAAACTAAGGTATTTATTACTTGAACGTGAAAGGGCCGAGAAATTTTGTCCAGAGGCTCTAATTAGGCTTGGAGTTCTTTTACGTGCTGTAAACCTACGTCACGGGCCCCCCAGCTTAAAGTCTCTCTCCCGAAGAACTCCGTGCCCAGGAGTTTTACGTCCTGAAAAACCCACCGACTGCGGCCGCCGGGTTTGACCTTCGGATCTAGAGGTGGGCACGCTACCTCTAGACCACCGCAGCCGACTCTTTCATAAATAAATTTCTTTAAATACATAAAAATATTTCATGGGCAAGTGGATACTGTTCGGCACAAAAAGTGGTAGATTTTCATCCTTATACGATGTTCATGTTTACTCATAACTATTGAGTGAACATGAGTCTACCTCAGATCCTATCATGTCGACATCTGGGAAAGGAATACCGGCCTCTAACGGCGAGCTTTTGCCGATATCGTCAGGACATGTGCCGTAGGAAATATAAACAATGTTTTTAAGTTTGGGGGATATATTGTAAATATTGGAATGAGTAATATGGCATTGGCTAAGACTAGGCCTACTTATATTTATAGCGTTTTTGAAAGCATCTTACTCCAGATATTTAACGTTTTCACATAATTTCAACTTATAATGATATCAAAGGAAATATAACGAGATGTTCGGAATTTAGCCTATCTTGAGAAAATCCGGACATCGAATTAAATTTGTTGTGACTAATTAGCTAATAAAAAACGGAATCATTAACAACAAACTTACTCATGTTTGTCTGTTGTTACTAAATATTCTTTATATTTCTCTCCAAAACCTTTAAATTCGCATGTCATCTTGATATTCAGAGCACATGAATCCTAACATAATCAAGGCTTCCATTAGCTACGACAGAACTTTCACAAGGAAGTAAACTACCTCTTTTTTTGCTTTAAATGCTTTGCTATTAGCCTACGCAATTCAGTGTTATTCCTATTGTAGACCTATTTATTATACGAGATTTACAATGCCTTACCATTGAACATTATTTTCGTATCTTCTCTTGCTCCCATGCAGCTTAGGTCTATATGTTATGCGCAATTGCTGTTCAATGTTTCTACAGGTGTGTTTCACTGTTCAGCCCTTATTAATTTACATAACAACCTTATGTGTGACTCATATAACTTCCTCTTTCCAAATAAGAGTTTTGCCTCTTAGTATAACATTTTCCAGGCAAGACTGAGTTTCTGCAAACAGTGGGTGGCTTATAACTAAAATCGATCTCCAATTAATTATCCGAACACCAACTATCCGGATCGCTTTGAGGCTGTATTCAAGTGGTTTTTATACCAGCGAGCATTGAGAAACTCTCTTTCAGGGCCGATTATTTGCGAAAACGCAAAACTTTTAACTGACAAAATAGTTTGTCAGTCAAACAACTGACGCGGACTGGTGTGTTCAAGATGTGACACTTTATGTAAGTACAGTACTGTACAGTTTAGGTTTTTAAAGAAATGAGCCTCTTTCATGATTTGTCCAATTATCCGGATATTTGATTAACTGAATCGGGTCCGGTTCAAATAATCCGGATAATTTGAGTTTTACTGTAGGCTTACTCTTCAGAGAATTTCTGCAATATAGCCTATATAAGTTATATATATTTCAAAGTTTTAGCTCCTAGCATAAGCACCTCATGCACAAAGTTCAACGTAATCATTAGAGATTAAAGAGGAAGTCTTGCGAATCTTCCTGCCACATCCCCAGAATGTATCTAACCCAAATGCAACATTTTGTTTTCATTCGATTTTTCGTTCAGGGGGTAGGCTATTCACAGAAACACACACACAGACATGTTTCTGAAAATATTATTTTTGGATTCTCGGGACCTCAACATGCATATTTACTTAAAAATAAAAATAAAAACTCGACTTTGGATTTCTGGGTCGAACACAATACTTCCTCTACCTATTAATAGTAGGCTACCTATGGTACGGGCAGAGGAAGTAACAAGTGTACTTAGGAGCGATAAAATGAGATTAATAAAATTGAATGATAAAATTATGACGATAGACATTTGCAATTGTTTTAAATTCCACACATTCTTATACTGGACTTGTCACTGATTTCATGAGCTAAATAGTCACTGCAATACGCTACAACCCTCTACCCGACGAAATAGTAATATATTTATAGTACAGTAACCTTGAAGAGGATGATGTAGCTACTTAAATCTGCTGGTAGACATAACAGTCACATTGTACAAATAAGATATTATGATTTAAATCATGGCGGATTCTTCACTAACTTTTTGTGTATTTTCCACACAACAGAATTCGATAAATTATATGAGTTTATTGCCCATACTACAGCGAAGAACATATTGTAGGAGATTCGCCGGTTATGTTGATTCGTTCAGCAATGGACGCCCACATTCGATGGTGCGCATGAACGCTGTTGTGACATTTTCAATAGCTGTCCCCTGACACGCCACACTGTTGGTCCAGCCTCTGAGTTGCAGATTTCGCCTATGTCCAAAATATGTACATTACTTTTAAATTACTAAGTGAGATCGCTTTTTCTTATGACAGAACTAATGTCTATAAGAAATAAAATTTGCTTTGAAAATATCACATTCGCGACGAAGTCATCCTGATTACTGTAGTTTGCTGTAGTAAAACTGTCTTTAGGGGGAACATACAGTTTTGGGTGAAATTCATGGGTGAGAAATAGGTGAAATTCATTATTTTTTTCAGCAATGAATTGTTCTGTAACCTTGTAATCTGGCATGCTCTTTACTGACTACTTCTACAATTACATACTATTTTCAGAATGAATTAAATTTTTACAGTTATGGATAATTACCGTTCCAAAATCATTTTCTAGGAATCTTTATGAAATATGAGATACTTCGTGTCCCCCAACTCCATCCATAATCATACATCGAATAAAATTTTATTATTTTTTTCCTATACCACTTCCGGTCAATATGTTTTTATTGAAAGTCTTTTCTGCTCGCTCAGATTTAATTCAAATTTGTGTTCATCCCTCACAATCTCCAAAACTAAAATTAAAAATGAAAATGAAATCAAATAGGCTACGGAAACATTCTCCTCTATAGAATATACAGAACACCATCATCACACTTTGATTGTGATTTACTCGTATTATTATGTTTTTCATTCATAACACAATTCTTAACTTAGGCCCTAATTATAAATGAAAATTATGAAAGTTAGGATAAAGCACTTATATAGTATACAATTTTAAGATATTAAAAACGAAAATTAACTTATGGCATAAAAAAGCACAATCATAGATCGAAATATAAAAATAAATGGTCCTTCCTCTTTGTTTTTACTTATGGAAATGCAATTTGGCATTAAGAGGAAAGACCAGCTATTTTTATAATTTACTTAAAACTATTATTGTGCCTTTGTTTATAAGCTATAAATTAATTTTAGTTTTTAATATATTGGCACTGTATGCTAAATGCATAGGTCCTAATTTTCACTATTGACTAGGCCTACATACAAAAACTAATGTGTATTATAATGTAAAATGTTGTATGTTATTTTGAATCATAAAGGTCCTTCTATGTAAAGTTTCATTTTAAAGGTTACGGTAAAAATTAAAGTGCTAGAACGTTATAGAGACTATGTAGAATATTATCAGATGTCACTGTCGTTGTCTTCCCTTTCGTAAAAATTAATAATTACCCATTTAATTATTTCAACCACTACAAATGCTACTACTACTACTACTACTACTACTACTACTACTACTACTACTACTACTACTACTACTACTACTACTACTACTACTGCTACTATTACTACTACTACTATCGGCAAAATAACATAAATAACTATTTCGGCAAAAAAACATTTGGTCTATAAACTAAATGGTTTTTGACAAAACACAATCGTAGGCCAACACAGTATATAGATTCGCTCAAAGCATTACACACTACCTTAATTTCTCCTCCGTCCATTCGAAGTCTGCAATTCTGTATCATAGCGAAGAATTTTCCAGATTAGTTCTTAATTTGCCTATTCTATAACTACAAGAGAAATATAAATTTCTTTACGAATAGATAACGATTTAGTATTTCCAGCAAATTTAGAAGCTATGTTAATTTGTTTTCATATGTGATTTGTTTCAAACAAATTGTTGCCAATCAAAAGAGCCTATATACGCATTATCAATACATACGGAATTACCAAAGAGACTTTTGGTTACTATTCTAGGCACAAGCGGATTGAAATTATTTTCCTTTTAAAATACACGATTCAAAACAAGTAAACAACATAAAACGTCATACGGTGTTCGACCATAAGAACTTAAAGGATCACACTCTAGCGCTCGTTTCGTTAACTGCGTGCTTCCCTGCTAAGTTCTTCCCGGATTATCAACAGATTACCCCCTTATATTCGAAATCTTCCAACTTTTACTGTGACCAACAAATCTAACCTTTCCCGAAATATCCTGTCTATTGTACAGATTACAGTACCCTCATCCTCCCCATTAATAAAGATTTCACAAGTTAAAAAAAATATATAAATTTTAGTGAAACATTCTTCGACTATATACAGAGTGTAAACAAAAAAGAATTCCGTACACAAACTTGGAGAGTTTCTACAGGAGATAAAATGAAACTCTATTTTTTATGTGACAAAGATCTGACAAGTCCTTAAAGGGTTTGACAGTGGGTGGTGTGACTATATTCAAGCTGCCGTGTGATTAATGTTTTACAGATTTTGTTGAAAATGTCTTCCGTTTACACAGCTGGCATCTGCATCCAAATGATTGTCTCAAACGCTCAGAACAATCAGGTGTCTCACGAATAATTGCTGCAGCTTCAGCCACGCGAGTAACCATCTCTTTTGGAGTACCTATTGGTGTTTCGTACACCAAACGCTTCATCTCCCCCACAAAAAGCAATCCATAGGACTGGGATCAGGAGAATGTGGTGGGCACTGTACTGGCCCACCCTTCCCAACGGAGAACCAGGCAGATATTTGTCATAAAAAAATTATAATAATTTCATTTCATCTCCTCTACAAACCCTACAAGTTTGTACACGGATATCTTTTTACACCCTAAGTTTTCCCACAAGAATCTATTATAATTTTCACGGATGGATAAAAAACGGCCGTGGGCACGGGTGCCGCATATTTCAATGACACCTTTAATGATCATTAACAATTTAATAGCCAGCACAACAGCAGCATACACACGGCTAAAATCATAGCTATCAGTCAGGCGATCATGAGCCTTAGAAACATACAAGGTGCTAATATTATTATTTTCTCCGATTCACAAAGGCTCTGGAATCAGTAACTCTAAATACTATACTCGCCGTGGGTGAGTCGGTAGCGCGCCTGCCTTCCACTCCGGCCGGGTCGGGGATTTTTCAGTAGTGAAAAAATCCCTTTCCCGGGTTCAGGACTGGGTGTTTGTCAGTAGGTTAAGATAATGCACATTGTGCGCGATTCCTTAATTATTTAAATACTATACACACTAAGTTCAGCATTAAGAAATTGATCAAAGGAATTCATGAACTCTCTATAAAATATGCTAAGTTTTCTTTAATAAACATTGAAGAATTAGTTATTGCTTCTAGGCACACTTGAAAATTTTTGTTATTTCAGCGATAAAACTAGGCTAATGACAATAATAATATTTTATATACTAATAATAACAACAACAATACTAATAAATCTCTTTTGCACGACTTAACTAATTAGTGGTACTTACGAATGTTGTTGCCGTAGATCGTAAGTTGACATTCCCACACGCAATCTTGTTGCTATGTGCGGTAAGAGTTTCCGTGCGGGAAGAATTTACTTACGGCACATCATTATTCAAGCCTTTTGGACAAGGACCCCAGGACAAATATTCGGTTCCCATAACAACAAATACATGCTAATCCCTTTCTGAAATAAACATCTATCTTCAAGAATGTATATACATAATATTTTCAAGTAAGTTAATATCACAATTAATATAATTAAATTGATATAAATAATCATCGTGCAAAAAATAGCATGCAATACTCGTGCCGTAAGCGCATAACGGATCTCGGAAAATTGAAAAAAACTCGGAGCGAGAGCCTTGTTTTTTCAAACTATTTCCTCGATCCGTATGCATCGCTTACGGCACTTGTATCGCAATATACTATATTCAATCTGACAGAGTTAAGGCCTTAAGGCTCTCTTACACACAACCAGAGACAGAAAGAAGGAACAAACAACTACACTAATATAGTTCTATAAGTAATAAGAATACACTAGTTATATACATCTAGGCCTACAGTAGTTGGTTAAGTCTATGTTACATAAAATTAAACTACTTTAGCAAAAGTGTTACACTAGGAAAACAAGGAACTTAACTTAGGCCTGCAATATGCAAGAAACAATAAGAAACAAATGTTTATACCTAAAAAGAAAAAATTCGCGTTTTCTTAATAGACGTTCGTTTAGCCTAATTTTAAATGTTGACAGCGTACAACAGACCCTGATGCTGGAAGGAAGAAGATTCCAGGAACGTGCAGAAGTTACAGTAAAATACTGGGAACATATATCTAACCATGTAACTTAACATGAAACAAAGTTAACATACGTGGAAGACCTATGTGCCAAAAGCTTCAATTTATGCTTCCTGCCCAGTACTCACAAGCGTATTCTCTGCATGGCAGCAGCATGTATAATCTTTGGCATTATTGCAGAATTGTTAAAGAACAAACACGCTGGAATTTTGTGCGTTTCAATTATTAAAGTAATAGATTTCGCCCTACTGGAAACTATGTAATAGTTTGGGGAAAACGGCTACCAACAGAACAAGAACAGAACCAATATTACAAAGATCATATCCTATATGATCGACTTGTATCCTCAATCGGTGAAACCTCTGATACTTATATTCTGTTTGTTGTGTTGGCTTCATCATCATTAAACTCGGCAACAATGATTCTTATTGCTTGCTCAGTCTGATTAAATCATGCATTGGCCCTCGTTCTGATGAGTATAAAAATTAATAACTAACGTTACAAATAAATGCATGTACACAGATGAAAACTGAAATGTATTGTCTTGCAGTTTCAGTTTTACAGCAATTTATTATATGTTCCTATATCCCTAGGCTTGCCAGATTTCTGAAATGTTCAACCGGGACACCGGAATGCCCCCAGCGTCGCGGGTATCCAAGGGTTCACACCTTTGGCGGGTTTTTAGAGTTTTTTAAAGGGTAGTTTATTCTCAATGCTATGAATAAATGGTTACTTATTAGGGACCTAAACCAGGGGTAGTAATAAATGACATAAGCACATACATTTAAACATTTTATTTCTAACATGTTAATATTTAAAAGTTACTTAAGTAAGAAAAAACACTTTGAATGAGGAATAAAAATTTGAACAATATATACATGTACTTTTCATTGGCTAGACTTTTTTTTAGAAATTGATCAAAGGAATTCTTGCTACTAACTCTTTCCGATTCGTTCGGATACCGGGATATAATATTAGAGGCAACGAAATTGCTGACCAACTAGTAAAAAAGGCTACTGAACTCCATGCTCAGGAAAAATACCTACTGAACATACAAGACTACATCACAGTCACACGGTAGGCAACATTCTTCACGGTATGTACGAGCTTTTGGGAACACAGAAGCTTACATAGGCCTACCCCTCCGAAGCAAGATAAACCCTGGTTCCTAAAAGTTCCTGCTTCTCGTTTTGAAATTTCTATCTTATAAAAAGTGAAATTCAAAACGGCTATCACACCCTACTACTTACATAGGATTAAAAGGAAGGAATCTCCACAATATCACTGTGGTCAGATAGGCACCATTCAACACATACTTTTTTCCTGTCCAGAAGCTAATACTAGAACTCATGAGCTTTTTAACGAACGGCGAATAGCATATGGGTACAGCCCTTGGAACATAACAGCATTTACAGAGGATTAACCACACAAAGCAACTAGCACACTATCAAGATTCCTTCACAAGTGCAAAATGGAACTATGAAACTAGGATAATGAAAATTATTTTTACTTCATAATAACATCGACTACATTCACGGACGTCAAAACCCAGGGTGTGACGTCTATAAATAAACAGGAAGTGAAGTGAAGTGAAGTTCTTTATAACGGTCTTACATCGTAAATAACTATTATCCCAACTTAGCTAGTAATGTAAGGGAAGAATGAATATTTTAGACTATTATGTAAGGCAGCGGTTCCCAACCGGAAGGGTTACAGGTGGGTCGTGACTCGTTTTTAAAACTATCAGAAGCCATCGAATAAACCACAAGAAAAGATAAGAAAAATCGAAGCAAATAAAATTGTGTTTTGATTGTTTTCTTGGTTCTTGATTTTTGGAATCTGGGGCATATTGTTGAATGAGGAAATGAATTTGTATAATATTTGAACATTTATTTCTCACTCACATTACAATAAAAATGAAAATTTCTGTACATGAATAAATAAAATAATCTTTACACTTGATTTCTTAAATGATCTGTGAACAATATTCAAATAGCTCAAATTAAATATAAATACATGAGCTTAGTTATGATTTCTTGAACTTGAATCTTTCAACATAAGTATTACTCTTTGACTAAATGAAATCTTCAATTAAATGAGTTTTACAGCTTACCAAAACCAACGGCCTGAGTCTGCAGGCTCTGCAAGAATGTAAAATTATACCTTTTCTTCCTTTGACATAAATGGTGAGTTAATTATATACAGAACAAAGATATTACACTGTCTTCCTTTGAAATAAATGGTGAGTTAATTATATACAGAACAAAGATATTACACTGTCTTCCTTTGAAATAAATGGTGAGTTAATTATATACAGAACAAAGATATTACACTGTCTTCCTTTGAAATAAATGGTGAGTTAATTATATACAGAACAAAGATATTTCACTGAATATATTTACAAAAGTATTTACAAGACTATTTACAGGATTAAACGTGATAGGATTTCAATATTGCTATTTGCAAGATTTCAAGCTGAGTTTAAGCTTCTTTCATTTGTCAATAACAAAAACAGCATGTATAATGTAAGAAACTAAGTTTCTTTACCTTTAGTGTTTCATAATTACGCAGAAAACGCCCACCATAATGGCGTCGAATGGAGTAGAAGAGTTGATTATGCAATCGGCCTGGAAGTCTTGAACAATGACTGCATCTCAGCATGACGTCCTGTAGTGATATTTTAAGGCTGTAGTATATAGACAGAAACGTAACTATCAATTTCCGTCAGCTTCAAGTGATGACTTCATCCGACTTGGATGGCGATGCAGAGTAGAATGATTTTACAGAAAGTGTACATGTGCCACTTGAGGCAAAGTAGCAATGGCTGACGTGTCCATCCCCTCCCAGCATGCAACACGGAAACTGCGCATGCTCGGCAGCAGAGAACGAAAAAGATCACAGAACTTGAAACAAAAGCAAAGAATATAAGAAACACTAAACAAAAAACAAAACCTTAAATACTGTTGAGACGGTATTTAACATACTGGGGGGGGGGGAGGACAAGAAGGCCATTACTTCACAGGAAGTATACAAAGTTGATTTATAGACCGTACAAAAACACCATTCGAGGAGAGAACTGAAACTGTTCTTACTAAACCATCAGCTCCAGAATGCAGTTTAATAATACGTGCCAATTTCCAATTCAGAGGTGGTGATTGCATGTCTTTTATTACCACTAATTGTCCTTCTTTGAAATTAGGCTTTTCCATTTTCCACCTTGATCTTGCTTGTAAAGTGTTTAAGTATTCTTGGGACCAACGCTTCCAAAAACATTGACGCTGCTTTTGAATTAATTCCCAACATGATAATCTAGAGTCTGGAAGTTGCTCAAGAGAATGTTCAGGTAAGGCATTTAATGGTTGACCAATTAAGAAATGTCCTGGAGTCAAAGGCATTAAGTCTTCAGGATTTTCAGACATAGGCGAAATTGGTCTAGAGTTTAATATAGCTTCTATTTGAGATAGCAGTGTGTAGCATTGCTCAAATGTATAGACAGTGTTTTTCATAGTTTTATATAAATGGGCTTTAATTGACCTAATTGATCTTTCCCAGAGTCCACCAAAATGGCTAGCATATGGCGGATTAAAATGCCACTTGATTTGGTTAGATAAAGCATAATCTGATATTTTCTTCTTGGTGTTTTCCTCACAAAGAACCTTGTAGAGAGTCTGTATTTCTCTGTTTGCTCCAACGAAGTTCGATCCATTATCCGAATATATATGCTGTGGGACCCCTCGTCGAGCCACAAATCGATTCAATGTTGAAAGAAATGCATCAGTTGATGCTGATGATACTAGTTCTAAATGTATGCACTTTGTTACCATACAAATAAAAACTGCTATATAAGCCTTTATCTTGACTTTAGACCTAGGCAGACCAGTTTTCAACATAATTGGTCCTGCATAGTCTATACCCACTGAAGAAAATACTCTGTTGTGTGTTACTCGGGCCACTGGTAAAGATCCCATGAGTTGTGTTCCCATTCTTGGTGAGAAGCGATGACAAACAATACAATTTCGTATCGCAGTTTTTACTGTTCTCAGTCCATTTATAGGCCAAAATTTTTGTCTTAAGGCATACAGCAATGCTTGAGGGCCTAAATGAAGATACTTGAAGTGATAATGTCTAATAATTAAATTAGTTACATGATGTTTTGCAGGCAGTATTATAGGGTGTTTGGCATCAAAACTTAACTCAGATTTCTGAAGTCGTCCCCCAACTCGTAGGAGCCTATTTTCGTCCAAGAAAGGGTGGAGCAAAGCGATAGAGCTACGCTTATTAACTTCAGATTTAGCATCAATTTGTTTTATTTCATCGGGAAAAGATTGTTGCTGTAATTGTCTTACGATACAAACGTGTGCAGAGTCTATATCTTCTGGCAATAATGTAGAACTTTTTACAGTCCGTTTGTTGCTACGTAGAAATTTGAAACACCAAGCTATCACTCTTAACAGTTTGAAAAACGTAGAGTACTTGTGCAGAATATCAAACGAACTTGTTGTAGCTACCAATGCTTTGGCAATCGGCTTAGATTCTGGCAATTTAATAGAAGTGCCAGCTGGGATTTTTGGCCACTCTTCACGTGATTGGTACAAAAAGTCAGGTCCGTTCCACCATATTGAGGATTTGATTAATTGAGTGGGATAGGCACCACGACTTAACAAATCCGCTGGATTGAGATCTGATGGCGCATAATTCCATACTGAAATTTCTGTATTAGACTGTATTTTGCTAACTCTGTTTGCAACAAATGTAGTCCAATGATGTGATGGTTGAGCTATCCATTGCAGAACTATCAATGAATCACTCCAACAATATATTTGATAATTAGTCAAGTCCATAGAAATTTTTATCTTACTATAGAGTTCACTAGCAAGGAGTGCTGAACACAATTCTAGACGAGGAGTTGATTGTTTCTTCAAAGGGGCTACTCGAGATTTACTTGTTAGAAGTTTAACCTTTGTATTGTTACCCATAGATGTACGTACATAAGCAACCGCACCGTACGCCAATTCACTGGAGTCACAAAATATGTGCAATTGTAGATTCGGTTGTAAATAGTCAGCTAACACATAACGAGGAATACGAACATCACCAAGTACATGAAGACTAGTGTACAGTTTATTCCAACCATGTTGTAAGTCTACAGGAACTAGCTCATCCCATCCTGAATGAATCTTCCATAACTCCTGCATTATAAGTTTTGCTTTCACTATTACAGGCGATAACAAACCTAAAGGGTCGTATATTTTAGCAATATCTGACAATATATGCCTCTTAGTAAATCTGGTAGGTGACTGCCTCACCTCGTATAATAGTTTATCAGTACGAGGATTCCAATGTAATCCCAGCGTTTTTACAGTGTCGTCTTCTTGTAGTTTAAGAAGCGTTTGAGTTGAACGTTGCTGTTCCGGTACCGTATTCAGTACTTCTTCTGAATTAGTGCACCACTGTGTTATGTTAAAACCTCCAGCAGAAAGTATATTAGTGATGTTAATACGTAAAGATATAGCATCGTTTATACAGGATGTTCCTGAAATCAAATCATCTATGTAAAAATCTTCTTGTATGGCTTTAGCTGCTTCAGAAAAATCTTGTGCTTCATCTACAGCTACTTGTTGCAATGTTTTTGTGGCTAAATAAGAAGAAGGAGTTAAGCCATAAGTAACTGTCTTTAAGCGAAAAATTTGCACTGGTTTATCCCTCTCAGTACGCCAAAATATCCTCATGAAATCTCTTTGATTTGATTCCACAAGCACCATTCGATACATTTTTTCTATATCTGCTGTTAACACATAACGGTGGCATCTGAACCGTAACAATATAGAATATAAATCTTGCTGCACAACTGGACCAGTCAAGAGATTTTGATTTAGAGAATTACCTGATGAGGTTTTCGCTGAACCATCAAACACTACCCTTAATTTTGTAGTTTTACTGTCTGGTTTTAATACAGGGTGGTGTGGCAGATAAAATGCTTCAGGACCATCTTTCTCAAAGTCACATGTTACCTTTTCCATATGATCCATCTTCAGATAAGTGTCCATGAATTCAGTGTATTGTTGCAATAGAGAAGCATCCTTATGTAATTTATTTTCCATAGCATAAAATCTACGAAGAGCTTGAAGGCGAGATGCACCAAGGGGGGTAGAGCCCTCTCGGAATGGCATAGTAACTATATATCTTCCTCTTTGGTCACGACGTGTAGTTTCTGAAAACAATTGCTCACATTGTTTCTCCTCCTGTGTCCTTTCATTAAATTGTAGTTCCTCTAACTTCCAAAATTTTTCTAATTGATTATATGTTTGTTGTGATATGCTTAAATTACAATTCAAATGTGTCATGTCATCTTCTATAAACGTGGATCCAATGACAATCCAACCAAGTTTTGTTTCTTGCAATTTCAAAGATGCATAATTATTACATCCCATGTCAATTTTATGACCCTGTATAATGTCCCAACAAACATCGGCTCCCAGCAAAATATCAATATCACCAGGCTGATCAAAACAGTTGTCTGATAATTGAATGTTTGAAGGAATATGCAGATTAGTACAGTCTATTTCCATAGACGGCACTGGTGAAGTGGTTATTTTATTCAACACTAAGCATGTTAGTTTCACTTGAAAGTTAGTGTCGAATTTGCTTTTTATAGATATCTGAGTAGTCTTAATTGCATCGCTTACTTGTGAATTTATACCAGATATCGTTATAGTTGTATTTCTACATTTCAGTTTTAGCTTATCACATAACTTATCTGTTATGAGCGTGTGCGTAGAACCGCAATCAATTATGCCTCTACATTGAGTATATTTCTCATCTGACCCAGCTACCAACAAGCTAACTGTAGATAGAATAGCTTGCTGCGAACACGGCGTCACCGTGGAACTGGCGAGAGTTTGTGGATTACACACTAAAGAGTTTTTAGAGTCACTTTTTAAATTTTGAGTTTGTGGATCCCGCTCTGAGTCACCTTTTGCAGAATTTTTGTTGCATGATTTAGAGTTTTTAGACTGTAACCCTACTTTTCGCACTGAATTATCATTACTGTCTGAGTGCAAAAGTGTATTGTGTGATTTAGAACAAATGCGACACTTAGATCTTGTGCACTTGCTTGTAAAATGGTTAGCACGCAAACAATTGAAACAAAGTTTTTTGTCTTTTACATGTTCATGGCGTTTTGCAATATCTGCTTCTTTAAATTTAGAACAGTATTGTAAGAAATGATCCATGTTGCAGAACGAACACTTGACCACTCCACGACTAAGGCATATTTTAGATATAGCTAGTCGACTAGAATATGTAACCTTTTTACTATGTTCTAGGCCTAGCTTATTTTGTTTTAAAACATTTTCTCCCTCCTTAGCTATAGCATCTAGTGTTTGACATCTTTGTTCCAAGAATAAACATAACTGTTTAAATGTTGGTGGCACAGTAGATGGAGATGTTAATTCCCAATCTCTAAAAGTCACTGCGTCCAATTTTGAGATTACCATGTGGACCAATAACGCATCCCATGAATCAACTGGTTGTCCAAGGCCTTTTAATGTTCTAGTTTGCCGTTGAAAATGGTCTACTAAGTGTCTTATAGAGATTGCAGATTCTTTACGTATTTTCTCATATTCAAAAAGTGAAGCGACTAGCTGTGAGACAAGTAATTTTTTGTTCTCATATCTATCGTTTAGCATTTGCCATGCTATGCTGTAATTTTCATTTGTTAGTGACAGTGAGTCGATAAGCTTTGCCGCAGAACCAGTGACAGATAACCTGAGATAGTGAAATTTTTGAACAAGTGGTAATGTCTCTTCTAAATGCACTAAAGAAGAAAATATTTCTTTGAATGGGATCCAGTCTTCGTACTTCCCCGAAAATACTGGTAACTCTATTTTAGGTAAACTAGCACGATCACTTCTAGCAACAGGAGTTGTGGTTTGAGACACGCGAGCCGGGGCATTAACCTCTTCAAAGTTTCTTATTAACCTTCTAGCGAAAGAGACCGCTGCATAGTATTTTGTTTCGAACTCCAGCCTCTCTGATTCACAATCAGGGTCTGCATCAAAATGTTCTAATTTAGATTGCAATTCATCAAATTCCTTGTAATATAGTTGTGCATGTTCCAATCTTTGTGTTACATCATCTATACTAGCCTGGGAAAGATCACTAGACTCAATGAACTGTTTAAATCTTGTTAACTTTGACTTTACTTGAGCCCTTTTTTGTTTAATTTGCTTTACTTGAGATGCTATGTTCGCAATCGCTTGTGATGTAAGAGATTGTGTAACTGTTTCTGGATCTGTAACTTGCTTACCACCAGGATTAATAGCTTTATCTGCATCAGACATTTTCAGCTTGTAATGATACACTGCTTTGTTGACGAAGAGGAAACAATTCTGATTATGACTCACCTCAGTGTTAATGTGACCAACTTTACTATCAGCGTTCAATGGTCCCAAGAATGATTTATGTGGTGGCACGTAGGGCTGCGTTTGTTGTCTTCTTGCGACCTTGACAGGAGCTGATGTAAGCTGAGATGACCCATATTTTTCAGAGTTGCATGTTGGGATGGACAGCTGACTGACTGTTGTCCCAGGCCATTCTCTGATTGCATGTTCCTCTCCTCTCCATACACATTTACAGCAGTACAGTATTACATGAAATACAAAAATATAGACCAGCATTAGTACACGAAGTAAAAATCTCGGTGGGACCTCCAAAAAAATGTTGAATGAGGAAATGAATTTGTATAATATTTGAACATTTATTTCTCACTCACATTACAATAAAAATGAAAATTTCTGTACATGAATAAATAAAATAATCTTTACACTTGATTTCTTAAATGATCTGTGAACAATATTCAAATAGCTCAAATTAAATATAAATACATGAGCTTAGTTATGATTTCTTGAACTTGAATCTTTCAACATAAGTATTACTCTTTGACTAAATGAAATCTTCAATTAAATGAGTTTTACAGCTTACCAAAACCAACGGCCTGAGTCTGCAGGCTCTGCAAGAATGTAAAATTATACCTTTTCTTCCTTTGACATAAATGGTGAGTTAATTATATACAGAACAAAGATATTACACTGTCTTCCTTTGAAATAAATGGTGAGTTAATTATATACAGAACAAAGATATTACACTGTCTTCCTTTGAAATAAATGGTGAGTTAATTATATACAGAACAAAGATATTACACTGTCTTCCTTTGAAATAAATGGTGAGTTAATTATATACAGAACAAAGATATTTCACTGAATATATTTACAAAAGTATTTACAAGACTATTTACAGGATTAAACGTGATAGGATTTCAATTTGCTATTTGCAAGATTTCAAGCTGAGTTTAAGCTTCTTTCATTTGTCAATAACAAAAACAGCATGTATAATGTAAGAAACTAAGTTTCTTTACCTTTAGTGTTTCATAATTACGCAGAAAACGCCCACCATAATGGCGTCGAATGGAGTAGAAGAGTTGATTATGCAATCGGCCTGGAAGTCTTGAACAATGACTGCATCTCAGCATGACGTCCTGTAGTGATATTTTAAGGCTGTAGTATATAGACAGAAACGTAACTATCAATTTCCGTCAGCTTCAAGTGATGACTTCATCCGACTTGGATGGCGATGCAGAGTAGAATGATTTTACAGAAAGTGTACATGTGCCACTTGAGGCAAAGTAGCAATGGCTGACGTGTCCATCCCCTCCCAGCATGCAACACGGAAACTGCGCATGCTCGGCAGCAGAGAACGAAAAAGATCACAGAACTTGAAACAAAAGCAAAGAATATAAGAAACACTAAACAAAAAACAAAACCTTAAATACTGTTGAGACGGTATTTAACACATATACTGCAAACATATATCTATTGTTAAATAAATAACTGTTTTGCTACAAAATGCTTATATTTTGTATACCATTTTCAAATCAGAACACGAATTGTTTATCAATAATAAATCTGTACCTTCAAAAAAGCATATATAAGCTTATATATTTGCAATATTTGAGGGTAAATTATATATACATAAGGAAGGGATACGATACAAATAAGCTTTTTACTCCACCATGGACCGATGGACCGTGGAGGTATTCCGAAAAGGAAAGGTGGGTCGCCTGCTGAAAAAGGTTGGGAACCACTGATGTAGGGTAGTAGGCCTACTTGTGTATAAGGTTGCGAATTGAAACATAATATTACTAATCCTATGCTGTCACAAATTTCATTAATGAATCCTTGTTATAAAAATCTTATTCCTTCCATTCAACAACTTATTTCTGTAGAGCCAGTTGCAATTAGTATTCGAAAATTACGGTATTTTAACGTATTTCATTTTTTCGCAAAGCGAATAGGTTAAGCTTCCTTATTTACACCATTAATAGCTCAACCCTAGATGCCACGTAGCATTTTCATAGAAACTAAAGACCAATTACATTTAATAGGCGATGGCTAACCTTAATGTGTTTTTCTGTATTGGAAGTTCGAAGACACTCGAATTCAAGCCGGCAGGTGTGCGAATGATTGCGATTTCACTCTACTATACAGTACATTTTTCATGAAAGAAAGTTGAGTTTTTAATTACTTTATGCTATAGGAGTGAGAGATGAGGAGGGCTTTCACTAAGTATGCTGAGCGCTCTTCTTTCTCGCTAATGATTTCCATATGCTAATCCTGGTGGAACAGTGGGTCGAGTGTAGTGTAATTATACAAGTCCCCGTCGTGCACCTGAGCAGCGCGCTATTTCATTCGCGATCCGCCATGTTGACAGCATCAACTTCTCAAAAGTAAGCTCTGTATCATATCCTTAAACACAAATCTTAAGACAAACTTCGGTTTACAATTTTTCCAAACAACAGGCATGAAGTACCGGTAGTCTTTTTTTCAATTTTAACGTTACTGCATTACAGAAATGCAGATATCCAGATAATTAACTTGAATCACTATGTGTAAGTTACGGCAATATATTTATATATTGAGGGACAGCTGCCTTGTCTCTAAGACCAGTGGTGGCTCGTAGCTAAAATTAGTGGGGATGCTGCTCCAGTAATTTTTAGCCTTTGTTTTAAAATTGTGTAAAAGGAAACATACATATATAAAAAGAAAATTTATTCAGAAACTTAATAAAACCAAACCAAAATATTTTACTTACTTTAATCTGAATTGTTACATTTCAAGCTTGATCCATTCATTTAAAAATGATATCCATTCTTCTTGATTTAATTTCCGCAAAAAGGTCAATAATTTTCTCCTTGATCTGCCATGGTTAAAGTTTTCTCTTAAGTAAAAGAACCGAAAAAATGAATAAAATAGAATAGCTTATCACATTCAAGATAATGGTACATGGTTTTTAAGCATAACACACGCGGAGAGTAAAGAAAAACACTACCTTCCACCAAAAACGCCAGGATCGGCACTGTGGAAGCGACAGAGCTCTTTCTCCCTTGCAACCAGTACGCTGGCCGTGGCATGCACCTTCCTATGTCTGCATGCACACAGCAGTAAAACACCACGCCGCTGGAACTGTGAAATGCTCAGTTCCAACCAATGATTTTCTTTTATCTTTTTAATAAACTGGGGGATGGCTACTGGCATTAAGATTGAGGATTATATATTTTACAAGTATAAATAAAGGATTAAAGAAAAAATGACTCATTATACTAAATGTTATCGATAATATCAAGTGGAAGTAGGGGGTGCAGTAGTTCCACAGTGCCTATACATCAGCCGGCACTGCTTACAACCACATCTTAATTATCCATTCATATAATGTTAACATACCAACTATACCAACTAAAAATCTCTATTTTTAACATTTATAGGACTGAAAATGAAATATTGAGGTCAAAATGTGTAGCCTACATCGTTGTCGTTCGGACAGAAGTCACTATGTATAAAATGTTAGTTTTGGGATACAGCTCTTTTAAAGTTTGATAACACCTTTGGATATATGGACTTGGTGAAGCCAGAAGTATTAGTTACTTGAAAATGAATTAGGATATCAATTAGTGAGTTCTACCTATCGATAAAGCAGTGGTTCCCAACCTTTTTTCATTTGACCCCCCTTTCGAATATCATGACATCCTTTAATAGTGATGGGGAGAAGAAGCCCTAAAAACGTGATTGTCAGTACTTTCGTACTTTGAAAGATCCCTGTAATACTTGTAAAAATAAAATTTATATTGCTCACCTCTTTTAATTGTCTAATTTATCCTGTGTCCTTTTGCTGTCACACACATACACATAAGACACGAAAATGCATATCTAATTATTATGAATCTTATTTGAATCTCAGTACAGTTCATAAATAAAGTTAAATGTAGAAACACAAATGTCCAGTGTAGAGTTAAAAACTGAATACTGAGATGATTGGCACTGTTTTGCTTTCACCAGCTCTGAGATATTAGGTTTTATGTTTGAAAGAGCACAACGCAGATCACTCGTACCTCATATTTGGATTTCGAAATTATTATAAACGTGTTGAGGACACGATATGACTATTTAATATGGCAGGGAAAATATAGTTACAATTTAGAAGATAATAAATTTAAAATCACACTGTTCTGCTATTCTTCTTAATTACAGTATGTGTGTGTGTACTTGCTTGATTAAAGTTAACCGATTAAAAATTCTTCTCAACCGACAAGGCAACAACACTAAATCAAAATATGAATTTCAAATTGTTGCACGCCCCCCTAAGAAGAGCCTCAAGCCCCCCAGGTTGGGAACCCCTGCAATAATGCATCCTTTCATCAATTCTGTAGTACTGTATATATAAAACTCAAAATAGCCATTTTTGGAGTTAGCTACTTTTGCCGGAATGACGACGACTTATCCTCCATTACCATTGCCTACATAGGCACATAAGATTGTAACATTTTAATTTTTTGACAGTATTATAGCCTAAAGTCCTGTAATCTTTATATTTAAATTTCTTTAACATTATATTGTACTAGTTCAAGAACATAAGTTTTGTTTTATGTCATTTTACTTTACATCAGTTTGTAATTGAGGTTATACCATAATTTATATTAATTTAAAGCAAATACATTTTAGATTTAATATGTAAGGGTAGGCCTACACCTCAAAACATAGTTGTGGGTAAAAGGCGAATTTAAGTATAATGCAAAAAAATTAAATTAATATTGACCCATATCAATCTGAATTCAGAACTGACCATAGTAGAAGTACACTAGTACAGCACTTCTCATGGTGACAGAGGACATAATATGTAAAGCCATGGTTAGGGACATGCAAAAGGTGTGTTTATTATTTGGTCAAAGAGGTGTTATTTCTCCCCAAAAGTGTTTTTCCCCATAAACGGTGTTATTTTTCCCAAAAGCTGAGTTATTTTTTCCCAAAATCGGTGTTATCTTTAATATAATTTTACTAATTGTTGAGTTAAAAAATGATTTCAAAGACAAGCCACTTATTGTGCGGTTGTGATCACATACACATAAATACAATGAAGTCAATTAACCATACAGCACTTTAATGTTTACACATATCAATACCAGTAGCGGCTCGTGGCTGAAAACGAGGGTGTGCTGCAAATACCATTTCATACAGCAAACTTTAAATATTTTAAAAAAATGATTATTACGCCTATCCTAACTGCTCGTCTCTTAATCCATCTCTGGGAACTCTCACGTGCTTTTCTCTGCCCTAATTATTTTATTTGCTAATTTCTCTCGTCGTAATCTATCTCTCCGAAACTCTCGTGAATTAGTGTATAACATTATTATTCTTGTAGCCTACTGATTATTAAACCAATCTTTCTTAATTCATTCTTTTTACATGTTCGTTCCTCTCTGACTTTCTTCTTTATAACCAGTCACCAATGCCTTGTACTCTACACCCTTGCCTTATATCACAATTCCTAGCCTAGTCCATTAATATTCTTCCTATGGGTTTTCTTAAACACAAGCACTAATTAAATTCTAAATATAACTTTTCCGCGATTAATGTGATTAAGTTCTTTCATTTTCTAAACGCAAAAATGTCTCGTGCATTGTCACTACAGTAGATGAACTATTTCACGAGAGTTTTCAGTGATAGATTACGAGGAAAGAAATTAGCAAAATAATAATAATAATTAGGGCAGAGAAAATCGCGTGAGAGTTTCCAGAGATGGATTAAGGTGGATGGAAATAGTAATTCCTATGCTTAAGGTGCAGAACGTTGTGTGAGAGAGAAAATCGAAAAAAAAAATTATGGCAGCGAAATTCGCGTGAGTGTTCTCCGAAATGGAATAAGAGACGAGAAAATATATTTTTAATGATCGAGGTACAGGAAGTTGCGTTAGTATTCCCAGTGCGACAGAATACTTAATTGTGGTTGTAGAATCCGTGTTTCTGAATTTAACACATTCGAATTTGGCGGTGAAAATGAAAAACATTGCTTACTTGACGGCCCTTTACCGTCAGACAGTGGAAGATCTTGTCACATAACTAACAGCGCACCGGTGAGACATGAAGTAATTAGTAAAGCCTCGGAATCTCACTCTCACATTGGGGGTTTAGCACGTTTTGCAGTTAGAACGGGCATACAGTCAAACTGGGCATGACGTCACAACCGTACAACATTTCGTACAATCCCATCGCGGTGCCGGAAAGGTAGTATTCACATTACCGACTCTTGACTCCCAAGCTACCAGCTAAGGAATTCTCGCGCGGACGCGCCAAGTTCAAAATCTAGGTAAATATAGTATTGCGTTTGAAAATAACAGCACTGTAGTACAATAAGAGAAACCGCCACTGTCTAAGACACATACTACCAATCAGATTCCACAGTTACTTTTCCAGTGATCGAGTGATCAGAATATTTGCTATTTGTTCCAAAGTTTTAGTGTTCAGAACAGACTGAAGTTGTTAAACTATTTTGTCCTAAAATTACAGCATGCACTTGCTTTGGTTCTGTCCCATAGATTTACGGCATGTTTTTCATAGACAATTCCATGAGAGATTACGAGGTTATACATTTGCGAGAACGAAATTCGAGCAAATTAATCTGATGAAACTCGTAATTTAAAGTGGGATTTATTAAGATTATTCCATAAATAAAGTATAACATTTTATGTAAATAATGTTGTTATTACTTTGTTATAAATATTATGCCATTTTGTGAGATCACACATACTAAATGAATGAATAGTCGATGATTTTTTTAAAAAATAATCTTTCTTCAACATTACAATCTGTTCTACAATGAACAATAAGTAATAATGATGCAAGAATGAACATGTTACAAATATAGCCCAGTGGCTAATATTTGTATAACATAACAAATCTGTTTGACATTTAATTAAATCTGTAGATAAAGTCCAAAACTCTATTTCTATTGAGCCTACACGTGTTTGTCCCATTGTTCAGGAGATTCACTGCATATGAATTGGGGTGTTTGTTTAGACGATTCTGATAGGTCATACTGTATTTACTTATTTCCTGTTTTACTGTTGGTATTTCAAGATCTTGATAAATATATTTGTTACTGATATACCAGGGAATTTTACCAATAGTTCGTATCGTTTTGGATTGGAAACGTTCTAGAATTTCTATGTTGGAGTTGCTTGATGTACCCCAAAGTTGAATTCCATATGTCCATATTGGTTTAAGGATACATTTGTAAATTAGAAGTTTGTTCGTAGTTAACAACTCTGACTTTGGTCCTAGGAGCCAATACAATTTGCTGAATTTTAGATTTAGTTGTTTGCGTCTTTTTCCAGGTCAAACGACGATCAAGATGGATTCCCAAATATTTAACTTCTTCTGACTGAGGTAGAGTCTTACCATTGATTCTTACTGGAGGGCAAGTGTCTCGTATTAGCGTGAAAGTTACATGTAGACTCTTATCTTCATTAATTTTTATTCTCCATTTTTTAAACCAAGTCTCCAATTTAATTAGGTAATCTTGTATGTGTTGTGACGCTAAGACTGCTGTATCATCAGCAAAAGTGGCTATAGTTGTCGGTACATCTATGGGCAAATCTGCAGTGTACAGTAAATACAACATAGGACCAAGGACACTTCCTTGTGGAATTCCAGAGTTGATAGGGTAGAGATCCGATAGGCTGTCTTCAAATTTAACTTGAAAGAATCTTTTTCTAGGTATGATTGCAGAATACTATAAAAAGAATGGGGTAAGAACTTTTTTATTTTTAATAGCAATCCATACTTTATCAAAAGCTTGGCTAACATCAAGAAATGCTGCTGAACATTTTCAAATGCATTGTGAATGACATCTGTTACTCTATGCACTTGTTCTATGGGTGAGTGCAAGCTCTAGCCAGACTGTCTGGCCATGAATGGGGCTACCGCTTCACCAACTATAGAATTCTATATAATGCCGTTTTTGTCCCGATAGTAACCTACGCTGCCAATGCCTGGGCACCTAAGATCAACGCGCACCACATTCGGAAACTCCGATCAGCCCAAAGATCATCACTCCTCCGAGCCACGAAGGCCTACGCTACCACGTCTCACAATGCTCTGCATGTAATAGCCGGTGTCCTTCCGGTCGAACTCCTCCTACAGGAACGATCACTGAGGTATAAGATTCGACGACAAATCCCCATCCATTTGGACAACCTACAATTAGAACAAAATGAGTTCGAAACATTTGATAAACACCAGCTTTATAAACAACTTTTCAACGCGCTCACTTGCATCTGGCAACAAAACTGGACGGAATCCCCTCAAGGGAAAATCACAAGGGACTTCTTCCCAAACGTCCAAAGCAGACTCAAAATGATCTGGATCAAACCCGACCACTATGTTACGCAAATCCTAACAGGTCACGGGAACTTTGCTGCCAATCTCATACGCTTCAATCTTGCCGAAGATGATCTTTGTGCATGTGAAGACAGCGAGCAGGATACCATGTACCACATGCTCTACACCTGCCCCCGGTACACAGACGCCAGACTACTTTTACACGAAGCTGCTAGAAATGCAAACGAAGTCTGGGCACCTGATCTCAAGTTCTGGACTCTAAAAAATTCCTTCCCAGCGCTAAAAGCCTTCGCCAAGCAAGCGCTCCTCGAGAAACAAGACGAAGACGGAAATTAAACACCATGTGAAGGGCAAGCCCCATTGGGCAAACCCTCCACCCAGCCCGAGCAGGGTTTTAGAGAGGTTTCCCCTGCTCACAGGCAAATGCCGGGCTGGACCAAAATCCCCTCACACAATAACACAGCACAACAACTTAGATCCTAACATAAACACACGCAGCACACTACCCAACACAGCACTAAAAGCCGATCAGCGCAAGGCAAACACTAACTCAAAATAAAGACACTTGTACAAGCACACAGCCCAAAACGACATAACCTCAATCATCCCACATGGATGCACACAAGGGCACTATAGGAACACACAGCACAAATGGTCACCAAAATTTGGTTTGACCGGAGTTTTTGGCTTCATTGCTAGGCACTCCGGGGGAAAGGGTGGGCACAAAAAAAAAAAAAAAAAAATGTGCTTGAAATCCAAATTGATGGTCGAGAATTATGTCAGTAAGGAGTGGTTTAAGTCTGGCCATGAGTATTTTCTCAAACAATTTAGAAATAACAGGCAATAAACTTATAGGTCTGTAAGATTTAACTTCATTTGGAGGTTTTCCTGCTTCATGGATGAGGATAACTTGTGATATTTTCCAAGCTCCTAGATAGTACCCCGACCTTATTATTGCATTAAATATGAATGCAATAAAAATCATAGCTTTATATGGCAGTTCTTTCAAGATACGACCAGTTATTAGATCATAACCAGGAGCCTTATTAGGATTCAAATTATTTTCTATAGTTTTTCTGACCTCTATTGGAGATACTGACTGAATCGGTAGAGACATTTGGAAAGGGGCTTGACGGTACTGATCTATCTCAGTGTCATCTTCTTGTGCCATTGAAGGAAATGGCTGGAATACTTGTGATAAATGGGTGACAAATAACATAGCTTTTTCATCACAGCCTCTAGCCCAAGTGCCATCTTCTTTCTTAATTGGTGGTATGGGGGCTGTAGGTCTTTTCAATTTCTTTGTAGCTCTCCATAAAGAATAATCACTAGCTTCCAGAGGCGTTAGATTTTCCAGATGTTCTTGGATGGATTGGTTTTTAATTGTTTGTATGAGCCTTTTTAGTTCTTGGGAAGCTCTGTTGAATAGCTTTTTATCTTCAGGATATCTATGGTTCTGCCATATTCTTCGTAATTTACGACGTTCTTCTATTTTTTCTTTAACACATGATGGGTACTGATTTACAGGAGGCAGTTTTAGATTTAAATTTGGAGTGGCTTCCCATGCAGCAGATTGAATCGACTTTGTTAAATTGCTTACTGCGTCTTCTATTTCTTCAGATGTTTTGAGACTGATTTTCAATGTGATTCTTTCTTGTAAGATATCTCGGAAATACTCCCAATCTGTTCGTCTATTGCAAAGAGTGAGAGGTCTCTGATTGATGGCGAGTTCCACCGACCTTCGTTACGGCTAAAACGCGTCGTTTTCTCCTGCTTGTGTCATGTTTACGTTCCACCGATCCTGGTTACTCCCTCACGCCCGTTAATACTCGCGTTAACTTAAAGACAGAAATTCCTTGCGTTAAATCTCGCGTTTGTTTGAAAACAAGATGGCTGAACATGCTTGCATGCTAGAATACGCAGTATTATCCACATTAAACAGTAAACCCAGTATATTAATGCATTAATAACAGTTTCTGAAGAATAATATGAATACAAGGGAGTGATTCATTCACTTCCTTTGGTACTTTAGAGCAGTCAGATAACAGAATGGGACCCTCCTGCCGTCACTAGCATGAACACAAAAGTAGGATCTGGGTTTTTCTCAAATCCCACAAAACTAACTAGTTCCTCAGAAGAGAGGATCAGTTGACATTGTAACGTTGAAGCAGACGAATGGTTACAAAATAAAATGTTGTTCGCAGTTGCTCAACATACAACAGTATCCTGAAGTATTTCGCTCATAATTACGCCTACGTGCCATCGAAAGTGCCGCTGTGTATTTGTCAGTTTATAGCTTGTATTATTACTAGTAGGCTGATTATAGGTGAAATTGATTATAATATCTCTATTGGATTACTTTTCAATAAAATAACAGTGCACAATGTCCCTTGTTATTAAAGAAAAATTAGGCCTAAGTCAAATCGTTCTTGAGTGTGTTGTGTGTGTATTATTCCCGTGTTTTTCCAGGAAAAGGTCATTTTGTATCTCCTATGATTATAAAATTAAGGTAAGAGCTACGCTGTACATTTATCACATTGTAATAGTTTTCAATAATTTTTTGATATGGTATAATATATTGTAATAATATTGCACCAGCATTAGGCATATAGCCTAGGCCCAATTCATATTTTAGGTTTGATACATTTTTTATACCGATAGCAGTCGAAAAGATTGCAGGTTAGCATATAATAAATTATGATAAAGTTATGATAGGTTAATAGTGCGATTGCAACATCATAAATTGTATAATATACTGCATTAATAGCATTAATATTAGTAATAATTGGGTTTTCCTCCTCCTGTTTATTTTCTGCTGGCTGCTGTGAAACATAGCAGCCAACGTTGCCAATGGAAAAATGACTTTGAACGGCGAAGGAATCGGACATGAAAACAATATAACATAAGATTTTTTCATCTCGGTAAATAAAAAGAAACAATACTCACTCAATTTGTTTATAATTTTGAATTATATAGTATAAAAATTACTAGTCGTGTGCAGTGTGCGCTCTCAGGTTTAACGTTGTATGTTGGCAGTAGCGACGGTGAATGTATGAGAAGCTTGTGTGCCAAGATTGTCTGCCTTCTAACGCTCGTTTGAAAACGGGTGTTTATTTCAACGACTAGAGTGTTGGTGGAGCAGTGTCCACTTAACGCAGACGTTATACAGCAATGGCGCGTTACTAAAGTCTTCGTTTGGGTATATTTAAAGAATGTCGGTGGAACCGGCCATGAGTATTACTTCTGCGTTCAATGACATCATAACTGGAGAATGATCAGACGATAAATCAAAAAGGGATTCTATGTGCAGATAATTCTGTGAAATACCCTTTGTTATGAAAATGTCCAATAGATCTGGTATTTTACTTGTATCAGAAGGCCAGTAAGTGGGTTCACCAGAAGATAAGATTTCTAAATTATTATTAGTGATTGCACGATACAGCTGTCTTCACGGGTTGTGATCAGTCGTGATCCCCAGTGAGTGTGTTTTGCATTCCAATCTCCACCTGCTACAAATTTTGAACCCAAAGTTCTAAAGAAGTTTTCAAATTCCTGGGAATTGATTTTATGTTTAGGTGGACAATAAGTAGAAGAAATAGTTATTGGCCCGAGAGCAGTATCAACTTTTATGCTAGTAGCTTGCAGGAAATCTTGACAATGTTTAGGCAATTCGTAATGTCGAATAGAATTTTTAATTATGATTGCCGTACCACCATGGGCATTTCCTGAAGGATGGTTTGTTGTATAGGTAACATATCCTCGAAATCTAGCATAGTTTTTCTCTGTAAATCTTGTTTCTGAAATGAGTACTACATCAATTTTGTTCATTTTTATAAATAATTCTAATTCTTGTCTACATTCAGACAAGCCGTTGACATTCCAAGAGGAAATATTTAGAGTTTTAGCCATTTTATTTTCCATTGGCGATGGCTTTGATTAGATCGAACATGCGATCCATCATTTTATCAATAACTTTCTCTATGGTTTTTTCAAACCTAGAGAACATTTGTTCGATTGCAGTGATGATGTTAATTGACTGCTGTGGCTCTTGCCACTGAGAATTTCCCTTTACAGCTTCTACATAAGTTTTGTCTGAAGTAGTGGTACTCGGATGTTCATTACTTGGAACTTGCGTTACCGTTGTTGTTAGAGGTTGTTTGGACATGGTTTTTTCCCTCAGTGGTTCAAATGTCTTTTGTTTATATTCCCTATAAGTTTTACATCCTCTGTAACTGGCTGGATGGTTCTCACTACAATTTACGCAAATTGGTGGAGTTTCGGGTTTTTTACGGCAAGTTGTTGTTGGGTGGTCTTCGCCGCACTTGATGCACCTAAACGGCCGATTGCAGTGATTTTTTGTATTATGTCTAAACCGTTGACATCTCTTGCATTGCACAATTTCACGTTTTTTGTAAGGGGGTTCAAATGTTACCAAAGTATGAAATAAGTGCTTTATATCAAATATTGTCTTGTTGTTGGGTGCAGGTTCCAAGTCAATGAAAAAGAGAGGCAGAGGCTCTTTAGTTACTCTATGTAGTACGTTAGTAATGTTCCTGACTACATGGCCTGGTACCTTTAGTTCCTCTTTTATAATATTTACATCTTCACTGTGATGCATACCTCTGAGAACTACTCGGTAAGCACGCTCATGTTTTAACTGGTACGTATAATGACTAATGTCTTTTTTCAGGAAACATTCTCTTATTATTTTATAGCTTTCTATATCTATTGGCATCAGTTTGACAAGATGCCCTGCTCTCAATGTAGTCAGTGTATATTTGTCATTGGCAACTATGCCACTCATTACTTTCTTGAATTCTTGTATATATTAACAATACCTGTTACAAAAATAGGTTCTGGTTTTAGTATGCGTACTTCCAGTGTAGGCCTACTGTTTGTGTTATCATCTTGTGCTGAGTCATCAGTCAGTGAGGAAAATCTATTTGAAACTGGTACTGTATAGTTTACATTTGAGGTATCAGCTAAATTTCTCCTATGGCCTTTGGAGTGTGGGAGCTTATCCTGTTGCCATTGTTCGTCTGGCAGTGAGCTCGAGTGCATTGTAGGAGCAGTGCACAAGCGCTTAGAAGCTGAATTTGGTGAATGAGGATTTTCATGATGTAACTCACTATCCATGTCTTGATTCATTTCATATTCACTTGAATCATCGGTATGCAATTCCAGACTGTTGGGATTTGTTACATTTGCATTATAAGTAAATTTTGCAGCACGAATGTAATGATTGCTCATAGCGCGAGTTTCTTCCGTTTGAGTATTGTCAGATGTATTTGCTTTCAACATTATTGTAGCGGAGTTCACTGCCTTATGGCGTATGGTATTTCTTTTTATTACCTACTGCTACCAACACAGTAGGCAATGTCTTCAACAATCAGTCTCTGTAGGAGGCCCTTACTCCACAAACAAGAAAAATATATGGAAAAATATCAACACTAAAATTAATGAAAACAGTCTTTAACACACAAGAAAGTTATTGCAAAACACTCACACGTTGAAATCAGTAGAGAAGCAACACTTTACAATCACGAATATAAATGTCAAACCTTTAGATGCAGCAAAAACCTATACATAGTGAATAACACCGAAATATTTTACCTGTGTATATAGGGGACATAGACAAGCAACTTTTATTAGGAGATTTTTGCTCTATGGATTCAATTCTTCCTGTTATAACATAAAATCTCCCAAGGATATGCACGCCACTGACTTCTAATATTTGAAACGATGGGAAACAAAGGAACAGTGAATATTGTGTAGTGGTCGGGAAAATTGTAAAAAATGACGATCGATATCTTCCAAACTGAGATAAAAAGAAAAACGAAACATTTTTGTTAGGTCTGGAATTAGGAATAAAAACATAATGCAGTGGCGGGCAATCATGTGATTAGTCAGTAAATTTTGCAGATTATGAAAATTCTAAATTATGATATAGCTGTTGATGAATTATTAAGAATCAGGTTTTTATCGATCGCTAAGAAGGCATGAAGTCAATTTAATGAAAATTTTAACCCTATTTCGCTCCATTATTGACTTATGAGCACCAAATTTTAAGGACTTTAATGCCCTGTAGCATACACATTTTACGTCATAGTGCAAAAATGTCCTATGTCTATGTCCCCTCTTTACACAGGTAAAATATTTCGGTGTTATTCATTAACACCCTGTATAATAACACAGCACATTCCACAATTGAAACCAACTGAAAAACCATGGCCTCCTTCAGTCGATGAATTGAGTCGAATTACCATTGCTACCAATAGTGCGTAGACAAGATAAAGAGCTTCATCGTCTTGGCTAACACCAGAATAGAATAAAAGCACACAAACTGGCTTATATCGAATCGAAATTGTGTTTTTTATCAATGCACATGCATATTATTTCAATTTCCAAACACGTTATGAAGCATAAGACATTGTGTTTTTATTCTGGTTACTGGCAGCATATGGTGCATTAATCACTGCATATTGATACCCCACATTTCCAGTAACGAGCATACGATTTATCAGATAAAATGTGATCCTTGTGTTCCTACTAAGCATATTATAGGCCTAAGATAAACTACCGTGATTGGTCATATATGACATTGTTAAACGTTGTTGGTCAATGTGAAATACGCGTCATATGAATTGAACAGTCTTCATAATCGCTGTCCTTCCCCTAACTTCTATGCTCATAGAGGTAATAAAGGAAACATAACCAATCTGTTTACTAAGATCTCATTGGAGGTCAGAGGGAATGTAAACTCTAGCGTGTTAATCTAAAAATAATACAATTTCAAAGACTCTCTCTCCATAGAAATGCGATCATTTAACCAACAGTCAATGTAGGCCTAGAAGCAGCTGAGTTAGCCACTTTATTTTAAGGGCATAACCAATCGATAAGATAACAGGGTAGGCTATTTACAAATTTGAACAACCCAAATGAGTTATAATGAACAAATGCTACAGTATTTCCGATAATTTTTACTCTACTGTATAGAAAGATTTATAACCTGACGCATGTGCTAGAACCAGTATTTACCTAAATTGCAAAAGAAATTCCCTAAACTTCCTTGATGGGTTCAACCCGAATTTATGCATGAATGGCTTGCTGTTCAGGTTTCTTATGAACTCATGAACTCTCTATAAAATAAGTTTTCATTAATAAACATTGAAGAATTAGTTATTGCTTCTAGGCACACTCGAAAATTTTTGTTATTTCAGCGATAAAATTAGGCTAACGGCAATAATAATAGTTTTATATACTAATAATAACAACAACAATACTAATAAATCTTTATTTAATCTGACAGAGTTAAGGCCTTAAGGCCCTCTTAGGCCTACACACAACCAGAGACAGAAAAGAAAGGAACAAACAAATACACTAATATAGTTCTATAAGTAATAAGAATACACTAATTATATACATATAGGCCTATAGTAGTTAGTTGAGTCTATGTTACATAAAATTAAACTACTTTAGCAAAAGTGTTAAACTAGGAAAAGAAGGAACTTAACTTAGACCTACAATATGGAAGAAACAATAAAATCGGGTAAAATGATATAACAAAGTGCCAGTATGTTTATGTTGAATCATTTATAATTGCAATTATGATATGCAGAAAATAAGTTTCTCTAATCAGATTAAAATCGACCAGCGTCAGCAGAACTACAGATTTGTGATACCTTGACAATCGCACACTCACATTTAAAAAAAAAAAAAAAAAAAAAAAAAAAAAAAAAAAAAAAAAAAAAAAAAAAAAAAAAGTCCATGTCAAATCGGCCGGCTCCGGGATTTGATCCAGGGACCTCCAGAATACGAGTTCAAGGCGTTACCATTTGGCCAACTCAGTCAGTTTGACGGTGTTGTTTAATAAGCATGAGAGAAGGAATAGTGTTAACTGTCAAATTATACCGGTAGACAAAAATTAAAAAAACATGTGACCTTTAATTAGTCGTTATTCTGGTACCGGTCAACCGATCAGGTCCAAAATTAATAGGTTTCTTGCCATGGACGTTATTCTGGTACCGGTCAACCGATTAGGTCCAAAATTAATAGGTTTCTTGCCATGGACGTTATAAATGCGTACACCAAGTTTAATGAAAATCCGATAAAACATATTTGAGTTATGGGGCCTTTTGTTATATAATACCATAAAAATGCACTAAATTGGGCATTATTCCGGGACCAACCGATTTGGTCCAATATCAACAGACGTCTTTCCATGGACATTATAAATGTGTATACTAAGTTTCATGGAAATCCGATAAAGCGTATTTGAGTTATGGCGCTTTTAAATAAAAACACTAAATTGGGTTTGACGCCGGTACCGGTGAACCGATTTGGTTCAATAACAATAGGGTTCTTCCCATAAACATGATAAATGCGTATAGGCTACCAAGTTTCATGAAAATCCGATAAAGCCTTTTTGGGATATGGCGCGTACAGACACACGGACGGACAGAAAGACAGACAGACAGACGGACAGACATTTTTCGCCCCCACACACAATCTCATAAAGTACCATACTGGCACTTAGTAAAAAAAAACAATTTTTTTAGCTAAAAAGAAAAAATTCGCGTTTTTTAATAGACGTTCGTTTAGCCTAATTTTAAATGTTGACAGCGTACAACAGACCCTGATGCTGGAAGGAAGAAGATTCCAGGAACGTGCAGAAGTTACAGTAAAAGACTGGGAACATAGGCTATATCTAACCTTGTAACTTAACATGAAACAAAGTTAACATACGTGGAAGACCTATGTGCCAAAAGCTTCAATTTATGCTTCCTGCCCAGTACTCACAAGCGTATTCTCTGCATGGCAGCAGCATGTATAATCTTTGGCATTATTGCAGAATTGTTAAAGAACAAACACGCTGGAATTTTGTGCGTTTCAATTATTAAAGTAATAGATTTCGCCCTACTGGAAACTATGTAATAGTTTGGGGAAAACGGCTACCAACAGAACAAGAACAGAACCAATATTACAAAGATCATATCCTATATGATCGACTTGTATCCTCAATCGGTGTAACCTCTGATACTTATATTCTGTTTGTTGTGTTGGCTTCATCATCATTAAACTCGGCAACAATGATTCTTATTGCTTGCTCAGTCTGATTAAATCATGCATTGGCCCTTGTTCTGATGAGTATAAAAATTAATAACTAACGTTACAAATAAATGCATGTACACCACTGCCTTCTTTATTTCTTACAAGCCATGCTGTTAGATCTAGCAACATCGCATTGGTAGTCCTATCGGCTATCAACATGCCGTAAATAAAGAAATGAACTCCATCAGAATCATCGCATATTTCAGCTTAAAGTAATCCCAGTCATTGCCTATAGTTTAGAGAACATCTGGACACACCGGAAGAGCAACTGGAGAGCATAGAGAAGGTAAAAACCGTGTAGATAATGAGAGATTTATACACACCGTCACCTCTAATTGAGTACACAAGAGAACAGTTTTTCATAGAAGATTTTTGTGTTTATCAGCTATTACGACAGAACACCAAGCTATTACCATCTACAAACGAATACAATGGAGAGGCACGGTATGATATTAGTGTCCTTCAGGAAGAATTGGCTGCTATTAAAGAAGAATTGAAGAGAAATAGAGTCACTTTTACTGGTATGAACTTATATCAAGCTGCTCACAGTAGGCCTAATTCATCTCAATGTGGCGGACGCCAAATCGTAGTAGGCCTACAGTATAATGCAATCTCCTATCCTCCCAATATTACTACTAGGTAATCGATTCAGCGTTTTCCTACAGTTTGGTGAAGGTAATGAACGGGATTCAAACCTTAACCTTAAAAGTGCTGGCGAATCAACACAGTTCACCACCGGAGCCAAGGATGAACGAATGAACGACTTTTAGACAGCAAATAACGGAAAGCTGACTGTTCCCAAGGAATTAGGCAAAGTTATTCTTTTCAGTGGCAGCCATGGGCGTAGTCTTCCACAAAGTGCATATGACAAGAAGAGAGATATCAGTGTTCTAGGTTAACTATATTAAACCTGAGACAACTTGCTCAGTGGTAGTACATAATGACCCAGAGAAGTGTAGCAGCTTAATAAAAGATGACTCTGTTGTGGGTCAAATAACAGAGCTCATAGGCCTGACAGGATAAGTGAGGTTATTACCAATAAATAAGAAAAAACGCGACATCATATCGTACAATGAGGAGACACTGAATACTACGAATTCCTTCAGATATGTGGAATCACTGCGCGTTACGTTATTATGCACATCACAAGTATAGGCTATGTAATATAGGCCTACTGATTTGGCCTAAATAAAGTCAGTATTTGTGATGAAGAAAATTATCTGCAATAAAAACGTATTCAAATGCTTCCCACAGACCACCGCAGATAGGACTACCTCCTGTGTTGCCAGATTTCAAGCATCATGGCTTGTAAGATATAGAAGGCAGTGATGTACACAGATGAAAACTGAAATGTATTGTCTAGCAGTTTCAGTTTTACAGCAATTTATTATATATTCCTATATACCCCTCTACTATAAAGCTCAATAACATAGAGATGTTTTCTCTCAGAAGGAAGGTTAGTAATATGGAATTGTATTGTACAACACCTGTATTTTCGTAAACATCTACACACACTGCTTTAAGTATTCCAAAGGGGTTTCATGGGTTGAATCATTTTCAAAAGGCTTATGAATTCTTGTATGTCTACAAAATAATAAGGCTTCTGAGTGAGGGAGCTTATATTTTAAGTTACCACTCTGTCCTATTCAAAACGAACAGATTATCAGTAACTGCTAATATGTTCGTTTTGAATACGATTTTCACATATGTATTTATATAGCAAATTTATCCACTATTATTACCTCGTGGTTAACATGACAGGTAATTTGGCAATAGGCCTATTTTAAATATTATATATATTGTGGTGTATTTATCAGAACTTTTGTGAGATGGGGAATCACAATTGAAAACACTACTGGAAATTCTACATGGAAGGCAGAACATAAACTGAATTTAGGACGATCCTGATATATTCTGGTCAATTTGAAGCTAGGAGCGGTATAAAGAACAATAACATTAGCATCCGAGGTGCCCCCAAATCATTTGTTATTCCAAGGCAGGCAGTCAAACTCTGAATTGTTAAGAGGACGCCGGAGCACTTCGTATCGCTGTCCGCTCACACCCTGCCGTGCAATTTGGATTGGAAATGTCCTGACCATAGCTCACTGCTTCCACAAGTTATAGTCTCTTCCCCTTCCTGTAGAACCAACGCAGCCAGTTCTTACATAAAACTCCGACCATTTGCATTTTTAAAATATTTTTATATAGCTATCGTTACTCTCTACCTATACCATGGCACTGAAACTAGAGGAAGTTGTGTTTGACCCAGTAATTCGATTTCGAGTTTTCAATATTAATAGCTACAGGTACTGAGGTTTCCTCAATTAAAAAAAAAAAATAAATAACTTTCGGAAACATGTCTATGCGTAGCTGTGAAAAATATCGGTCAAGTCCCGTTCTGTGAAGAGGAGTTGTCTTGACGAATAATTCAGTTCAGAATTATTCCTTTATACCACGATATGGCTGAAAGTGACTTGGTAATAGAGTGATTAACTCAAGAAAACAGAAGGGAGATTAGATATGGCACATTACGAAACGCCAGCAATTCAGTATTCCCCTGCTAAACTAATATCACTATTCCTAACCTAAATGTAACTAACCTACATGTCACTAACGCTAATATAGCACGGGGTTGCCACTTGGCCATGTTTTCAAACTTCATCCAGCCGCGCTGGTTTGTTTTGTGACGTCACTAGGTTGACAGGCCACTCCTCACTCGTAAGGAGTGAATGGAAAACAGCTGATTTTAAAAAATGAATATTTAATTAATGACAGAAAGTATCTCGTGTTGTAAAATGTCAACCTGAAGTGTAATAACTGTTCTATTAGGCCATGTGGGAGAAATTGTAAAAGTCGATACGGGTAGGTTTAAAAATTGTATGTTTTGAAGCTGGTTTTAGAGGTTTAAATTGAGTCTGCAGATGATGTCGAGCTAACTTAATATATTATACTTTAATGAGACAAGACCATTCTATCGTTGTCATTCTAGGAAATGTTAATTTTTCTTAACCCTTCACTAACTACAGCTTTACCTTGATCAATATTATAATACCGTAAATAATTAACATCAATTAACTTTAATGTAGAGTGTGTGTATAATTTCTTGTATTAGCCGTTCGATTCAAATTTAAAAAAAACTGTGAGTTATAATTATTTATAAACTACTTGTAGTAAAATTAAAATGCATAAGTGTATGAAAGTGCTTTCCACGTTTGAAAGCTATTAAAAATATGGCATTGAAAATAATTTACTACAATCAATCTTAACACTGTGTAAAGTATGAATGACTTCCAGTTTAGATAGTACAACTTTACTTCAGGTAATGAAAACCTGGATCACACTGCTCTATTATTTTATTACAGACACTCCTACACATGATTCTCCTTTTTATAGCTAAGCCGCGAGAATCAGGTATTAGTTCAAATGAGGAACTATTGTACATAAAATTGTATAGAAGTAGGTCTACAATAACAATAATGTTTGTGGTATATGTAGTCAGTAATATCTTAATACTCCTTTTAATTGATAGGAGTAGCCATATGACATAAGTAAATTGTAATAACATTAATATTATGCTATTAATCAATATTCAGCGCAAGGTTGTATTTATTCCATAACTGCAGAAAATAGAAATACCGGTACCTATATCCTACCGACCTCCAGTCACAACTTTATACAGACTCATTTTGCTTGTTCTGGACACTTTCTGGGAAAGTTCTCAAGAAAAGCTGTTTCATGAACTGACACTGTTTCGGAGTAGAGTTCGTCTATTTAGACTACCGTAGAATTAAGTTTAGCCACAATAGACCTAAAAATGTGAAACTACTGTAAGTTTTTTAAGGGGGTAAAAAATAAACAAAAATACTTTTCGCAATTTTCCCTTCAAATTTCAAGCTTTTAGCTCATCTGTAGATGGGTAAACATTTATGGCAGTGAGTGATAGGAAACCCTTAATTTTTCTTCTACTCTTTCTTGATCTTAGTTTTACCTCTCCCTTTTAGGATTTAAGCGACCCAAGGTGCCCGGGTCTTACAGGGCTGCGATCTGTCGGGAGAGGGATTATCTTTGGATCACATACATACTTTTTTGACCAGACAAGGACATGGAGGGGCTCCCCGGATAAGTGATCAGCCCAATGCCGGGGCCACCTCCGAGACAACATGAACACATAGAACGAGATACACCATTCACACACACACACTCACTCCAAACCAAGCGAGGATGGGATGAAGATGATAATGACGGCCAGATTATATCTGGGGACCAAAAGGTCCTAAAGTTACCCGACATTTGTCTCATAGGTGAGGAAAAACCCCAGAATAAACCCCACCTAGGTAACTTGTCCCGACCAGGAATCGAACCCGGGCCCGTTGCGTGAGAGGAGCGAACACATCCCCTACACCACAGCGGTGGACCCTTAATTTTTCCAGGGATAAAAAATAAAAAAATTTGAACTGTGTGACATTTTTTCGTCGGCTAAACCTAAAAAATGAGTTTGAAAATTTCAAATTTTTAGTTCATCTTGAAGCGGGTAAATCGTATCAGTGAGTGATAGAAAACCTTTCAAAGTTTTATTGCGGGTTAAAATAAACAATTTGAACTTTTCGGAGTTTTTCCGTAGGTCACAGTTAAGTTTTTGGCCCATCTTGAAGTGGGCAATTACGTCAGTACAACTAACTGATGATTTATATTATAGGCCTATTGAAATCATATATTACTGGAAGTAATGAGTATGGTTAGTAATGTAATAATTTAAATGCAATTTAACTTTCTCCTGGATAAGTAATGTAAAATCTTGTCATATATTACTAAACGTACTGTAGTGTGTATGGGTAGTAATATGCCTATAATTGTTTTAAAAATTATAGAATTTTAGACTGGATAAAGTCATGCAAAATCGTGTCATACTACAGCAGCAAATAAAAATGTTTTATTATAGCCTATAGTCTACATTGAAAACATCAATTTATTACTGTGACTATTCCACTCATACGATGCGCATTCGATATTGACCAATAAAGTTTAGCAATTCCTCGGATATCGACCAATCACGGTCGCTTATCTTACAAAATCCCTGGAAGATTCGCGGGGATGAGATTTTATCTAATAAAACGTCAGCTCGTTACTGAACCGTCACAATATCGATAACCATACTCATCCATTGTCGGCGGTAAATTGAAAACAAAAATAGTAAATAGAAAGTTTGGTAATGCGTTTGTTGACGAAACTGTCAACTGTCAACTGTGAAGAACCTAAGTACAATTGAATATCACTACTGTGCAGTACAAATGTATTTTTGTCTCTCTAAACTTTAGTTATATAAAAAGAGCTATATAACTTATTTGTTAAACAAAAATTAGGCCTACATATAACTTGTTACATAAACTTGTAAACGCAGCTTTACACCCGTACTTTGAATGTCAGCTAACACTAAATCCATATAGATGCAAATAAACAACTGCTTGCATGCCGTGATGATAATGATAATAGTGATGATCATAATGCTATTATTATTATAATTATAATTATAATGATGACGATGACGATGATGACGATAAAAATAATAGTACCGGTAATAATAATAGTATTAATAATAATAATAATAATAATAATAATAATAATAATAATAGATATCCTGTGCACCGCAGGCTTACTGTGCTATGCTCTGTTGGATTTTCTGGTTTCACTGCACTCCAGGTAAGACAAGGATGTATATAATCTTAGCCCTCATCTTTTAAATATATTTATAAATGATACTCTAGATTGAGTTGTAGGAGAAAGGTATCATAACTCTGTTTTGTGTTACAGAGAAATTCATGGAATGATCTTTGCGGATGTTTACCTGTTAGGAGTGTCAAGCATTGGTTTACAAAGAATAACTAAATAAATAACTATTGCAGAGAAAGGAATTTGAAGATTAATACAGCTAAAACTAAAATTATAGTTTGTAAAAAGAAAATAAATTATCCAAATACAAGAAATGGTTTATACAGGACAGAGAAATTTAGATAGTCTCGGAGATGAAATATTTAGGAATAACTATTAATGGAAACGGTAACCTAACTGGGACTGCCAAGTCAAAGCAGCAGTGAATAACAGAATCTCCTCGGTTCACGAGAGTATCGCAATGCTCTATAATCAGAAACAGGTTCAGTAAAAATGGTCTTACCATTATGTTATTTAGGTTTCCAATACATTAAGGAATAATATGCGGCCAGGAGAGAAGTCTGGAGTTCTCCATTTCCGTATAATTTGCACTTTGCATCTCCACGTAAAAGAATGGAAGGAACTATGACTTGGAGGAAAAGGGGTCGTGAAAGTCTTCCCGGTACTCCATGTGCAGCTGCTGGGAAGATTGATGTTGGGGCGAGGTCTGGGATTGATGGCTGTCTCATGCAGATAGGGCCGGCAGACCGCTCGACCGTCAGCCTGCATTGGGGGGTGGGAGAGAGGGCAGAGGTACTGTTTGGAAAGGTCCGACGTATTGTAACAACATCGCTAAATGATCCTTGCCACCCTCTTCAATTCATGATTATGTAATACAACGTAGCCTACAAATGACTTTGCACTTATAAGGAATATGGATTTTTAGCTGATAATGGCCCAACAGCAATACAGTCTACTTCAAAGGCAACTGCTTGCAGTCGTGTATTTAAAGAAAAAACAATAAAGGTACCTATAATGAACGATAAAAAATCATTCTATAAAGAATAAATTAAACTAAACTCCATCGCGCTACATCCCTTGAGGGACTAAGCCTGCCATTCGTCTGCTGCATCATCTACCATAGGCAGATGGCAGGACTGGGGGCATGTGGTCAGCAGGTCGACTGCCATGGCCTTTATTGATTGCTAACTAAACCGGAGCCGCTACTTCTTTATGAAACAGCTCTTCAGATCTTGTCACGAGGCTGAGGGCTCGCCATTCCAGACCTCCCTACCTCAGAAAAATCCGAGGTAGTACGGAGGAGCAAACCCAGAACTGCGGATCCGTAGTCAGCAACGCTAACCAGTAGACCACGCAAGTGGCCACTACAAAGAATAGCTAGATTAATTACCTTAATCGCTTGGCTATTTAAGAAAATAGACGTACGATAATTTTGATTGACATTTTTCTCCTCGAATCAATAATTGACGATTTAGGCCAACTCACGAGTTATAAAATATCTATATCCAGTAGGCCTATAGGAGTCCGAACGCTTGGAATGTTATAGAACTTATATTTGGTAGAAAACCCGTGAAGAAATCATTAATAATGTAGTTTCTTTGTAATGGTCGCTAAAGCGAATTAGACGGGCGATTAAATTACCGAAAATGACGTACGAAGTCATGTTCGAAAGGTACATACATAGTTCATAGCAACCAGCCATCAAGTTGCTATTCACTAGAACAGGTAACGACTTCAGCTTTCGGACACGGCCTGTCGGTTGTGCTCTGAACCAGAGATCATTCTACTCTCCTATGATATGACGAGTCCCATTGCAAATATTTTTCTTGACCCCCTACCCACCTTGCCACAGATCTCAAAATGTAGCAAAGATGCATCATACTCAATGTTCAATTTATTATACGTAGATATCCGTGAGAATGATTTTACATCCAAGCAAATTCGGTATTATTATTAATTTGGTTGTGTTATGTTTAAAATACGATCTAGTCTATATTATGCGACCGTGTCAGAGAAACCCAATCATAAGTCGGCAAACACGTTTCCCCAACAGTAGAAAACAGCTGACATGGTGTAAAATGTCGAATTTTAGATTTTGATGCCATCTATTAGTTTCATTCTTGTGCTACAATCTCTGATCACTACAAACATAGACAAAATTGCCAGTTTCAAAGGTTATAAAAACATCAATAGGTGAAATACAGAATTCCCCACTAATTTAGGACATACAAGAACGGAAAATGGAGCAATAGAACAAATGCGCCGAGTTGTTGGGACCGGAGTGTGGTCTATAGCCGAGGAATATAGTCTTGATTAACTTAAACCGCTATAATAAAGTCAACATCAGGGTTAGATGCATCTTCGGTAGATATTAGATGTACCATCACCTGTAGTAAGGTTGCCAGGGATCTAGGCGAACATTTGGAATAGTATGAAAACCAAATCGATTCTCGCCTAGAACAAATTTTCCTCTACATTATTATAGCTCTATAAATCTCATTTATATAAAATTATTTTTTTCTATAATCAGTGGTCTGTCTCGCGGAGGTCGTGACTCCTATCCGGTATTCATCTGGTAGCGTGAGAGAAGCCCCGAGAAAACCTCACTCTGATCACTCATCTTAGCGGCCAGGGCACTTTGGGTAATTGGCCATGTTTTTACTGGTAACGGTTATAAAACGTCTTATCTTAACATTCTGTAGATGAATATTAATTTGTTTCTAGGCGGGAATCGATTTGGGATTAAATAAACTGGCGCCCGTGACCAGTCAGCCCTAGGACATGCACTTACCCGTTACGAATTCTGTATAGTCTGAAGAAAAAAAATATATTCGGGAGTAATCTTGCAATACATTTCTACCTGAAGTAACAGATTACAAAACAATATCGTAATAAAAACTCACTTTTTTCAGAACCAAAATATTATAGGCCTACGTATACTTCCGCTGAAGGCTCCAAATATAGCATTAATTTTGGACCACGACTCTATGCTTTTTTTAAGTTCCACCTAGAATTTTCTAAAATAAGCATTTAATAATAATAATAATAATAATAATAATAATAATAATAATAATAATAATAATAATAATAATGTTTACTCTACATGTCGTTTTTATTGACCTTCTATACTCCTTATTATCTTAAGTGTTAATTGTTCTTCAATACGTATAATTTTGTATTGAATTTTGTCTCTTTACTGGACTGTCTCTATTTCAGGGCTAACCCGAATACTAGTATTTGCTCGTTCGGGTTTCACATTTAGGAAAGAGCAGCCTAAAGTGGTAAACTAGGGTATTAGGGACTAGGGACATAGTGATGGTATTAGCTAAACGAATTTAGCGTAGTAGGATAGTTAGAAAGTTTGTTTGTGAACATTATTCCTCTGTTAATAGAGACAGTCAATTTCCTTTTCACTATAATGAATGAAAACTGAACGGTAAGCACTCAAAGTTATTTTTCTTCCGCAAATGTTCACTAGATTGCATTATTAAAAGTAATGTCCTTCTTGAACTGCACTCTTTTGGTTTTTTATTAAGAGTAGCATATCTTTAGCAGACTAAGCGGTCTTCACGTAATTTATGAATGAATCCTAGATGGTGCTTCAATCTAAAATGACATACGCCATGTTCGTTGACAATGCTGTGCAATACTGTGTATTGTAAGACTGATGGGAATGTTTACCTTATTTGTGAATTCCCTGTTCCTTCCACTTCATTACTTCATGCCATGATAAGATTAAATGCAAGAAGACCTCTAGCGTACTTATTAATATCCATTTTTGAAAGAACTTTGGCGGAAATGTCAAAAGGAACCCATAAGAGAAAGAAAAAAATAGCACAAAAAGCAAGAACAACTTAGCTTCAGAAAAGAAGACTTATATGAAAATATGGCGCAGTGATGAAGTTGTACTTGCAATGAACTGTATTCACAATCAAATCCCGACGAACAATAGTTACAACGTAAGACATTTCTGAGTATTGGAGGTGTGGAACGGGGCGCAGTCAGCCTCGTGAAAACAATTGAGGAGCTACTTTTAAATTTATTCTGGGGAAGTAGGTGAAGAGCTACTTCACCTACGCATGCGCTCTTCATACGGTGCAAAGCAATGCAATGGTAGACTTTCAGTCCATGCAATCTACCCTTACCGGTGTCAGGCGTCTTCCTAGTTAGACCGCTCTCTAGCTCTTCACCTAACTTCCCAGCCACAAGCCGCGCGTCAAGAGTTGACCACCAATATGACCAAATTCCCCCAATCCTGAAATCTGCCAGCATGGACTATAGCACCACAGAATTAAAGTTATTTTGTTTTGGAACAAACATGTAAAAATCTTAGCGCTTATATGCATATATTTTTTAAATCTTTGTAATACTTTTATATTGCTATGCCATTTTACCCATACATCAGTCTAAAATTATCTAGGCCTATTAGGTATAATTTTGAAATAATATAAAAGTAATAATTTACACTAATTTAAAAAACTTAAAGTAAAGAGAGGAGATAAGTGACTGAATATAGAACAATTTTGACATAAAATAAATCTTAAGTCGACATACAGACCTCAATAACGTACCAAAAATAAGGTGGGATGTTATTTGATGATTTTTGATGATGTAAGTACTGGGAGACCTAATGCAATGTGAATCAGCTGCGCGGTGTTTTTCCATTGGGCATGTGGACACGTGTTTCCCATCGCTGCTACAATGAAGGTCAAGTTACTGGAGTTGACTTTGCTTGCTCTGCTCTGCAGTATTGCGTTGACCGTCATGTGGTGTAGTTCAGTGTGAGTGGTCGCAGTGCGGTTGTTTCGAGTGATTTATTGTATTCTGTATTTAGTTACAATTACGGATCAGTATATATTTACCATTACGCAGCGTGTATTTCTGTATGTTTCGTATTTGTTAACGCAGTCAGTTCGTCAAATGCAAATACGATTTGCAGAACGACTAATGGTTCCAGGCTGTACAACAATGCATAATCTGTATGATAAATTTTTGGCCACAGGTAGAGTTCAGTCTAAGAATCCTAACAGACAGCATAAGAAGAATTAAAACAAAATATGTCAGAAAATTGCCAGCATTTCGCAACGTATACTATAGCGAGTGACGGATGGGTCCTTTAAAAAATGTGCCAAAAAGTATACACAACGACGGTGGCCAGTTTCAGCACCTCCGTTCATAATATTGATAAGTAAAGCCTTTAAGCATAAACAAGAAAATTCTTATATGGTTGCATTAGTGCCACTCTATGATATAGCCTCAGACGGCAATGCAAGCCACCATCGCAAACCGGAAATACACTGCACAGCCGGTTCATAGTCCATTGAGTCTCCCTGCATTAGAATATTTGTATTTAAAATGAACTGAAATATAAATGAAATTCATCTGTGTCACATGTCGCATGTCAGATTTCTATGTCACGTACCAGATTAATCTCTGTGCCATGCTGTGACACTGCCATGAGAAAGAAAAATCGTATCAAATAGTAAAAGCCTTAAAACGCAGAAGGAAAATAAACAGAGGCCTAACATTGTATGGTATATGAGTTGCTTCTTCTAAGGTAAAAAAAAAGAGTAGGTATTTCAATAAGCCTACGAAAGACAGGAGTCAAGTTGAAGAAAGCAGAATATAAAGCAGTTGTGTGAAATCTGGGACCGTTCGGTAAAAGCTAACGACCACCACTTAATTAAAATTTAAGATGCGCTGTAATGCGGTAAAAGAGGGTAGTTCACCGCTTCAGGTCGTCATGGGGAGAACTATCAGGGTTTGAGGGCGGCTAATGCTTCTGCTGCACTAATGCATGTAAATTATAATTAAAACTCGCGTCGCATCTGCTGGCCGCATATTGAACAACGGCATATTATTTTTTCTTGTCTGCCTTTAATATCTGTTTACTTTTTGACGTCCTTATACTGAAGTAAAAGTTTTCTTGATGGCGTCTTAGATTTTAATCCGGAGCTAAAAGCGTAATGTAACTCTGAAAAACGTTAATAAAAGAACGCCAACTCGCGTTTTGCTTCATTTAAGCTGAATAATAGAGGGATAGCAGTGATGAGTGTAATTGTTATGTATGAGACATCTCTTTTACAATAGTAACTTCATGTTTTACAGGGTTAGTTGAAGCACATACTAAATAACTTTTTAAACATGTGGTTCAGTGACTTGAAACTGTGAATTAGATGCCTCAAATGTTATATAGGTGATGCGGGACTTTTAACTATACTGTTTACGTAGATATACAGTGTTATCGTATAAGTTCAAAATATTTCACTATAAGATAAATTCTGATGTGACACACACAATTTCTTCTGCCCAAATGAAAGTTTTGTTTCTCAATTTTAAACCTAACTTAATCCATCATTTAATCTTTCTTTATTATACCGGCCCTTAGTATAATATATGTATATATATGATAATCTCTTTAAGGTCCGGTATTATATAAGTAGTTTATCTTCAGGTTAAGTTAAACTGAATTTAAAGCTAAACACTGCAGATGCTGTTTTATTATGCTCTGGTAAAGTTAACCCGTAACGTAAAATGCTGTTAATGCAGAAAAAAGACAATCGATCTTGATTGTTTGTAGCAAAAATACTGGAATTAACTAAAAAAATAAAATCAGGTAAACTGATATAAGCAAGTTCCAGTATGCTTTTTTTTAATAAGTGATAAACGCAATTATGATAGGCCCATGCAGAAAAGTTATTTTTGTAATAGATCTCCGAGTTAAACCTCAAAAACAAAATGTGCTGGCAGTAATAATAATGAGGCAATAGGCCTACGATTAGCTGATATGTCTGTTTCAAGCTGAAAGCAGCCTTAAAGGTTATCTATATTAATAAAAGGAAGTGTCTGTCTTCCTCCGTCTGTCTGTCTATCTGTCTGTCTGTCCGCGATGCCCAGCGAAATCTACTGAACGCAGAGATCTGAAATTATAAACATAGATGGACTAAAGGGCCGGAAAGTGCACCTCGAAGCCGGAATTTTAATTTTAGCTTTCCTTCGCGAGTTATGAGTGGAAAACGGGCAGAAAACGGGCAGAAATCGTGCATTTTTTGCGTTTTCGAAGCATCAGTTTTCAGTAATATCTCAAATCAATTACAGTTGGCTTTGGCTATTTTTGTCATACCTTGGAAATGAAACTTTCGCGATCGCTTGAATGTTGTAGCTCACGCTGGTCGATTCAATTGTTTATAATGTCAAGGCACGCAGACATATGAAATTTTCAACGTACACATAAGAGGATTATTATTATTATTGTTATTATTAATAGGAAGAGGGATAATCAATATAGGCCTAAAGATGGTCAAATGTTGTTCGATTTGGACGAAACTCACTATACAGGGGTTTTCTGGGCCAAGGATCTCGAATCTGAGGTCGCTTTTACCAGGCGACGCTATCTAATCGTGCTATGTAATTCACGTGATTTAGGTGTTAATAAATATGATGATTTAACTATTATGCTCTTAATTTTTTATTTTTGAAATAATTATCGCGGGTGATCGCTTGATTTTGTAAGTCCATCCTGGACGATTCATTTGTTTAGAATATCAAGGCCCGCAGACATATGAAATTTTCAACCTACAAGGAAGAGGGATAATCAATATAGGCCTAAATATGGTTAACCATTGTTCGATTTGGACGAAACTCACTATACATGGGTTTTCTGGACCAAGGAACTCGAATCTGAGGTCGATTTTACCAGGCGACGCTATCTAATCGTGATATGGTGATTTAAGTGTTAATAAATTGGCTATAGGTCTAATGATTTAACTATTATGCTCTTAATTTTTAATTTTTAACTTTTTTAAAATAATTATCGCGGGCGAAGCCGCGGGCACATGCTAGTGAATGAATAAAAAGTCAATATGAAATCTGTCAGGAATTACATTAGGTATATTGCTCCACAGGAACGAATATAAAAAATACTCACATTAAAACATAGCCTAATGTAAATATCGGTAGTCTACATAACCATAGAATACACAATATAATATAAATACTCAACGGCTACATGTTATAAATCGTCTATTTACATTATTTAAATTATTATTTAGCCCACACTGACATCGTTATGAAGAAACAAATCAATGAAGGTTGCTAACAATATCAATATACGATTGACAATTTGTTACGTTATTTTAATATATTGTGAACCATGAAAGAATATTCATTACAAAATTAATATTGATATACTCGTTATTTCGGTACCGGTCAACCGATTTGGCCCTAATTCAATAGGCTTGTACCCAAGAACGTGATAAATTCGTATACCAAGTTTCATGAAAATCCGATAAAGCGTATTTGAGTTATCCGCGCCTTTGTGATATATTATCATAAAAAGACACTAAATTGGGCATTATTCCGATACCAGCCAACCGATTTGATCCAATATCAATAGACTTCTTCCCAGGGACATTATAAATTCGTATACCAAGTTTCATGAAAATTCGATAAAGCTTATTTGAGTTATCGCGCCTTTAAAATAGACACTAAATTGGGTTTTTCTCCGGTACCGGTCAACCGATTTGGTCCATTATAAAAAGGGTTCTTCCCATGGACATTATAAATGTATATACCAAGTTTCATTAAAATCCTATATACCAAGTTTCATTAAAATCCTATTAAGCGTATTTGAGTTATCGCGCGTACAGACACACGGACGGACGGACAGACAGACGGACAGACATTTTCCCTCCGCACACACAATCTCATAAAGTACCATACTGGCACTTAATAATGTGCTAACTTTTCCGCAAAGAACTTTAACTTCTCGTGAATCTAGAGATGTATGTAAATGAGTCCAAAAATGTTATACATGGTTTTAGAGTTCTTCCAACTTGTTTCTTGTTGTATTAAACTAGCAGGTGCCCGCGGCTTCTCCCACGATAATATATGAAAAATTAAAAATTAAGAGTATAATAATTATTAAAGCATTATATTTATTAACACTTGCACGCGAATCATTCATAAACTTAACCAATAATTAATGAAACAGCTAAAATTCCGGCCTTAGAGTACATTCTACGATTAGAAAGCACCGCCTGGGAAAACGATCTCAGATTCGATTATACAGTTCCAAACCTAACTGTGAACACTGATAATACCACTGCCTTCGTGTGTAATTCTCGAGACGGCGGTGGATAATACGTATCGTTCCTCAACTGTCTGTTGACAGATAAATATGATGTGAATTTTAGTTGATAAATTCAGTGTAGTTTTCAGAAATTATATAATTTTTCAAGGGAAGGAATGGTTTGTTTGGATCTTTATTGTCCGCGATACTTCCAGGGGTAAACTGTCAATATATTACAGTTGGTGCCCGCGGTTTCGCCCGCCATTATTAATTGACTCCAGGATTTTTAAGAAATTTAAACTGGCAGTTTATTAAAAAGGTTTGTGGTTCAGAGCTATGAAAATTGTAAGTAAAAATAAAATTAGAATATTTGTTCATTGTGTTCATTTCACTTAGGCCTTATGTAATAAAGAAACGGTTTTCCTTATTTGTACTCTTCGTAAAAGTTTAGACTGTGAGAGACGAACATCGCCGAGTATACCCGATTCTGATTAGGGTTAGGACTGTCTGTTTCGTCGGTCTCAATTTATTTGAACCCTCAAATTCATTCCATATCTGAAAGTATTCAGATATATATCAGAAAATTCTGAGTTTTCAAGGTTTTTCAATTATCACCGTTCAGAGTTTCGTCAAACACCTCCGCAATATGGATGGGATTGTTATCTTGCAACGTTCACTTAACCTCTAGTTAAACAGATGATGGGTTCTAGTCAAGTTAAACTCAAGTTTAACTGCATATTAAGGTTTATAATACTGAAAAACACAAAAAACTGAAGTTTAAACCTAACCAAGCATTTAAACCTTGTTTATAATACCGGCTAAGTAAGTTGGTTTTAAAAATGAAGAAATAATCGTTACCATATCCTATCGCATCCCCGAAGGCTACACAACTCAAATGAAATCACGTAAATTTGTTTACTCTAAGAATGGACATTTAGTTCCTCACTTCATACTTTATATGAATAAGAGGCCTTACTGCAAAGGGCACATATTAAGAAGTTTCAACCTAATGCAAAGATTTATTTATTATTATTTTTTTAAAATAAGATTTATTTTTAGTCGCTTTGACTCGTGAGAGTCTAATCGCGACTGTACATTTACATAAAATTATATCAGTTATGAATACACAAATAATGAAAGAATATTAATTACAGTGATTTACAAATAATGGTACAATTTTTAAATTTTACTATAAACGTTAATATCCTTTAAAAATAATATGACGTTTTTGGATTATTAAGAACTTGTGTGTTGCTAGGTGTCTTAAGTATTTTTCCCTGACGAGATAGAAGAGGCGACATTCTGTGAACATATGGGAGACTGACAGTGGAGAATTGCATGCTGTACATTTTGGTTCATCATCTCTAGTAATCAGGTAGAAGTAAGTCATTTTTGTGTGACCAATTCTCAGACGGGTTATAAGCACTTGGTGTCTACGATTCAGGCCTTTAAAGCAGCAAGCAGCAGTGCAGGATCCTCTTACGGAATGAAGCTTGGTTCCTTGTCGTCGAGACCACTGTGTTTTCCATGCTGAGTTGATTTTGGTCTGGATGTGTATAGAAAAGTCTGAATGGAGTGTAAGAATATCTGTGTTACATAAAAAAAAAAAAACTTGTAATTAGGAAAGGAGTCGAGGGCTGCTAACCAAACGGCAACAACACTAATGAAATGATTGGGTTACTCACTGGCCTCAGAAATAGGAAGAGGAGCCAATTTAACAATGGGCCTCTTGAATAAGCCTGTGGCAGTACTCACAGTGACAACACGAATAAGGCCGTCAGGGCCAGGATGGATTTGATGAACAATCCCTAGGAACCACCTTTAAGGAGGGAGATTGTCCTCACTGAATAGGACTGGAGTACCCAAAGGAATGTCTGAAAGGACCTTGGTCCACTTAGAGCGTCTTTGCAAGGTGTGGAGATAGTCAGTTGACCATTTTCTCCATATGTTATTGGTAAGTTGTTGGAGAGTATTCCAACGAGAACGTGTGGTGTAACCACCAGACAAATCAGGGCTATGTAAGGAAAAGATGGCCTTCCCAATCAGGAAATGACCAGGCGAAAAGTAACTAACGTCGTTAACGTCCTCATTTAATGGAATGAGTGAACGTGAATTTAAGATAGCTTCCACTTCAATGAGCATAGTAAGCATCTCTTGACCGATTTAACTGCGGCCTCGTGAAGACCTCCCATGTGTGGAGCATTTGGAGGAAGGAAATGCCATTGTATAGTCAAATGAGATGTGGCATCTTGAACCACACAACGATGCTCTCGAGACTGCAACAGCAAGGCTAATTGCTTAAGGTCAGTCTGAGCGTCTACGAAGTTAGTACCATTGTCTGAGGTAACTGAGCTTGGAAGACCTCTCCGACCAGTGAATCGTGAAAATGCCACAAGGAAAGCACGAGATGTGAGGTTCGTGACCAATTCAATATGAATGTCCTTAGTAGACATGCATACGAATATGGCGAGGTAAGCTTTAATAGTGATCTTGGAGCGAGGTCCTCCAAATTTGATTGGATAAGGACCCGCATAATCAATGCTTACGTTGGTGAAAGAAGAAATGGGATTTACCCTATAAACAGGCATTAAGGGTTATGAATCTTACGAGATTATTTATGAATTTCAATACGAATGGTTTTCAAATATTCGAATTTGAAAAGCCAAGAGTTTAAGTTAGAGGTAGTGGCCTCCATTAGGGACACTACTCTAGTTTCTGGAAGCAAGTCGGGCTCCACAAAATCACTGATTGGACAGTGAGAATCATGGGCTTTGAACCAATTCGGTCCTGACCACCACAATTTGTTATGAATTAAGTGTAGAGGAGTGCTTCCTCTGGAGATGATATCCGCTGGATTATCTTGAGACGAAACATGATGCCACTGGTTAGACGAAGTGTGATCTAAAATATCAGCAATTCTGTTTCTGACGAATGTTTTCAAAGTATGAAATGGACAAATCAATCAGCTCAGAACTCTAGTGGAATCACTCCACAGATATTTAATTGGAGCGCAGGTAGAATCTTATGAATAAGATTGGCAAACAGATGAGCGGCTAAAAGCTCTAACCTAGGAATAGTGGTAGCTTTGATTGGAGCAACTCGAGACTTAGCACAAAGTAGACAGCTTTTAACATTTCCAGAATGATCCGAGGAGCGCAGATATAAGCAAGCTCCATAAGCGACCTCACTGGCGTCACAGAAGTAATGAATTTGAATTTCTTTAGCGATTTATAATAATGTCATTCGAGGAATAGTTATATAAGAAATCATGTTTAATTGATTATTAACCTTGAACCATTTATCCATTACTGGAGAAGGTATGGGATCATCCTAAGAAGCCGCAACCTTCCACAGAGATCGAAATATAATCTTGCAATAGACGACTATTGAGGGAATTAAACCCAGTGAATCAAAGATGGAGGCGATACAAGAAAGTAAAGTCCTCCTTGAACATGTCTTAATAGGTTTGGTGAAATCAATTGCGGTTTCGATTCTGAGAATGTCATTTGAAGGCTGCCATATTAGGCCCAGTGCCTTCAGGAACTCTGCTTGAGAGTCACCAAAAGAACGGCAATCAAGAGGTTCCTGTAGTTCAGGGGGAATTTCCTTTATTAACTCAAGAGCATTAGAATTCCATTTACGTGGATTGAAACCACCTAAAGGAAGTAAGGTTCGCAATTCAGCAACGAGCTGCCTTAGCCTCACATAGGATGTCAGCGGTAGCCACAAAATCATCAACGTACGTAGAATTGTTGATAATAGTGCTGGCTAAAGGAAACCGAGCTCCTTCGTCTATTGTAAGTTACTTAAGAGCTCTGGCGGAAAGAAAGGCAGCTGAAGAAGTACCGTAAGTAACGATTTTGAGCTTGAAATTTTGTATAGGTTCATTGAAATCTCATAGTTTTACTTATTATTGTATGTCTTGACAATTATTGTCATTAATCTCAAACTCAAAATGCATTAATTTATTTCTCTAAATACCTTCCTATTTAAACATTTCTTTGTTTATTTTTATTTTATCTTGAGATTATGTACTTTAATATAGTGTTTTTTCATGAATTCATCATAATTAATTCAATATTTTGATCGAGCTATATCTCATTATTTGAACCTTCTGTTGTTTTAATTTCACACTTTTTCAAAATGGATAGCTTCATCATCACGTTCCATTCACTTTTTCCAAGAGCAAGGAGGTCTTTTTCAACTCATTAAGAGTTTCCAGCAATTCAGGATATTGCTATTTTTGGGCGAAAGGCCTTTTTCTTAGTTTTCATCACGTATTCAGTGATTCAACGACCATGAAGACCGCATGTAACTTTTATTAAGGACCACAAGGAGTTCTTTTCCGAAGATAATAAATCTTCATCAATTTTCAAGACATTCATACCAGTCAGGCGAAGATCCTTCATTTTGATAGTAAATATTCGTGAACTACATATCAAAGGTACGTTTCACAGCATATTTGGACCAAGGATTAGTTGGTTTAGTGAGATTTTTGCAGTCTCAAAGAGGATTTAATGTAATTGTGATTGATAATAAATTAGACATTAATCAATCAGCAAGTAAAGTGTGTAAATCACTTAACTCAATGTAACTGCTCGTTTCTGAGCTTCATAAAAACATTCGAATTTGTTCATTGCACGAACTATTAATGTGCAATAATCTTGCTAGTGAGAAGTAACAACTTCACTAAGCTGCATCTATTTGCTATAAATAATATAGCTGTTCCTCCGATTATGCACTGTTCCAATACATTTACATGTGTATTTAATTAGCTTCATGAACATCAAGATTTGCGACGAACATTTCTTCAAGCACATATTATGTTATTCAAGCAACGTCACTGCGACTGTAATTTCTGTGTATTTACAAAGTGTTTATTCTTCTTCTCGTTGAAATGCAATAAAGCTGTATTTTAAACGAGAACACCTTACCGGTTGCTGGAAATACAATAAAGATATGTTTTCAAACCATCCAATCGTTTCTCGATACTGTTAACGCCGGGTCGATAGCTAGAATTCTACGGTCCGCTCCAGAGGCCGGGTGCCCTGGCGAGAACATCTGGCTGGTCCTCCGGGCCGGATATAATCAGCGCATTTACCTGAATTAACATAAGCAATTAATCATATAACATATATTAAGGTCTCTCCAGGTTTTGCTAGCCTGTTTGAGTACATGCAAAGTTCTGCAGCAATATTACATTTTTCGGCAACAATCAAAGTGTTGCCATCTTAAAGATAAATATTAGCATCACTATTATTAGCAAGTTTAAATAGTTATCAATCATATTTCCGTGTCCTCAACACGTTTGAGATACGGTGCTATCTAAGTATATCATCTATTGTAAATACTTGTTAGTTTGTGAATATCGCACAACTTAACAGACAAATAACACAAACACCTGATAGATTTTACACAATTGCAAGTGTATTTAACTGTTATGTCTGTTAACCTCAACTACGACTAATTGCAAATTTGTATTTGTATTTGTAATTCCTGAAACGCGGGTAGTTAATTTAACATTAAACAATTATATATTGTAAAGCCTTTTGCAAATCTCATCGAAAATGGCTAATCCGGGTGCAGAAATCGCGGCCCTTAAGGCTAAACGCACCCCTATTAAGAGTCGGATTACCCGTCACGCCAATATAATAGCTGATCTCACTAGTTCTAATGAAGTTTCTATTTTTTTTCTCCGAAATTGATTACAACCCGTGTTTCGCCATAGGGCATATCACGGGGATTTAAAGTGATGTGTTCAGTCTAAGTATGACTATTCTTGCAGTGTGCAGAAGATGTGACTCAGGAAGGCAGCGATCTCCACTGTGTGGAAGTGGTGTTTGAGAACCATTGGCAAAGGTGCTGTCAGTAGAACTCTAGGTCGACTTCTTGCGAATTGTGAGCATTCAGTTAACAAGTGTAGGGCCGTTTGAAGACGTTTTTCGGGACAGTTGCAGAGTGGTGAAGGACATTTGTTCATTTTATACAGGTATGACTTGAAAAAGCCGTCATTGGTCAGGAATTGAGTAGTTATGTAGTTAGGACCTAGAGCTAAGGGAAGCCTGTGGTGTATATTGGGTATGAAGATCTTGGTGTGGATTCCTTGCTCAGAATTTTTATAGGTTGAATTCCAAATTTTTATGTAGTGATCTGTCAGTAGCTGCTTGCTCCGGGTGAAAGGGATTCCTTTGTAGTCGGTAGTGGTTCTTTGGCTGGCTGCAATCCTTGCAAGTTAGTCCGCTCTTTCATTCCCTTGGAGACCTGTGTGACCCTTAACCCAGTGGAGGCTGATGGGTGTTGACTTCTTGTTGATTATTTTGTTTCTTAAGTCAACTGCTATTGGATGGGTTGTCCTTTTGTTTGCGATTGCGAAGAGTGCTGCTTTAGAGTCCACGTGTATTGCATATGATGTGTTTTCTGTCCGTTGGTGGCTTATCCAATTTACTGCCAGACTGATCCTGGTAAGTTCAGCTTGGAAGACGGAGCAGTCGAGACCAAGTTTTCTTGTATCAGAATAAATTTCTTTGGTATTTATGAAGTTTCTATTAAAGACCTCCTTAGGCGCAAAGATACTATGACAAGTCTTGGCAATGATTTTGGAGACATACAATCTTAAATCGAGAAAATAGAGTTTTCAGATGCCGAAATGGCTTATAGGGAGGAAGTCGAAGAAACTATTTTCGAAGCTCTCTCTCACTTAGATAATTTAATTTCCCAAGAGGAAGCTGAGGCTAAGTTTGTTGCAGCCCAACAGGAAGCTCAGGCTAAGTTAGTTCCAGCCCAAGAGGAGGGTCAGGCTAAACTAGCCAGTGTCGATTTTATAAAGGCACGATTTTTCAACTATGTTCAGGCGATCAAGACGCTTGTTGCAGAAGACAGAGAATCTTATTGCAAGGCTAGAGTCTGCGTACTTCCTTCGAGAAAACATTCAGTGAGTACGAGACTGAATACACACAAGAACTCAGTGAACCTATTAAACTTCAAAGACTTGAAGTCGAGTCTGCCTTTCATGAGACAATTGCTATTCTTCGAAGTTCAATTGATGAAACTAAGCATCATTATGAGTCCAACCAAGCTCTTCCTGCTCATCAATCATCACCTCAATTTGTCCCGTCTCTCCCTAAACTCCCAGAGATTAGGCTCCCTCATTTCACCGGTGACCCAGCTACCTGGATAGAGTTTAGGGACACTTTTAATTCTCTAATTATACAGCATAACACATATCCAGCATGGACAAATTCTAATATTTGAAGTCCTGTCTAGCACCAGAAGTCATGACAGTGATTCAAAACATTCCTGCCTCTGCTGCTACGTTGGACGTAGCATGGAGCATGCTGTCGGCTAGGTTTGATAATGACCGACTTATCGCCAATACCCACCTGGAGAAGCTGATCTCACCTCCTGCTTTAGAAAAAAATTCTGATGAATCTCTTCAGAAGTTTGTTGACAATTTAATCAGCACAGTTCATGCTTTGAACTCGCTTAATGTTGGTGTGGAACTATCCGACTTGATTATAGCTAAAATTGTGCTCGACAAGCTTCCTCCATTTTTGATAAAGGAATGGGAATCCTCTCTCGCCCCAAGCAAAATGCCTAGCCTCAAAGATTTGTTCACATTTTTAGAATCTAGGGTACGGGTTTGTAAGATGACTGACTCAGCTTTAAGGAGACAGCCAGCAAAGCCTACTGTATCTAATACGACCACTCCTAAGGGCAAGGTTGTCTTCTCCAAGCTTAAGTGCTTTTGCTGTAACAATGGATTCCATGAACTGCAACATTGTGATGTTTTCAAGGCCATGGATTTTCCTAATAGAGACAATTTTGTTAAAAGACAAAGATTATGTCGAGTGTGCTATTATTTTAAGGGTCACGTCCCCTATTGTAGCACTTATACGTGCAAGATATTTAAAGGGAAACATGGCTCCAACCTTCATAATCCAGCACATGTTAACGGCAACCAAGCTGTCAATACTGCTGGGGTAATATCAATCTTCCAACCTCAACAAAGCTGTTTGCTCCCCACCGCCACTGTTCTAGTCATGCACAGGGATGGTCATTCTGTAGAAGCCACCGCATTGCTTCAAGAGCTTCTGTACGATTCTTGAAATATGAAGAGTATGTTTTGATCTGAGCTACATATTTGGCTTAAAATTGGTTTCTTGGAGACAAATAATATTGGGGTTATTTTTACTTAAAATAAGCTGAAGATACTCATATCATCCATATCATCCATATTCCTCATCCAGAAACCATTAAGGTTCCATTGTAACATTTTTAATGCCATAATATAAGGATAGAAAGAATATGAGAAGTTTAGGTCTGAAAGGAGTTAGTGTTGTTGGCATATTCTTTAAGTTTCTTGCATCTGTTTTTGGTTCCTCCATCCGTGAAATTAGCAGAGAGTTTTTTTTATTGTGTTTGCAGGCCCCTTGAGGGTACTGGTGAAGTTGAGGGCCAAGGATTTTAGATCTGAAATTCCAACAGAGTTTTCAAGAAAACTGAGCAAATGTACTTAAATTAAAACAAACTCGTTCGGGTTTTCCTCCAAAGCTTTCTGGACCAATGATATTGCTTGACTGATTTTTGTTTTCTTGGAATCTGTTTTTAGTTTTTCTGCTTGTGTTTTGTGGCTCTGGGATTGTTAGATTCCAAATTATCAGAAGTTTCTTCCTGTGAAGAATCAGAGGAATAAGGTTTCCGTACCTCCACCTGTGTCACATATATGCTGCTTGTAGAGCGAACACGCTTAACGGGCGTGTATTGTGTCTCTGGTAAGATTTCAAGTTCCCTGGTTGTTTTTTTAAGAGTATGCGATTCAGTATTAAGATCATCCATGTCTTGCGACTGTTTAGCAAGACTGTTTGTTCACCAGGAAATAGTGAGCTCCTACAAACCGTGGGTGGCTTATAACTACCCTTCAGAGAATTTTAGCAAAAAAAAATCAATTAAAAAGCCATAGCTCTTAGTTTAAGCACCTCATGTACAAAATTTAAACAAAATTGTTATAGCCGTTTCCGAGAAAGTCGCGAGAAACAAAATTTTATTAATGTAAAGTGGAATTTAAAGTAAGAGAAAGTCTTCGCTAATCTTGAAGTCAAATCTCCGTACATAATCCAAATACAAAGTTTTGTTTCCATAAGATTTTGTTTTCTGGCGCTAGGCTGTTAAATTACACATAGACACACAGACACAGACACAAAGTATTTTTTGATTCAGGGGACAACAAAACTCAATTTCGCATGTTGAACACAATACTTCCGCTACCTATAGTATGCCTACCAATGGTGGTACCATAAGTACCTATGTCTCCTGAAAGGTATTGAATTATTCTATGAGAGTCAACAACCACCTATTATTGCTATTATTGTCCGTTCTAAGAACATACTATAAAATAAACATGAAAAGTAGGCTATGTCTGTTTGTCTCGCTTTATATCACTTTTATTTTTGCTTACTTTTTTAGTTTAAACTAGGCGAGGACAGAGGTTGCTCTTTGACGCCAATGCAGTCGACTCTGGTTTCACGCAGTAAACTTCTGCGAGGAATTTGTGAAATGTCGACACCTGGCTCTATCATACCCTACTCATCCCCAATACTGTGCACTCTCCCTGACACGTGCACGTCCTTCACAAACGTCATCAGAAGACGAAGCAATCTTCCACTGGTTTAAACCGCCTGCACGATGTGTGATCATCGCGTTGGGATGCATTCCTGCTCTTCTAGCCTTTGCGCAACTACCCCATGAACCGGATAGAAAAGTGCATGAAATGTAGGTATACTATCAAACTTCAAAACATTCTGTATTAATTGAATTAAAAACTTGCCAAAATAAACAGTTTGCCTTTAATTTGGTTCATTTCTTGCTCCCCAATTCTAGAAAAAAAAATCACACTTTTGCGTGATCTAATGTCCTGCACAGTAATTTTTCTGGTTATTTTATTTAATAAGGTATTATGCTTCTGAGTTTCTGAGCTTAGCATTAAGTAGGAGTGTCTTACGAAATATAACATTTCTGCTTATGTTTAGGAGTGAAATAAATAAGTATTTTGTTTAGAAATCCGGGCTCTAATAATCAAGTAAACTTAATTGCTTAGAAGAGGAGACCCATGACCTTTATTCTGCAAGGAACAATAAAATTATTTTTATTATTATTATTATTATTATTATTATTATTATTGTTTTTATTTTACTTTTAAACTGACGGGAAAGTTAGATTTGTTGACTAGGTGTAGACGGTAGATTTCCACAGATCTCCACGGTGTCCAGAGATTGACAAAATAGTAGCATAGAATAACGGGTATTTTTTTTTTGTGCCCTCCCTTACCCCCAGAGTGCCAAGCCATGAAGCTTATCACCTCCGGTCAATCCAAATTTTGGTAACCATTTGTTTGATGTGTTTACCTAATAGTGCCCTTATGTACAGCCTGATGGGATGTGTGGGTATTTTTTTTTGTGTGCCCACCCTTACCCCCGGAGTGCCAAGTAATTAAGCCTAAACCTCCGGTCAGACCAAATTTTGGTAACCATATGTGATGCGTGTATACCTATTGTGCCCTTATGTACATCCGAAGGGGATGTTGATGGTGTGACGTGTTTGGGCTGAGTACTTGTGTCTTTGTACTTTGGCGCAGGATAGACGTAAGTGCGGATAGGTCTTATGTGCAATATCTCCTCGAGTGTGTTTTTTTTTTTAGTGACATGTAGTTATGTATTCTAGAGATTTGTAGTGCGTGTATCTGTTTGAGGGGATTATTGACCAGTCCGGCATTCGCCTAAGAACGAGGGAAACCCCTCAAAAACCTCGTTCGGACTGGAGCAGTGGCCAAATGACCGTCTACTTTGGTGTGTTAATTTACTATAGACTTTCCGAGAAGTGCTGTTTTTGCAAAGATTTTAAGTGCTGGGAAGGTGTTTTTACGCGTCCAGAACGTGAGGTCCGGTGCCCAGGCTTCCTCTTCTGCCCTAGCGGCTTCGTGGAGGAGTAATCGAGCTTCTCGATATCGAGGACAAATATACAGCATATGATACATGGTGTCTAGTTCGCTGTCCTCACAAGCGCATAGATCGTTGTCTGTGAGATTGAAACGGATTAAGTTAGCGGCAAAGTTGCCGTGGCCAGTTATTACCTGTGTGACGAAGTGGTTCAATTTAATCCATGGCATTTTAAGTCTATTTCTGATATTTGGGAAAAAGTCACGAGTGATTCTACCATTTTGGGCAACTACCCATTTTTGCTGCCAAATATCTATTAACTGTGAGTGAATGCGTTCATAAAGATGTGATCGATCTAAGCTCTCAAATTCCCTTGGTCCGATTTGAAGGGCACCTAATTGAAAATTAATTTGCTTCCGCACTTTGTACCTGGCTATCCGTTCCTCACGCAGGAGATCAACAGGAAGAACACCTGTAGACTGGTAGAGCAGGAGATCAACTGGTAGAGCATCATTCGAAACAGTGGAGTAGGCTTTAGTTATTCGCAAGAGAGAATGTCGCTAGGCAGATTTGAGTTTACGGATGTGATGTGTGTTAAGTTTAGTGGCCCGAGCGTTTGCAGCATACGAGACAATAGCCTCAAAAATAGCAGAGTAAAGTATACGGTAGTTAGTGAATTTGTATCCCCACTGCTGTCCAGAAAGTCTGGCTAGGGCCTGAGATAGGTTGTTAGCTGTAGCACTGATTCTTTGAATATGAGCGGTGAATTTATTACCTTCTTGTAAGGTTATACCCAAATACTTTGTTTCTCGAACATATGGGATCCGGTCTTGTCCTATCCTGATGATTGGAGGGTGATTTCCTATTTTCCCCTTGAGGAGCATTGCATTTGTTTTAGTTTTAGAAATCTTTAGCCTTGCTTTGTGGGACCAAGTTTCCAGAATTGTTAATGCCCTATTAGCTTTGCGTTCGAGATCTGTTCTGGACTCACCTTAGATAATAATTAAGCGTCGTCGGCATAGGCTATGACGGCAGCGCCTTGAGTCTGTTCAAGTTGTCTGAGGGCTTCATCAAAAACCAGGTTCCAGACCTTGGGTCCCAATACTGAGCCTTGGGGGCACCCCCTGGACGCGGCCTTTGTGAATGAATGAAGGTTATCCCTTAGCGTTATTCGTCTGGAGCGAAAGTAGTCACTGAGGACGGCATATATGTTCTGTGGACAGTTTATATTACGAAATCTCTCCAGGGCGTGTGGCCACCATACGTTGTCAAATGCGCTTTCTATATCTACGAAGATGGTAAGCACGTATTTAGAATTAGATGTGGTTATTATTTGCTGGAGCAGTGAAGCTGCATCCTCAGTACATCTTCCAGGGCGGAATCCAAATTGCCTGGGCGAGTATGATTCTTCTAGAGAAGTGTCTATTTTGGAAGCTATGAGATGTTCAAAGATCTTTCCCATGACAGGAAGAAGACAGATTGGTCTGTACGACTTGACCAGAGATGGATCTTTGGTGTCGTTTTTCAGAATAATTTTGAGTAGTCCCATTTTCCAGGCGTTGGGAAATATACCAAGGCTAAGGCACGCATTGTATATCTGGAGAAGTTTCTCTTTAAGGAGCGGACCTCCTTTCTTAATGAATTCTGGGTGGATTTCATCAATGCCGGGGGCTGTTCGATTTTTGGTTCGGTCTATAGCTATTTCAAGATCTGTTGTATCGAAAGGGGTGGCGTTGTACTCATTCTAGTATGGTCTTCGCGCAGCCCGGGATGTGTGGGTAAGATGGAAGAACTCCTAGCTTTCATATCAAGAAAGTACAGTTTGCTAATCTTTATATTGTCCGCCGCCTTGGGTGAGTTGACTGCCAGCCCCCTGGGCGGCTCGGGTTCGAATCCCGGCCGGGTCGGGAATTTTACGGTGATGTAAAGTTTCAGGACTGGGTGTTGTGTCCTCATTTCCATCCCGCGAAAGGAACTGGCCACCCTACGCGGTATCATCCGGCCTAGTGTCCCTCGGTCGGGCCATGGGTATCCCCGCAAGGCTCGGTCCCAGGGCAGGACCGGCCTCCGGGCCGAAAACCTCATCAACATCAATCGTTATATCAATACCATGGCTTAAGAGAGCCTGCAATTTATAGCCCCGTTTGGGATGTCAGACCACGTACTATGTTCCCCAACGGCGACGAATCCTCCACGGTCGCGAATTAGGTTAGGTCCTGGAAACCACAGATACTACCTTAGAGGAAACATTCATGCAGATAAAAGGTACATTAACTTAATTTTAAAAAAAATGAAAAATTCATAAGGTCTATGTAAGATTTACGATGATCAGGAAATAAGTTATATTTACAGTGTTTTTATTTTATATTTATGGGAATATTTCTCATCCGCCATGGTGTGTTTGCTTAGTTAAACTTCTGTGTAGCTTGTATATAGATGATATAGCTTCTTCCTATAATTGTAAAGTTTTTGTAAATCCTGAGATTCTACTAGAAGCTATTTGTGGTAGCCTATATCAAGATGATAATTTGACAATGCATTTTTTATTAATTCATTTTCAGATTTGTGCGATTAATTGATATTAGATCTAAAATAGCCCATCAAGCATAGGCTCTCTCGTCAAGCTTTCCGGCCAAAGCCCTAATAATGGTGGCTTTAGTAATAGAATCCATCTCCGGAGAGATTTTCCTCCAATTCAAGCTGTTCATATATCAATAAAATTAATAGGTAGGTAGTAGATAAATGTATTTACACAGGATTTATTTGTATGAAGAATGTTTCAGAAAGGATTCGTTATATCGCATACGCTAATATTTAGTCCCTATAAACTATCCTGTGACTTGACCCATGCCTCAATCATGTTCAAAAACAGATTTCTGTAATTTGATTGTAACTTAGTTTATTATGATTAACTAATTAAAATAACAGCATCGAGATCAATGGATAATATGTATCCAGTACACTTCACATGAAGATCTGACACGCCGTATTACGAACAATCGACCATCCTGATGTAAAGTTCCAAACAATTTTTAGAAGGGTACTTGGCTAAATTTTTGACTGTTTACATTATACATTTGCAGAATTACAAAAACAAGAAGGTAGATATTTTGTATTTCAATTTCTTTTGAGCTCGAGAATATGCATCCACATAGTGCCTAGACTATTTCAAGCCTATTCAGTTTTATAGTGCGTCAGGTACCTAGTTAAATAAATGCACAAATTATCTTACAGCAATACTTTCAGCTATGTAGGCGTACATATTTTTTCATTCAAGGAACTTACTAAGTAGTTATGTTTTGTAATGTTCTATTATAACTTAATCATCCTATATTCAATATAATCCTCCCTTAAATAGGTAGGCCTACATGGGGTCACCGGCGAACCCTGCTTGGCGGTCCCACAGAGGGGATATTCTCAGAGAATTGGTTGCTGGGGTGCGCCAGACCCTTAGATATCTCTTATTTCTAACAGCACAAAAACAATGGTCCACGTATATCATGGGATAATCCCTGGCCGAGGAACAAGCCCTCGCCACAGCGGAGATTGGAACCCAGGATTCATCGTTTGTCGTCTGCAACGCTAATCTCTCCGCGATATAGCCATGAAAATAAGAACGATGAGGGCATGTTCTAAAACATAAATTTAATTATGACATACTCAATAGGCTAAGTAATGTCATTCTTACAATTTTTACCTGCCACCGAATGGTTTCTGTTGTATTAAAAAATCATTTAATAATTATTGTCTCTTCTACTCGTAATATTTTATTGAACCTAATCTGAAGATTGTGCTTGCGAAGTATTCAATGCGAAATTATTAATGTTCCTTTAATAATTTCAGGGGTACGCCGTGGTGTAGTGGTTAAGGCACTGCGCTACAGACCGGAAGGTCGCGGGTTCGATTCCCGATGAGGTCATTGGATTTTTCAATTGGCCTAATCCTTCTGGTGGCACTATCGCCCTGGGGTCGACTCACCTCCAACAGAAGTGAGTGCCAGGAGTATTCCTGGGGATAAAATAAAGGCCGGTGCGTAGGGCTGACAACCTTACGACCTTCAACTGCCGTATATTATGATCTGGGAACCTTAACCTCCTGGAAACCCTACGGGTCTCCATGGTTCTTCAATAGTTTCACGGGTTTAAGACGTAACAGCTTGTTAATAAGTAACTTCTTTAAAACAACACTTCAAACGAATGTCTGGCTCTGTTTTTCTTCTTCATTTTCTACGTCGTCATCATCATCATCATCATCATCATCTTCTTCTTCTTGTTGTTCTAAAGATGATGATGATTATTATTACTCAGAAAGTTTTTCTTCCTGAGCTGTGAAGACGATCTAGTTAATCATAGATGGTTCACAATTCATTATCAGCTACTTTCTATCAACATCAAGTGCTAGGATCTATTAGTAGTATACTGTATTTTCTCTCTTTCATCAGTTTTCGCCAACTTTGATCACCCCTGTGATATGCAAGACAGTCTATTCCACACGAATAATTGCGTAATTACCCCTTAGTTTTGAAGAAATCATTACAGTAGGAAGGACGACGGTACACGCTCTGTACTTTGTCCCACGTTCTAATGAATATTCATTGGGTCATCAGAGATGCCATGCATTGTCACCCAACTAAAACATGTCGGTTTCTTATCGCAATTACAAACTCAACATTTTTCTTCTACGTCTTGACTGCAATAGAGAAAAGCTGACTAAATTGTTTCCTCTCCAAAGTGTAAACTGTGTACGATTACTTGAAACAAATGTCTTCTTACAACGATATTGCTGAAAAGGAATTAGATTTTATCGAATATATATATATATATATATATATATATATATAAACACTCATTTAAATAATAAAATTCCGTATCAGTTTAAAAGCTTATTCCCAGTTTGATTGGGTTTAGATAACACATTTCACATTTATGATTATTTAATGCAAAGGACACAATAATATCCCTAAATAGTCTATGGCTATCTTTCCTGGGGAACCTCGTAAGAGGAAAATTTTGCTCAGGCTATTCCATTCGTATTCCGCGTATTTGATACTGACCAATAACGTCTTGCAATGCCTCGGATGTAAACCAATCACGGTAGTTTATCTTATAACTCTTGCAAGGATTGCAGGGATGCGATTTTATCTGATAAAACGCCAGCACTTTGCCAGTTATATCAAGGTAGGTATATTCATACGCAGCGATCAAAACCTCACATATCTGTATTTTGCCTGTGAACAGAATAAAAACACATGATTTTACACCGCATTATTTATTTGGAAATTGAAACAATTTAAATGTTCATTAGCCTACTTAAAAACGTAATTTTGATGCGGTGCAAGCCAATTCGTATGATTTAATTCTTTTCTGATTTTACCTTACCTTCTTATTTAGGCTAATTATATGTCATCCCACTGTTGGGAGCATTGGTTAGTATGTGGTAACTCATTCCAGTGTTCATTTAGTATGCCATGATTTCACAGCTGACACAATATTGGTTTGGTTTTAAACTACACCAGTAAGAAAGCAATTATTATTTCGTTACATTTCATTCTTAATTAACCCCATTAGAAATTACGAGTTTCATCAGATAAATTAGTAATCCCTTAGGCTACCTATAATAATGTTTGATAGTACTTTCAATCAGCCCATTTTCCGTTATCTGGAGAGGTTTCATTTCCGAATTCCAATTTAGTTATCTTTATTTTCCAATAAATAGCAGAGCGACAGGTAGTATGCTCATCGACCGATAGATCTCTAGGAGAAATACAGCTATCACTCTTATTATTATTACGTGAAAGGGCCGGAAAGTTTTCTACTTTCTACTTAAAATTCTTTAACCCGTTATGTCTCAGAACTATTTTTAGTATTAAAATAAAGATTTCTATATAAATTACCTAAGGCTGTCCCAAGGAATATAAAAACATTAGTCGTTTTACTTTCCTTCCCTGAATGTGCCCAAAAACGAGTTATGGCAACGCTGGGTCATCCCGGCAAAAATCTGTAAAGGGAGTAAATGTACTGAATTAATATACCAAATTCTGTGTTGTTTATGAATAACGTGAAGGATACCAAACATTTTAAAATTTATTTGAACACGTTTACTTTGTATAAATATTAATAAACGTCACAATTTTACAATCTGTTATCTGTTCCGTAGCGGCATAAATGCGGTTTTTCAATTGTTCAAGACCAGTGATTTTCACCTGATACACCCTGGACTTGATAAAACCCCAGGCGAAAAAGTCCTCTGGGGTCAAATCGGGCAAGCGCAGCCCAAAGTCTTGGAGATGCACGGCCATTTGAATGTGGTAGGCATGTTTATGCAATTTGAGTCGCAGTGTTTTCCACAGAGTGGTATGTGCGATACCAAGTTCCCTATAGACTTCTGGTTGATGCCGAGGGGCTGCGTGTAATCGCTTCCTGAATCCTTTGCACAGTTTCATCTGCTGCAGCCGGTCTCCCAGTTTGCTGTTCGTCAGTAATACTACAAGTAATACTACAAGTACCATGTTCTTAATGGCGTGTCTGGTAGGAGCTGGTTTGTGAAATTTGCGCGTGAAATTGTCCAGCTCTTCATTATACGTCATTCCACGCAGTCGGTAGGAAACAGCAGCTATTCTTCTATTGTGTACATTGCTTTAGATTATCTGAAAAAAAAATGAAAATTTGTAGTGTTAAAACATAATAGGTAAGTGACTTTATAAACACCCTGTACTTAAAAGTAGGGAAACGGTACTAGAGATCTACTTGCATAAACTGGCCACAGGAAAACGTATTTAAGAACTAAATGAATTTATGATCTTTGCAAATGAAAATAGGTGAATGAGATATTAAAATAATGGAAATGGGAGTCGGTATGCTGATCACATGTCCCCAATCTTGCCATCTGCCCACTGTCGATGTTGCAACGGTCAGATGGTAGACCTAGCTATATCACAAGTTAAGTTTAGAGTAAGTATTGGAAACGGCTATTAAGATTAAATACCTCACAAATAAATAATTGATAAGTTAGTGATAAATGGACTGAGACGGAGGTAAAAGCTCAAACAAAAGTCGCCAGGTACTTGGAATATATAAAAAATGCTGCTTTCTACAAAAATAAAAATAGTTTTGAAAAAGCACGAAGTATTGATGTAGGATTAGAAGTAACATTAGACTCATTATTACCCTCCTGTAGAAATAAGAACGAATAGGAAGGATCAACTCTTAATGCATAAAATAGTAGAACTTGAAAAATGAAAATATTAGACAAGAAAGTTAAATAAAAAAGACAGAATGGATAACGATAGAAAGAAGGATTGGATTATCAGAACAAGCACCGGCAGAGTTATCCGGAATTCTAATGAACGCCAGGAAGACCTGAAAAAGATGACTGAATTGTAAACTTATGGAAGCAGATTAGGAATTGTAGGATATAAGAGGTGGTACAAGTTAATAATAATAATAATAATAATAATAATAATAATAATAATAATAATATTAATAATAGTAATAATAATAATAGTAGTAGTAACAATAATAACAAGAGGAGTAGGATGCGAACGAAACAAGATGAAGGAGGAGAAATGATACGTATTTTAAAATCATTATGAAGAATGAAAGATAAAGATAAGTGGGAGGGGGAAAAGAGTCTCCATCTTGGGACACTTCCTGCTGGCAAAAGTGTCGCACCACTGGCTAATACATATTTCATGAAACAATTAGCTGGTTGCATTAACCGTGTCGACCATCCCGCGGGAAAATAATGAACTTGGCTCTTTCTGTTATTTATTCCTGCAACACTAAAAACCGTCCATTCACTTAATGTGTAAAGCCGTAACTAATTGTCCCTTGTGACTGCTGAAGTCATGGACAACAACTGTCTACTACTCCTGTAGCTGCTGGCCATACGTGGCATGTCACTGCTATGTCTGCGTTTACATTTAATTAAATTTAAATTATTTCCATTACCACATGCCAGCTAAACGTATCAACTAATCACATTGCCATGAAAACATTTTAAAAGTGAGATGTACACAGGATATTCATCGTTCGAATTTAAAGGCTATTGCTATTGTAAGTTATAAGATTTAGTTCAACCATTCTCCCAATTCCTTATAGTCAGGAAAGAGCAATAGAAATGACTATATTAAATACATAGAGTAGAAAGTGGAAGTATAAATTATAATTTTTTAAAATTGCTATAACAAGGATTGCTAAAATTCCGTTTTCTTTTTGATTACCGGCAGCGATAAACAATTAATTCAAATATTTTGGCTATGGCATAGCACATAGAAATAAAGCCTTACAACAAACTAAAGAATGGACACAAGAAATGCATGCTATATTATGATCTCCCTAACACAAATAAGTTACATTAATTTATTTCCTTCAAAAAGGCTTAAATTAGAATGTTTCTAATTTATGTTTATAAAGCGTTTCTTCAAAGATTAAAATAAAGTCTTAGAGGATTACACCTCTCTGGTTAACTTTTTCAGTTCATTAAGTTATTTAATAGTGTATGTAATATTTTAAAATTATTCTTTATATTTCTAGATATTGTACACATCTTTATAGTTACATAGCCTAATTCCTATAATCCGTGTGTTTCTTCCTGCCTAAAGGTTTCTTCCTGTGGCCTTAACTACGCTAGGTTAAAATTAATGAAATAAAAAGAATAGCAATAAATAAAGGTAACCAGAATAAGAACAAGAAACGTTCTATTTGACAAGCTTGAATTTAACTCACATGCGAATTTTCTATCTAGTTAAAGCACTAAATGTTATAAAAAGATGGGGGGGGGGGGAGCGGACCGACTCTTGTAGCTGATTTCAGAGCCTTGTGATACGTAAATAAATGTAAGAGATGTAACAGAAACGTTTGTTTTCACAACCAATGCAAATTACGTGAAATTATTTCTCAATTCAAGAAATTTATCGGCTGTAGAACAAATTTCAATACATTCCCTGGTATCCTGTGAATGCCGCTAGGCATGCGCAGTGGCTCATATCGGAACTTAAATATTTTAGTCGGTCCGATTTTTTTTCTCTACCTGTACAATGTACATAGTTCATTGAGAGGCACTGTTCAAGGTATCAAAAAAAGTGGTTTAAATTTAATAAAAAATGATGCATTTGAGTTAGAAAATCTGTTTGGTTCACAAGCACTAATCCACTAAATAAATTGATGTTTACACTTTACAAGTGGGCTGAAAAATCTAACGAAGCAATTTACAATTACAATTACAATTTAAAATTTATTGTTCCAAATTACACGAAAAATAAATACAAAAGTTGATACACCACCCGAAGAAGCAGAGCTTGTGTTCGGGGGTGGTTCAGTTCTATATATTAGAAAAACTTATACTAAAAAATACTTAAAACAATACATAATTTGGAGAAGTATGACAAAATATTATGTATAAAAGGTTAGAATATGTTCTATTTACAATACAAAGGTACGAGGTAATACAATAATAATACATAACAATTTATTTGTTCAAATTTTAGTAAAAAAAAAAGAAATTAAGTTCTATCCAAATTTTAAAGTTTAATATGAAAAATGTTATAACAATAATAGCAGATAACAGAAGTAATAATTATATAAATTTTATAATTTTAGACCTAAATTGTTTGTTGTTTAAGCTATTTATATCAGGATGGTTGGCAATAAATTAATTGAATAGTCTTGGGCCAAAACTTGAACAGTGCTTAGCTCCAGCAGTTGTAACATTTTTTGGTTCAAGTAATAAATTAAATTGATTCCTTCGCGTGTTATATACGTGTGATTCTGACTTGTAATTGTCACGATGTTTATGATAATAATCCAGTATGACGTACTTGTAAATTTGGTCTATGGTGAAAACGTTAATTTCAGAAAATAATAATTTGGAAGAATAGTCAGGAGGCTTAGATAAACAAATCTTTATGATGCGTTTTTGAAGACAAAGCAAAGGGCTGAGAATCGTTTTTGCAACTCCTCCCCACCCAATTATGCCATATTGAATAATAGAATGAATTAGGGCTAAATAAATAGTACGTAAAACATGAGCTGGTAAACATGAACGGAGAATAACGAATTTATAAATGACTTTACGTAGCCTATTGCATAAATATTAAATGTACTTGTCCCATCTTAAATGTCGATCAATTATGATGCCTAGATATTTCACTTGATTTGATTCACTTAAGGAGGGACAAGTGCAGCTATTAATACAGCAACCTGAGTTGTGTATTTTTAAGCTTAATTTTTTACTTACTTTTAATTGTTGCATACCGGTAGCTGTTAAAGCGAAAGGAACTAAGGAAAGTAAATAATGAAGAAGTTTAATAAGACTACTGTCAATACAGATAGTAGGCTTATACCTACGGTGATTCTGAATTTCACTTTAAAAATTATAATTCTAAGAAAGAAATTTCAGCAGGAAACAAAGGCGATCAAGTAAATGAATTGGATGTTATAAATAATGAAGAATAATAACAAGAATGGTAAAAGACCTTCGGGGTTCTTCATCCAGAATTTTGAGTGTAATTAAATGTTGCGGATACGGATTAGAGTAATTCGGCAAGCAACGATGGCGAAAGAGAAGGGGAGGAATATGGTCTATATTAACCCTCGGGAAACCACAACCAACGATAGATAGACAACTCGAGGGATCATGATATGTTGTACGTCACGGGAGAGTGTGACATCTGTAGTATATGAATACATAATTTGGTAGCTTTGTGATGTACGGTTATACAAATAAAGGCGATTGTAATTTATTTGTGAGTTCCCGCCGTGCAGAATGGTTATGTCAAGGTATGGACAGCATACCTAGAATGAAGAAGAAATGCCAGAGCATATCACAAGGAGCTAATGGAAGCTGTGGGGAATAATCCCCATCCGTACCACACTTTATGGAACATGGAGTGGGTATGTGAGGATGCAAATTGATCCCATATACAGTATGAGGTTAACATTTTATAGGGAATTTTGAAACTTGCCGTATGTGAATGTAAACCGGAGTAGAGAACATTTAGTCATAATTTATAAATACAAGGTGGGCAACACGATATTCCTGGAGACATACTCGATCAACTTAATTATTTTGAATTCAGGCAGACCTGGAAATAAAGTAGCAGTTCCAGCGTTACATTCGCAATTCACTTCTATAATTTTATAGTCAATTCACTTAAATTTGAATTTCTGGTTTGGTAAAGATTTATCATTACACATGATCTTGCACTGGTGTGTCAACTGTTTCTAGTCAGGGAACTGCATGTCGAGCTCGAAAAACATGGTTTCAGGTAACCGGCATACAACAGTATAAATATAATAGAACAACCTATTCTGACATTCGGCTGTGGCTTGGTTCTAAAAGGGCCAATGTCATAAAACCTGCTTTTGAGATAACTGACTTTATAGAAGTAACATTTTTTCCTGAGAATTTCCGACATTGGCCTCTCAGGTTTCTGTATTATGTCTATTACTAGCAACAGACATTGGCACTTTTAGTATACGAAAGATAAAGGCTAGGCGGGCTCAATAATGCTTAACTCTCATTTTTTAAAGAAATTGACATTGGCCCTTTTAGAACCAAGCCACAGTAAAAAAAGAACCGGTTTCTCACTATAACTTATGGGTTAGTACAATGTTTAACTAAATGAAAGGTCCAAATATCAATGTACGGACAGTAGCAACATTCATGAGATTAATCCATCTCGCAACCAAGAGGCTAAATCCTACTGCGGATGTACTGTCCAAGCAATAATAAGTAGTGAAGTTTCAATACACCGCAGTCAAAAGATGTTAGCAAACAAAAGCACAGTTTTCTATGGAAAGGAGTAGTAAACTGTTTCATATTTTCAATAGTTTCTGATCGTTCGAGCTCTGATATGGATCATCAATTAATATTGATATAATAGAATCGTTTGACCTAGTCAAGGTAACTGGCTTAAGTGTAAATCACTAGTTTTCACATTAAGATATAATAGATACGATAGTTGATCATTCTTTCAATATTCTGGGAAAATAAAAACTGATTTTGTATGTGTAGTATATTGATATTGAGATATTTAAAACCATCAGTGCCCGAACCTGTGTTTGAGTTGCATACTTACTTACTGAATGGTAATAAAGAACTCCTAAGCAAGCTAAAGGAATATTAACTGTTTTATGGAACCCGGAGGTTCATCGCCGCACTTACCCGATTTTGTGTAAACTCCATCCAACCATCCCTCGCAAATCCTATTTCCCTTAAATTTATCTTAATATTGTACTCCCACCTACATCTAGGTCTTCCAAGTGGTCAGTTCCCTTCAGGTCTCCTAGTCAATACTTTTGGGCAACTTGTTTCCCCCATGCGCGCAACTTATCCAGTCTATTTCATCCTTCGTGATTTACGTTTACTATATTCGGAGAAGAATACAGGTTATGAAGCTCGTCGTTATGCAGTTTTCTCCACTATACATTTTCATCTCTCTTAGGTTCAAATATTTTCCTAAGCACCCTGTTTTCGAACACTGTAAGATTATGTTCTTCCCGAAGAGTAAGGGACCACGTCTCACATCCTTATAATACAACCGGCAATATTGTCTTACAATTGTTTTAAATTTCTGGACAGAGGACGAGAAGTTGAAAGTTTCTGAATAACATAAAACAAGCATTTCCTGATTCTATCGACACTTAACTTCTGCCTTAATACTGATTGTGTATGTGTAATGTTTTCAGATATTTGGATTTCTACATTTGTTTGCTGTTTTAGCGGTAATTCTAAAATTTTTTAGCCCATACTTATATTTTGTATTATTATCATACATACTCATAAGACGCGACCTTCGCCAATTATAATACAGCAGACCCTATACAAGGCAAGTCAACTCTTCTAAATATCCAACTATGCCGCCTTGAATAAGTTATAATAACATGGCTATGAAAACTGCAAACAGAAATCTGTTTTCATTGTTTAGTTTTTCGGAGCCTTTTTGAAAGACAATTATCTGACTGGCTTCTTGAAAAAGCCTTTTATAATACGATAATATTTTACTCTCGTAATTATATTTTAGTTGTTTAATTGGGTGCAATTGTTTTTATTATTATTGTTGATTTTATATTGTGTCAGATTTGCTACTAATGACGTCTGTGTCTATAACACATTGTGCCAAAAGACTGTAGTTTATAAATACATTAAATAAATAAATATACATCTCATTGAGTAGTTCAAAAAAACTTATTTTCATATGTTCCCCGTTGACTAAGAAGAAAAACCCCAAGATTCTAAGATTCAGGGTCAATATTATTCTTACAGAAGAGGATTTTAACACAAAGTCATTAACTGCTAAAAGATCTAACGCATTTCGAATTCTAGTAACGTGTGTATTAAGTAAATTTTTACTTTGTGTACCCTTACTAGGCAGAAGAAGCATTGAGTTCGACTTTGAAATTCTATATAGAATTTTCAGCATTAAAACCATATTTTGAGATCCCAGAATCCAAAAATACAATTCTCGGGAACATGTTGCTGCGTCTGTAAGTGTTTCTGCGCAAATGTGAACAGCTTCGTGTAAAAAAATCTTGTACAATTGAAATTTTTAAAAATTGATTAAGCAGCTTCTGACGATGTGACATGAATCGATTAATATCGTAAACGGTATAATCTTCAAGTCTTGAAAGAAGCTATTCAAACTGCATAAAAGCAACTTTATTTAAAATAAAACCATTTCTGTTCACATTAATTTGAATATATTAAATTTCGAGTCTTTTAATGTCCGTTGTTTGAGATTAAAACATCAAGCGAAGCCTTGCGTCCTGCATGCCTTGTCACCTATCTTCTATCGCAAAATACGAGAAGTGCTAACAACTGATCGCTGACAGTCGATGACTTTATCAATTACAAGGTATTATAAAAACCTAAAACTTAGACATATAATATTATAGTCGAACAAAATCAGTCTTAATAAAAGTCATTGTAGAATCGTTGCACAGTGTACTATTTAGGTTTTCTCAAGATGAAGTTCTCATAAACAAATGAATATCTGCATTACACTCGCGAGTATTTGATTTAAAAAAAATATATATATCAGTGGTATATACTAGGCTCTACGTTTTCAGTATAAATTCACTCAGTAGAATCTCAGGAAAGTAATGGTACATGAATAAATTTTGTCGTAGGGTTATGCCTACATAAAAATAACCACAGAGAACAGTTATTCCTACTAATGCGGGTACAGGTCAGGTTATGTTATTCTGTTAAGCATTTTTAATTGCAGGTTTTTAAATTTTATTTTAATCCCAATGAATTAAGGAAAACACATTTCCATTGTGCGCTGGATTTAGGTAGAACGCTCAAGACGTTTCATGTACTCTGCAGTTGTTTCCCCGATACAGCTTACCCGAATTTTTTCCAGTACATTCTCTGAAGGGTACTTATAGACGGTTTTCCGAAAATTGATTATTGACGTCTTTGGTTACAGACTTTAGTACCTTTTAATTTTACAATATTTATTATTCCAATTTTTTTCTTTTTTCTTTGTTTTCAAAGAGGTGACGTTTACAACTCCAAGCAGCTAAATTTTTGCATATTTCGTTTACTCATCCAAGGAATGCAAAGACGTTGAGAAGGGGTTTACTTAGACACAGAATTCCAATAATTATAATTTTTCGATTCGTTCAACAGTTGTTTGAAGGATGACCTCACTGCTGTTTACTGTGAAAAATAGTAAATTGTATAATACTATTACAATAATTGGTGCTGAAAAAGGCTTAAAGAAGCTCATTAGTAACACATGCCATTCTCTACCCTTCCAGCACAGAGTAAGCGGCTGCAATTGCGGGAATGAACATTATTGCATATACATCATTTAAAGCTGTATTATTCGTGACGCAAGACAAAGACTGACAAAATATTTCAAATACAAGTTTTAACTCTAAGTATATGCAATTAGTATAAAAAATCTGGGAACCTTCTGTATTAATCACGCCATGGTTCTGTAATTTTTTACTTACCGATCTAAAAATTTTCAATAGAAAAGGATCTCTAAAAAGTTAGGTTCATATCTTAAAATTACTATACTATTTCCAACTAAAGAATAAAGTAGATGTAAACAAACACACTGATATGTATTACTCCGCGACCACGTGTTCGTTGACACATTGCAGACGTCGCAATTTCAATGCAAGAGGAACTCGTTAATATTGATCAAAGTAAGCTAGCATCTACAGAAACAAAGCTGGATTTCACAAATATTACATATGCCTACGTTTAAAATGCTAATGTATTGTAATATTTCAATGTCATAATGAAAATCTACCTACTGCAAAATGTATTAAAAACATTATAGATCACAGTTTTTCGCCACTATTTAACGGCTTTCCCCGCGTTTGCTTAACAACACGAGGTGGTGAGGCCTATTCAGCTTCAGCCATTGAACTGTATTGCTGTCTTTAAGCTTGTTTTCACCGTATGAATTAAACGTTAACTGTCTTGGAGGAATATATGACAAGTGACTGTGTTATTTTTTCATACCTTTGTTGTCTTCAGGCATGCGCGTCGCATTACATTCAACCAATAATATAAAATAATAATATTGGTATTGCTTAAATCACATAGAAGGTGTTGCTACAAACTTGATAAACGTGCTTAATTTACTCGTACATCAAATACATTACTTACTTTTATGTTTTGAAGAAACTACTTTAATACTCGGAAGAAGACGACAAGCAAGAGCCTGGAGGGGTTGTGTGTCCAACTGCCAATCAGAACCCATCATGTCACGTGGTTTTGTTTACTTCTACTTTATTCTTTAGTTGGAACTAGTATATGTGTTATTTTAAATTCCCGCTTTGTAAACATCTTGATTTTATGGAGGAAAATACCTTCAGATATAAGGTCTTTAATTTCGTCCAGAGGCCTATTTTCAAATACCTTTTCTAATCTCTCGACTGCAAAACATAATAATTCAAAGCAAAGCCCCATGAAGCCTGCCCATTCATTGGCCTCAAGAAATCATTAGCTTGACCACCGCTGTTCTGATTAAATTTTATATTAATTTAATCGTTTTCTTTATTTCCTTATTCACTTATATGTTTGAACTGGAATATTATTTGTGCCAATAGCTGCAAGGACTTCTCAAGTGTTTATTTTAGATTAGATTATATGTATTTCATCTGTAAGATTAATACATGGCTGATTCTGAACACATCATTTAACTAACATACTAAAACCTTACAAATTTTAATAACTTAACATCTACTTAAAAATAGTCATATTTAAAAAGTAACTATGTTTCTCTCCTATAAACAGAGTTAACAAAATCACTTAAATTTAGCAATATACAATATTGTAACATGGGCTCGTCGGGGTTCGAAATCAGAACACTTGTCTTCTGATTGAAGAAGGAAGGTTCCTTTATTTTCAATAGCAATACTCAATACACAAGAAGATAATTGTTGACTGTTCTCCAGTTCATTTGACTGTTCGCTGCTAACTTCCACTCGCAAAGTATCATCACTAGTAAAGATATATGGGAATAGGCTTAATTATTGTTATGATTATTATAATTATAATTATTTGCTTTGCGTTCTTTAGTCAACGGGGGACATATGAAAATAAGTTATTTTGAACTACTCAATGAGATGTATATTTATTTATTTAATGTATTTAAAAAGTACAGTCTTTTGACACAATGTGTTATAGACACAGACGTCATTAGTAGCAAAACTGACACAATATAAAATCAACAACAATAATAAAAACAATCGCACCCAATTATACAACTAAAATATAATTACGACAGTAAAAAATTATCGTATTATAAAAGGCTTTATCAATAAGCCAGTCAGATATTTGTCTTTCAAAAAGGCTCCGAAAAACTAAACAATGAAAACGGATTTCTGTTTGTAGTTTTCATAGCCATGTTATAACTTATCAAGGCGGCATAATTGGATATTTAGAAGAGTTGACTTGCCTTGTATAGGGTCTGCTGTACTATAATTGGCGAAGGTCGAGTCTTATGAGTATGTATGATCGTTATCGTACATATAACTTATAATAACAAACCAGATACACTATATACAAACAGGTAACAGTCATTAGCCATTCTTTTTATGAATAGAGGTCTACATTATTCCTTGGGTTTGGAATTAAGTAAAATTAGTCTAGGCCTATCCTTTTTTTTTAGTAAAATAAAAGCTCTATTAATTAATTTAATTTATCATTTTATTTATTTAACCTGGTAGAGATAAGACCATCAAGTCTTCTCTTCCCCTCTACCAGTGCTACCTCATTAGTCCTTGTAGCCTACACTTTTCTCATAATAAATAAATAGTATTTAGTAATACAAAATATAAGTATGGGCTACACAATTGAAGAATTACCGCTAAAACAGCAAACAAATGGAGAAATCCAAATATGTGAAAACATTACACACACACAATCAGTATTAAGGCAGAAGTTAAGTGTCGATAAAATCAGGAAATGCTTGTTTTATGTTATTCAGAAACTTTCAGCTTCTCGACCTCTGTCCAGAAATTTAAAACAATTGTAAGACAATATTGCCGGTTGTATTATAAGGTTGTGAGACGTGGTCTCTTACTCTTCGGGAAGAACATAATCTTACAGTGTTCGAAAACAGGGTGCTTAGGAAAATATTTGAACCTAAGAGAGATGAAAATGGATAGTGGAGAAAACTGCATAACGACGAGCTTCATAACCTGTATTCTTCTCCGAATATAGTAAACGTAAATCACGGAGGATGAAATAGACTGGATAAGTTGCGCGCATGGGGGAAACAAGACAATGCTCAAAAGTATTGACTAGGAAACCTGAAGGGAAATGACCACTTGGAAGACCTAGATGTAGATGGGAGGACAATTTCGGGCAATATCTTTAATAATTTGTATATCAAGTTTTTTATTTATTGGATACTGTAAATTTTGGTTCGATAACCTGTATGAATTGTAGTCAACTGTCCCACTTTGATCATTAGGCCTATATTCAATTTCATTGTGATTATTTCTATCGCTGTGTTTGGAAGCTAGGGTGGACTTTAAAGAAAGAGAACCTTCTCATGCCATTGAAGTGATGTCAGTGTCCAGAAGTCGAGGCAATGTCCAGCAGTTACGCTACTTTGTCTCATGTTCTTATCGTAACAACAATCTACTTCCGTAATGTGATGCAGAAACAAATTTATAGCGTGAAGATAAAATAGGAATTAGACGCAATCAAATATAATTATTCTTACATAGCACTTAGAACCACTTAGAATATCCGGAAACATAAATTCTATACTGTCACTTTATAGATAGCACTTTTTTAATCTTTGATGTCATGTCTGAACAGAAGACTTCCAGATGTAGGCTTATTGTAGCCTTTAAGGGAGGCCAAATAATTCGATTTCCGAAAGTATAATATATGTACTATCTAGAACTAAGTTAGGCATATCTGAAAGTGTTTCTTATAAAGGCCCTGGAGTCCCGTACGGTTCGAGGAGGTTGAGGCCTCCAGAACTTTTGTTGAGTGGTATGGTTGTCAGTCTTACGCTCTGGTCGTCATTATCCAAGATTGCTCCTGACACTAATTTCTGTTACAGGTTCAGTCGACCCCAGAACCATAGTGCAACCAGAAGGACTAGCTCAACTGGGAATACGCATTGACCTCATCATGGATAGAACCCGCGACCTCCCGGTTTGTAGCTCAGTGCCGCAACCAACCGCACCACCCAAGTTACTAGGAAGGCTTTTTGTGACACTTATGGTAATTTATGGTATAGGCTTGCAGATGTTAAAGACAGCTTTTAGAATAAGTAATCTTATATCTATGCGTGCAACTTGTGTGTAATGTAAGATTTGAGGCTTTCCTGGCGAATCTTATGTAGAAAATCTTCTCGGGTTTGCAGCCAGGTGAGAAGTTTGTTGTGGTCCAACGTTTCCGAGGCTGACGCTGCCTCCATCCTCAGGGAATCTCAGATTCCCTGAGGATGGAGGCAGCGTCAGGAAACGTTGGACCACAACAAACTTCTCACCTGGCTGCAAACCCGAGAAGATTTTCTACAACTTGTGTGTAAGTATGTGTACTCAGTCCATTATATGAATATATCTACACCCTGATTGAAGAACATAAATTTGATTTCATTGCTGTATTAAAATAGACAGCAGTAAAATTAGTAGATCTAGTGATTTTTCTCAAAGTAGGAAATTACTTTCACTCGGACTTTTATCTGTTGTTTTGTAACATTTATTGGAGACTATGCCTACAAAATTGGCACAGTATGTTCACAATACACATGTTAGGCACAATAAATTTTTTATTCGTTTTAATGACGTAGATAATCGAAGATGTATATTAAAAAAATAATTGTAAACTGATATAACAAAGTGTCAGATGGAGTTAATAGGCATATTTCAGAGACTAATAAGTTTTAGCCTACGTTTTTTTTAGAAAGTTTGATAACCATATGTGTAGGAATAAACGGGATAACTAGAACATTAACAGATTGAAATTACAACAAACGCCTCACATCTAAAGCAAGGCGTAATATAATAAAATCAGGTAAATTGATATAAAAAAGTTCCAGATGGATTTAATAGACCATATTACACACCCTTCTGATATATAGCCTATGGCACAGATTTTGAACTATTAATATTATTATAAAGACCTACATAAAAAACAAATGTTTATTATTAATCGAGTACCTCTTTAAATATAACAATAATACGTTCAGTAATCAATTATAACAGTGATGTAAATAAATACCCTTCACAAATCATAAATCGCAATTACTACCACTGCATGGGTTTAACAAAATACAAATATTTATCATTAACGCGTGTTTACTTGTCATGAGTTATCTGAAGGTATAATATTTTCTCTGTGAATTGCAGATATTCATTTAAGCCGTCTGGATTAATCTTTGGGTATTTTAAACACTTGACAGACTCTTCTTTAGCATTAGTACAGCCAGAAATACAACACTTATTAGGCATTTTCTATATTTCTGTAAAAAAAAAGACAATTCTTATTCAGCATAATAGAGCGTAGGCTACTGTATACCACCCATCCCCCCCCGTGGGAATTTCCGACTTATATATTTGTTCTTGGTATTGTCATCTAGTTTCAGTTTTTAGTTGTTTGCCCCTTATCAATTACAGCATTTACCCGAAAACCCCGGAAAACTACGGAAATCCGGAGAAAATGAGTTTTTCTTTGTTCTTTGCTCCTAATATGCCCAGGGAATTTCTGAATCACATATGTTTTGTTGGTATTGCCATCTAGATTAAGTCTTTAGTTGTTTGCCCTTTATCAATTACAGAATTTACCCGGAAACCCCGGAAAACTATGGAAATCCGGAGAAAATGAGTTTTTCTTTGTTCTTTGCTCCTAATATGCCCAGGGAATTTCTGACTCACATATTTTTTGTTAGTATTGTCATCTAGTTTAAGGTTTCAGTTGTTTTCCTCTTACCAATTACAACATATCCCCGGAAAACCCGAAAAACCACGTATATACGGAGAAAATGACAATGTTTTATTTTTTAAATCTTTGTTCTTTGCTTCTAATATTCAAAGGGAATTTCTTACTCATGTTTTTTTGTTGGTATTGACATCCAGATTAAGGTTTCAGTTGTTTGCCCCTTATCAATTACAGAAATCCCCAGAAAACTCCGAAAACCACGGAAACCCGGAGAAAATGACTTTGTTTTAATTTTTTAAAATCTTAGTTTTTTGCTCCTAGTATTCAAAGGGAATTAATTACTCATATGGTTTTGTGTTAGTATTGCCATCTAGATTAAGGTTTCAGTTGTTTATCTTGCCAAACCTTCCACAGTCCCTACCCAACTTTCTTGACTGAAGTTAGAGAAGGGACATTGGGTAAAACAGCACAATTTTGGATTGGTAATATGGACAAAGTGTCATCGATTTTAAGATTTCAGCGAGCAACAAAGGAAAACAACTTTAACTTACACTTGGCATGTTTAGAAGATACGATTCCTCTTTTCTTTTCATGTGACCAACACAATTATGGCAGATATCTCGTAGTCCACATACTCACCCTTTTGTACCTGCAAAGGACACACCTGAAGGAGAAGAATTATTTCGCAATAACGGTTACAGTGACTGTAGATCACAAGTTCCGAGTTCTACAATTTATGTGAATTTCCGTTGTTTTCCGGGTTTTACGGGGATATGCTGTAATTGGTAACGGACAAACAACTGAAACCTTAATCTAGATGACAATGCCAACAAAAAAATATGTAAGTCAGAAATTCCCTGGGAATATCTGACAAAGCGTATTAGAGTTATCGCGCGTACAGACACACGGACGGACATACATTTCCCATCCACCATACAATCTCGTAAAGTACAATTCTGGCATTTAATAAATTACAATAAAGTGTAACTGGTGTTACACATGCAGTTATGCAGAATGTTTAAATTCCAAAGGTTTCCCTTAATGAGCGTTAAAAATGTTCAACGACTATCGTTGTGGAGATAAAATATTTTTTTCAAATACCTGAAGAAAGTAGTGCTACACTTCTTCCTTTCCTACTTCTACTACTACTCCTTTCTCCTCTTGTAAGCCTAACGTTTGTTTACTCACCACAGTTAAGTATCGGACTAAGTTATAAGTAGGGCCCGGGGGTTTAGCCACAAAAACATTACATCAGGTTAGTGGTGACTGGGATATAGCCGTATGTAAACACGAGGGAAGGGGTGACTCGCTTTCAGTGGCGCACTTTAATACAAACATTCAAGTTCAAGGGCAGTGCAGCTAGTCTATACTATTTCCAACTAAAGAATAAAGTAGATGTAAACAAACACACTGATATGTATTACTCCGCGACCACGTGTTCGTTGACACATTGCAGACGACGCAATTTCAATGCAAGAGGAACTCGTTAATATTGATCAAAGTAAGCTAGCATCTACAGAAACAAAGCTGGATTTCACAAATATTACATATGCCTACGTTTAAAATGCTAATGCATTGTAATATTTCAAGTCATAATGAAAATCTACCTACTGCAAAATGTATTAAAAACATTCAAGATCACAGTTTTTTCGCCACTATTTAACTGCTTTCCCCGCTTGTGCTTAACAACACGAGGTGGTGAGACCTGATTAGCTTCAGCCATTGAACTGCATTGCTGTCTTTTATTATTTATAATAGCTGTGGTAAGCTTGTTTTCACCGTATGAATTATACGTTAACTGTCTTCGAGGAATACATGACAAGTGACTGTGTTATTTTTTCATACCTTTGTTGTGTTCAGGCATGCGCGTCGCATTACATTCTACCGATAATATCAAATAATAATATTGATATTGCTTAAATCACATAGAAAGGGTTGCTACGAACTTGAGAAACGTGCTTAATTTAGTCGTAGATCAAATACATTACTTACTTTTTATATTTTGAAGAAACTACATTAATACTCGGAAGAAGACGACAAGCAAGAGCCTGAAGGGGTTGTGCGTCCAACTGCCAATCAGAACCCATCAAGTCACGTGGTTTTGTTTACATCTACTTTATTCTTTAGTTGGAACTAGTATAGTGAAATGATAGACACAGCGTCATAGAATAGTTTGCACATTTAATCGTAAATCACAGAAACAAAATATATTTCCTAGTAAAACAAACATAAATATACACAACCAATGCTTTAATATTTAACAATATTCACAGTGAAAATTAAAAGGCAATTTATACATTATGTCTGTGCATACGCTTTGTTGCAGTGAATGGCAATATACATTTTGAAGTTTTCAAAAGAAAAATATCTTCTATTTTCCTCCAAAGAAGATCTTTAATGGTAAAAACTTCTCTCTACGTCTCATGACGTGACGGGGGATGAGATATTAGTGTTTCCCTTGTGTGGGTACACATCATGGTCTTCTGTAGGACCTTCCAGTGCACCTCGAGAGGTAAAAACAGTAGAAAAATCCTGCATTTTTCTGGAGAATTTATTTATTTCTGCTGCACCTGTAGAAGTATTCCATCTTCAGATTGACTCTTACCAATGAATAATTCCTCCACGAGTCTGATCGCTTGTGCCATTTACATATTTTGTCTCTCTAGAAGAGTGAAACATATAGACAGTTGCCGAAATTATTTGCAATGAACTTGATATTACTTAGTAGCTTTTCTAAACAAAAGGCTAAACATTTTCTGGAGCAGCACCCCCACTCATTTTAGCTATGATCCGCCACTGGTTGTCAAGAACGCACAACACACAACGTCGTCAACAGAACACTAAACTGCCACACATGCAGTGCAAGTTGTTTACTAACTCAGAAAGCTTTCTATGCCTTGTGCACCACTAACTTGACGAATTGTTGGCTAAACCCCCGGGCCCTAGTTATAATGCATCACGAACACTCTTGGGGGTGGTTACGAGCCATAGACCCCTAGATAAATGCTGTAATTATGTTATATTGAACACGATTATTTTATTAGTGTTATTTGTTACTAAATAAAATATGGTTTATCTAACTTTTGAACGGGCTTTTGATACATTATTTTCCTAGATTTTGTTTTAGCTTTATTTTAGCTATTTTAGAATCTCCTGCTGTTTGTTACTGTGGATTCAACTAGAAAGAGCTACAGTCATACGCGTTGACTATCGAGGCAAAGAGACATTTCTCAGTTAATACTAGTCGGAATTACTTCAATATTCAGGAAATATTCAGCATTTCTAGTGTATGATTTACTGGAGCAAATTTATGAAATGCTTATTTCTCTAGGAGTAGGCCTAAACCCGAAGAGCGTTGAAAAAGTGCATTAAAGTGAGCATTTTCCTGTTTTAAATATCAATTTCGAGATTAATTAGCTATTGATATTCATATTTTTGTTAAACTTTGTCCACGAACCAATCTACAATTTATATGAATTAATAGGGGTTAAATTTAATTTCAAACTTGTAACGTGCTTCAAGGGCCAAACACCCGAGGCCGTACAAAATACAACTATTTTGATAATTGGAAGCATATAATGAAAAGGAATCGGGGGTTTTCCACATCAAATATAAATGTTATAATTTCAATAATGCCAGTTTATTACAAATTTTCCAGTTCCAAAATATGGGGGTGGCTCTACAAACAGTGTGCTTATAAAGTAGAAATAGAAAGATACACATCCTGTGAAGCAGGCTTACAGAAGTCAGTTAAGTTTGGCAAGCATCCCTTCAAAAAAAAAAAAAAAAAAGTATAACGAAGTAAATATGACAGCAAGGCGTAAGGCTGTAGCATTGAACGGATATTATGTTGAAAAGTAGGGTTTTGTAGCCAAACGATTGGGGAATAATATGTTGTATTCGAATCCTGAATAAAACCAACCTGCTTTAAGAAAAAAAATGTGTTGCATTACTTATTGAACGACCCTCGTACATGGTGTAGGAATCCCACCGCAAAGGCTTTCACCAACCCTCACAGGCAAGGCCTCCAGCTCCGCGGTATCCTGGAGCTTCACAATGCAAGACGGCGATGTCACCTCACCACTTGCATGTAGACAGGGAAGCCTTTCCTCGCCCGGAGATCGGAAGACTGCCTCGTACCAAGATCCAAAGTCAACTCACTACTGTTCCGCGCTCGGAACAAGAAAAAAACTCCCCCCCCCCGGGAAACGCCCCCTCAGTTAGTACCAGCTACTGCATAAAGAGAGCGTTTAGCGGGAAAAGAGAACAGAAAAACAAAGCAAAGGCCGGAAGGGCTAAATAGAAAACGCACCCGGAAAACCACAGAAGGGAGACTTGCGCAGACAAAACTCGGCAAAATGTGTACGCAACATAAGAGGAAACATGATATAAACAATAACCTAAATTTAGAAGAAAATAACCTACCGTGAGTAAAAGCAATATAAATATATTAGAGAAAACACAGTGCCGGCAATAAGCGGCACAAACTTCACAGTAAAAAGCTGTAAAAATAACATTTTTCTAGAAAAAGTATATTACAAACTACTCTTTTAACATAGATCAAGACAGAAATATCACTGCCTCCTTCTGTCTAGTTGTATAATAGAGGTACTTTTTGCTATCGTCAATTGTTCCTGAGGGGTTTTTCTGTCACTGTTGAATAACCTGCAAAATCTATTTTATTTCAGAGTACATTGGGGCGAATTTTGAATAATCCGCCTGTTTCTGTCCTTTGTCGTTGCTTCTGCTTCTTTTCCTTGCCGCTTCGTGCTGCCATCTGGATTGTGCCGGAGTGCAGAGCGAGACTCCGGGCTGTTCATTCATTCAGTCAGTTGGAGCGTTTCAAGGTGAGGTGTTGTGGCTTGGTATGCGGTGTGATGCGGGTGAGTGCCTTTGTTTCTATGCTAAATTAAACTAAATGTTGATGATGCTTTCTATATAGCCCTTCTGGCTAATTTAGCTATGTTTTCTGTCGTCTTCAATGACATTATGATACCAGAAATGTTAATATGCTAGGATTTCTCAGACTGAGAACCACCATATGAGGATACAGTGTGGTATGTAAAATTTCGATATTCAGAAGTTGAAGGTTTGTAGAGTAGGATTATCTCCACAAAGTCTCTGGGTTTTTACGTATATACCTTAGGAGCGAGTCTCACCGCTCGTAGAGTTCCTGGCTAGGGGAGGTAGCTGCACCCTGATTGGCTCAGCTCTCCTGTCCCACTCCACGTGTTGTCTGTCTCTCTCGCTGCAGCATTATCCCTCCACTCAACTATTATAGTATTTTCTACGACTGGCGACATGCTGCATGATGTTCACTCTCTGCCCAGCGGTAGCTTACTGATCTTACGCGCACCGAATTCGCGCATCTTGGTAACGATACGTAACGAGAAGCTCGCTGGCTGGGTTAGTCTTCAAGGCCAGAGACTTTGTGGGAATAATCCAACTGTACTCACCTGTTATTTGGTAGGATGTAGATGAATTAATATTTAATGAAGGTAATGGTCCTTCTTCAGTGTAATGTAAGGAATAGGCAGGTAGCTTATGTCATTTTTCAGTCCGCCGTCTTAGGTTATAAAGTTCAAGGGAGTAACCGTTTAAAACTGTAGAAGATCTACATTGTTCTAGAAGAATGTCATTTGCGATATTTCAGGTTATATGTCCCCTAATATAGAGTGGTCTGGGATTTCTTATTCCATATCTTTCAGTTTACATTTATTTAAATATGTTCTGTCTTAAAGTTTGTTACCCTTAAAATTGGCTTTATGGGTATTCAAAGCCTATAAGCTTTAGAATTCCTTTTGTAATATTTATACAATGTTTCGATGTCCATTGAATTTGGGTGGCAAAATATTCATTTTGTAATTATATATGGTCTGTAGAGGTTTGGGTTGCCTTTCACCTAGCCATTGCCCTGAAGCTATGTTACTGGGTATTTATCTTTGGAAGGTTTGGTATATTCCTCCTTTTTTTTCTTCTTAAAGATTTATACCCTTTAGTGGGATTGGGCCTATATTGTGGGATCCTATTTAAATTATGCATAGGGTTCCTTTGGAAAACATTTATGCCCGAGTGCACCATTCTCCGGTTTTCTCAGCCGTTTCGTTACCGCGGTAAACGTAATACCGGGGTATTTTCAAAATCTCTGTGCACCATTGCTAAAATATCGCGGTTTGCTAATGCTTGGAAATATTGCGGTTACTCTGCTATGAAGCAAATCCCATGGAGAAATTTTGTGTTGGTGTGTGTTGATTTGTGTTGGTTTCTTCCATGGCCGCTAGGTTCGCTCTCTCTCTCTGCACGCCTTCCAGTCACGGTGGCTCGTCAATAGGCCAAATTTCATTTAATTTTTGCCTTATTGTTCAATAATAAATGTTCGTAAGGATAAAATGGAATATTATATTGGGTATATATGTCTGACTTTGAATTCAAACACCATAGATACTGTAACGATCGTGAAAATCAGTTGATTACGCCTACTGGATGGACCTGGTTTGGATGAGGTCATTTCAATCGAGGTTACATACAACATTTGCAAAAATATGTACCATCGTTCATTCTTCAAATAGATCCCACCTGTCTGTACATTTCAATGAAATAACATTTATGTTTTAAAGAATAATTCTCACACCTGTGATATCTAAGGCAAAGCAACACCATGAAATCTCTGTTCTGAGTTCGACATATCCTAGCCTCACTTTTATTCCCGTTCGACCAGTGGAAATTTTAGGTGCAAAATCATCTACATAGCCATGAAAGGGCTGTTATAATTATGTTCGTGTGTGTGTGTGCAAGTATGATAAATTGATTACATACACTATATACCGGTACATAGGCTATATCGTGATGCATGTAGCCATTCATTGCAAAGTTGGCCTAGGCGCACAGGTTTTCCATTTTTCATTTATTTCTCGCCTTATTGTGCAGTAATAAATGTTCATAAGGATAAAATGGATTATTATATTGCCTATATATGTCGTCTGAATTGAAAGTTTGAATCCAAACACCATAAATACTGTACTAATCGTACTAATCGTGGTTACGCCCACTAGCCTACTCGATGGACCTGGTTTACTTGAGGTAAGAAGGAAGGTAATTTCAATCGATGTTACAGCACAGTATTTCCAAAGATATGCACCATCGTTCATTCTTCAAATAGATCCCACCTGTCTCTCATTATTCTTTATATTCAATTAGCTTTTGGCCTAGATATCATAAATATGATACATTACGCTGATCTCCATCTTGGAAAGAAAACAGCGGTTTTCTCACTTTACAGCTCCTTCACGGCCGGTTTGCATCTTACCGCGGTAAAAGTCGAAACCGAGCACGATGCAACAAAAATAGACTTTACCAGGGTAAATTAAGCAACTTTACCGCGGTATTCTGAATACCGAGATTGGTGCACTCGGCCATTAGAGTTTTTGGTCTAGTGTCCCAATTATCAGTATAATAGTTTTGACCTTGACCTTGACAGATGGTAGGCTTAAAAGAAATCTTGTTAGTTTGCCTTTCTAGTTAAATTTGCCTAGTTTCTTAAATTACATTAAATTTGATACCAGTTTGCCATGATTTTACATTTATGTCATTTCAGTGTTTAAATGTAAAGAATTAGTTCAGTGGGTGGTAAGATAGCATATTCTAAGGTATTAATGATCATTATAGTGGGTAGGCTTTTGAAGGTGCCTTATGCTATTCATTATCAGAATTCCCTTATAATGTGGTTCAGTTTTTTTCAACTTAGTGGCCTTATTGAACTTGCCCATTTACATTTTCTTTAATTACTTATCCAGTCAGTTTTCCGAAGTTGGTTATTCTTAAACAGGTTAATCTGGATATATGTAGCATAGGCCTAGGATCCTTCTATGCTGTTCAATCCTAGCTAAATAAGTACACTTCTACCTATCTGCATTTCATAATTAATACAAATTTAAAGTTTGATGTCAATATTTAAAAATATTGTTAGAATTATATTTCAAGTGGGTTGGTTCTGGTCCATAGCTTGACTATTTTTGGATATTGTACTTTTGATTCTGGCACAGTTTAGGCCTATGCAGGTTAATTGTATGGAGGAACTATTCCAATTCCATAACATATTTATTGAAAATTCTGCCCTAATCTTCATAAATTTAAATTTCTTGTGTTTCATTTTAAAGGTGGGATATTGGTTTAAATTTGTTTTCAAGGTTGGCATTTCTCAATAGAGTGATTATTTGGTTCATTATTACTAGTTTGGGGATTAAGGATATTTCCATTTTGATCAAGTTGTTACATCATATAGTGGCCATGGATATTGGGACTTTAGAGTTGGTCGATATAGGTTATAACTATTAGTAAACATTGAGGGACATTTTGGTAACCTTATAAGTTATCTTTGAATCAATATTTTCATTTAATGAACTTTAAGCACCGTGTGGTGTTATACTTACAATGAGGCTTCTCACATTTTGTCCATGTAAGAATTCAACATTTCTAAAGAAGGATATTTTGGAATAATTGAAGATTAATATCAGCGTTCTCATCTTGTGTAAACCAGCTTACTGAAAGAAACAAAAGTTAATATTGCTCTGGCTTCGTAATTACTTTCCTAAATTTTGAAGGGCATAGATATTTGCTATTGCTTACCAATTACATTAATTACATTATTTGATAGTAGGTTTTGTATCAAATAAGTAATTCTGAATTTGAATTAAAGTTGATATATGCTTCCAAGCATTTAATGAAGTAGGCCTATGGCATCTTTTCAGTATTTTGATATTAGGTTTTGTATGAAACAAATAACTTTGAATTTACATTATTGAATTAAAGTGGATATATGCTTCCAAGCATTTCTTGACGTAGGCCTATAATTACTTTTTTGATAGTAGGTTTTGTATCAAATAAATAATTCTGAATTTAAATTATTTGAATTAAAGTTGATTTATGCTTCCAAGCATTTGATATGTTGAGGTTGTTTGGAAGGTTGGTAGCTTTATTGAAATACAGATTATCTTAAACCAATTCTAGAGATTTAATATACATTTCTATTATACCATTCTCACTCGTTCAAATCAAGAAATTTTGAAACATTGCTGTAGGTGAGAATTTAGTCAGAAAGTCCTTATATGTTCAGAGTTTCCTTCACTGACCATTATATACATTAATATTGCTTGGATACATATTTCCCATTGGAGATTGCCAAATGATAAATATTGGGTTTTAAAAAGGTTTAGATATGGTTATTGGGAATAGTATATGAGGAAGTTGAATGTTAAGAGTTTAGGTGTACTGACAACGATTTTCTCTTTAGTATTATATATATATACCCAGTAATATTGAATTCATTCAACCAGTACCGGTACATTTATTATTTTCAAGTTGTATGAAGCTTGAAGTTGTTGGAATTGCATTAAAGTTGCTATTTGAAATCGGAGTGTATTGTTTGGGCTACGCTGAGTTTTCCTTCCCTCCTCCCCATTGCTGTGGTGTGAGTTCTGTTACGTGCTCCACGGGCTTAGCACCCAAGGCCGTAACCTTATGCAATTTACAGTAATGTAAGAGAAAGGAGACAGGGGTGTTATTGCAATTATTAAATTGGAATTCCATAAATGCCAGTTTATTGTACAACCAGTTTAAAATGAGTAGACATGGCTTAGCTTCACAAGCAGTAAGCTTACACAGAATTATAGGGAAATGCACCCTGTGAAGCAGGTGTACATAGAATAAAACGTACAGCAGCATAAAGCATATTATACAAAACAGCTGAAGGCTCGGAACGAGACGTTATTGTTTGGCAAGCATCCCTCCGCAATACTGAGCATAACAAAATATAAGAAAACCTGAACAAACCGAAATACTACTACTGGTGGGTAAAACAAAACGAACCGAAATAGACTGAACACAAAAACCCACCAGGAGAATAAAGATTAACAAAACATACCTGCTAAATTAAGTTGAATAAAGTAGAGTAGAGTTACATGATGAAGGTAACGGACTGTACCGGTATGCACACAACCTCTATAACAAGCATTGGTGCCCCTCGGTGAACAGGAGCACGGCGGCAGATACGGCGATCGGAGCCCAAGTTGCTCGCTCGACGATCGAAAACCAACTCACTGTCCCGCGATCGGGAACAGAACCTCCTGCCAGGAAACGCCCCCCCCAAAGATAGTACCAACTAGTCCGAAAAGAGGGCGTTCGCGGGCAAAGAGAAAATCGATAACACAGAAAGCCTGAAGGGCAAACTCATGAATACACCCAGAACAAAAGAAGGGAAGCTTGTACAAGCAAAACAAAACGAAATGTATACGTAAACAAACGAGTTAAGAAAAATATCAAATAATGAAGTTAAAAAGGTGAGCACAACATATTATATAGCATAGAACAAATTAATAAAGAAGTTAGATAAATAAGAAGTTATAAGGTGCCGGAAATAAGCGGCACAGTTCTGTTCCATTAATGGTTACGATCTACGAACACTCTCACTTCTTGGGTTTATGGAACACGAGTTGAACTCTGTTGGTATGATTGTCGTATCTCAACGTATTTGTTTTGTTTTATGTTACGCGCCAACTGGCGCTTCACGCCATCTTCAATAGTTCGTTAGTTTTTCTGTAATGGCTCTGGTCACGTAGACATGTAGTTGCTGTGAATGTGAATCTGTAACTTATATGATTATTTCAATAAATTCTACTATTAATGCCTAACAGGTTATGGGCCCAGAACGAATACCAGAATTACTGCGATTGAAATGATTGGGATTGGAATAATCATAATACTGTTTTTGATTGAAACAGATTGGAACTGTGACTGAAGATTGTAAGCGTGCAAAATGGCGGTCGAACCATTGGAATTGGGAATGGCAAATATCCCGAAACTAACAAATGGAAGTTATCAGGCATGGCATCTAAGAGTGAAAGCGTACATGATCGACAAGAATTGTTGGAATGCAGTTGATCCAGGGTTCAGTGTTCCATTAAATCCCTATCAGCAAAGACTCAACAGGAAAACACTTTCAATCATTTATCGAACTGTAGGAGATTATTTTTTTTGTTGGATATAGAAGATTGTGAATTAGCAAAAACAGCTTGGGAAATCTTGGAGGAAATACATACAACCTCAACAAAGTTTCATGCATTGCAGTCCTTGAAGGAAATGGTAAATGCTACTAAAACTGAAGATATGAGCATGCAAGAGTACACAGCTTGCATACAAAGATTGAATAAGAAAGTGAGTAGAGGAGGAATCCAGTTGTCTGATGAAATGATAGCAAATCTGTTTCTGGCTGGGTTACCAGCAAATCAGTATGAAGTGTTTATTCAAAATGTACTCAAGGAAGACAACTTGACATCAAGACTGGTGAAAGGCAGAATGCTGGACGAAGAGAGACGACGACATCAACAGGTACTGTCAGAGACTGATGCAGTGGCGCTGGCAGCGAAGGACAGGAATAATAAGTATTTCAAAAGTAATCAGATCAAGCAAAATTACAATAAGAATAAGCCTAACAAGAGTGAAGGAACTACAAAAAGCAAGATCTGTTATAAATGCCAACAGTCCAGTCACATAAGGAAATATTGCCCGACGTGAAATGTTCGAATTGTGGTAAGATGGGACATTGGGCTAATGACTGTGGAGATGAAAAACTTGATAAAATTAGTGATGAGCAAAACCAAAACAATCAAGTGGTAACGTGCATCAGTGTGTGTGTGCTCTGTTGTCATCAAGTAAGCGGTATCAGTAGTTCCTGAACTCAGCTGCAACCGAGCACATGTCTCCAAGGAAAGAGTTATTTGAAAACCTTGTGCCTTTAAGTGGTTATGTTACGTTTGGGAAGGGTACAACTGCTGTTAAAGGAAAAGGAACTGTGTCACTTGTGCTATCCGATGCAAATGGAGGATGCACTTTATAGATGAAGAAAGTACTGTATGTACCTGAACTCAGATTCAATTTAGTGTCCGTGTCTAAACTTACAGCACATAATATAGATGTGTGTTTCATGTCAAATAAGGCGGTAGCCACAAAAGATAATTTTACTTTATTTGCTGCATTTAAGAAACATGACTTATACGTGCTTGAAAGTGACAACCTTATGCCGGATGATGAACGGGCAGCAGCCTTTGTGACAGAATCGGAGACTACATGTGAGACCAGTGAAGATGGAATTGAAGCCATAGCATTGAGGAGTGTTGGTACATGGCATCGTAGACTCGGGCATGTACATGTCAATGCAATTGGAAATATTCCTGGACTGGAAAATGTAAAGACTGATAATAAGAAACAGGGAGAATGTTCTGTTTGCATTCAAGGTAAACTTACTAAAATCTCTGTACCAAAGGAGAGTGAAAGAAAAGCTGAAGGACCCTTAGAGTTAGTTCACAGTGACGTAATGTGTTTACCTGTTGTATCTAATGGTGGTGCACGATATCTCATGAGTTTTATTGATGATTACAGTAGATATGCAGTTGTGGAATTGCTGAAAAGAAAAAGTGAAGCTTTCTCTAAATTTAAACAATACAAAGTAGAGGCAGAGTTGTTTCACAATAAGAAACTGAAAGCCTTGCAAATGGACGGTGGAGGAGAATATTTCAGCAGTGAGTTTAAGGATTACTTAATGGAAAGGGGTATCATTCATAGATGTACAGTGCCTCACTTACCTCACCAAAATGGCATTGCAGAAAGATACAATAGAGTGATAGGGGATATGATAAGATGCCTGCTGTTGTAATCTGGCATGCCAAGCAGATTCTGGGCTGAAGCAGCAAACACTGCATGTGCCATAAGAAACTTGTGTTCATCTAAGGCCATCAACAATTGTGTGCCTGCAGCACTATGGAAAAGGGGAGATGTGTCACAAGATGTATTGAGATTGCGTGTATTCGGATGCAGAGCATGGTTAGCTTAGAATAGAGGCAATCTTGAACCAAGAGCAATTGAACATGTATTAATTGGTTATGAACCAAACGTCAAAGGGTACAGGCTGTATAACATGTCAAAAAGGAATGTTGTTATTGGCTTACATGTAAAATTTGAAGAAAACGTGTTCCCTTTCAAGTCCGAAGGAAACAAGGAAGATTGCTCCTATCAAAGTGACTCAGATGAAGATGATAACGTTAATGTTGATGTGAATGATAATGAAAATGAGATTAGCATAGACGGTGATCCTATTGACTCTGAAAATGAAAATGAGAATGATAATGCTTTAAGTCCACGGAGAAGCAGTAGGGAACGAAAACCCAAAAGATGTGGCTGTTGTAACTTAACTACTTGTGATCATGAAATGAATTTGGATCAGGTAGCTGAACCTAGTACTGTAAAGGAAGCTATATCTGGATAGAATGCTGCAGAATGGAAAAAGGCCATGGACATAGAGTACAAACAGATGTTGGATCTGGGAGTTTGGGAAATAGTTGAAAGGCCAACCGATCAAAAGGTAATAGGATCAAAGTGGATCTTTAAAGTTAAGTATGACGAACAGGCCAATGTTGAGAGATTTAAGGCTAGGTTGGTAGCTCAAGGATTCAAAAGTCAAATGGGATTTTCCTGGGAGGACACCTTTAGCCCCGTAATAAGGAAGAAAAGTATAAGAGTTCTACTTGCTTTAGCAGTCGAAAATCAGTGGTCTGTACATCATATTAATGTAACTTGTGCGTACTTAAACAGTCCCATTTCTCAGGATGTTTTTATGGAACAGCCAGAATTGTACGAAGATGGTGAAAGAAGAAAGAATGGATTTGTGTGCAAATTGAAACGGAGTATTTATGGATTACCATGTGCAAGCAAGGACTGGAATTCTTGTCTAGATACTGTGTTGAAGGAATTAAAGTTTAAAATATGTAGAAGTGATTCGTGCGTGCATGTTGGAATGGGAGTCATAATTGGGGTATATGTTGACGAAATGGTATTACTGGGGAATGAAGACAGAGTATGTGACTTTAAGAAGGTATTCTCATCAATGCTTACTGTTAGAGACCTAGGCAGGGTAACAAAGCTCTTGTCTATGCAAATATGCCAAGATGATTGTAAATTAGTCATAAATCAATCATTGTACATTCAGAAGTTGCTGTCAGAATGTAATATGACTGACTGCAAAACTTGTAGTGCCCCCCTACCCATGAAAGAGGAAATTGATGAAAAACCATTTGAAAATGACAGGTTCTATAGAAAGGTCGTTTACTTTTCATAGCAAACAATTACAGGTGTGACATTGCTTTTGCTGTTAGCAAGGTAAGTCAGGCATGTAAAGTTCCTAATGAAGGGAACTGGAAATCTGTTAAACATATCCTGTTATTTGAAGGGTACCACTGACCTTTGTTTGCAATCTGAAAGAAAAGGTAAACCCATACAGGTGTATTGTGATGCCAGCTGGAATAGTGAACCTAATTGTAAATCTGTGGGAGGTTTTGTTGTGTTGTTCGCTGGTTGAGCAATAACATGGTATAGTAGGAAACAGTCATTGTCAGCCATGTCTACAGATGAAGCTGAATATATAAGTATGTCAGAAGCTGTAAGGGAGATCAAATGGCTAAAGAACTTGTTTTTTGAATTGGGGCAGTCAGAATACACAGATAAACCATGTCCAGTACTATGTGATAATACACAAGCTATTGTTTTGGGAAGTACAGGAACTGTGGGTGAAAGGTCGAAGCATATTGTCTTGAAATATCACTTTTGTTGTGAACAATCAGAGATTGGTAATGTTGAATTTTTGTATGTTCCATCAAATGAAAATGTAAGTGATGCATTCACTAAAGTTATTAGTGGTCCAAGAATGAGATCATTCTTTTCCTTTTTTGGACTAGTGTCTCATTCAAGGAGTTTACTATGTTCGCATATTCATGTTGTTCAAACACTTTTTCTTTCATTGTTTCAGTTGAGATATGCCAAAGGGGAGTGTTGGTATGATTGTCGTATCTCAACGTATTTGCTATGTTTTATGTTACGCGCCAACTGGCGCTTCACGCCATCTTCAATAGTTCGTTAGTTTTTCTGTAATGGCTTTGGTCACGTAGGCATGAAGTTGCTGTGAATATGTAGTGTTATTGTATGATTATTCCTAATAAAACTCATTATGAATGCCTAACAAACTCATCACCTATAAAAGACTATAAAGTCTAAATACACAATCCACAGTTACACTGTTGCAACATTAACATTTTTCCAGGATCATATGCACAGAAAAAAATCCGCGTATATAAGAAGACAGTATTGGCGTAATGCTAAGCGCATCGTTTTTACATAAATTGCATGAATCACATAATTGTATTCTTATTTATATAAATATAACTTTAACAATTAAACGAATCAAACTAATCTTGTATGAGCATAAAGATTCGAAATTAGACAATTAAAATGTACCACAGATCCATGAACCTTACCAAAATATAGCATAGACAATTAAAACTACTGATAATTAAAAAGAAAAATCTGGCGTCGAGGTGTATTTCACCATTAAAGAGCACCGCTCTGGGAAAAAACGACATCAGATTCAAGTTACCTAGATAGAAAAAAACCGCATAGTGATTTTCGTCGAAATCATCCATTATTTTCCCATTTAAGCCTGTATTCATGATAACCTTCTGTCCACCTATGTAAAAAAAGTGTGCGTGGAACGCCACGCGACAGAAGTGAAACCTGTTGTAATTTTTATTTTTTCAATTTTGCATAATTGAACTTTTTAATATTGTGTTTTTGGACTTTATAAATTTTGGATTATTTAATTTTGGTTTTTTGAATTTTTGAATTTTTGATTTTTTAGATTTTCAATCTTTGAATTTTGTAATTTTTTTGATTTATAAATTTTGGATTTTTGGATAATTAATTTTTGGTTTTTTAAATTTTGGAAATTGGGATTTTTTAATTTTGGATATTTTTTAAAATTCTGGATATTTTGATTTTTAAATATTGAATCTTTGAATTTTTTAATTTTGAAATTTTGGATTTTTAAATTTTTGATCCTTGAAATTTTTATTTTATTTTTTTAGATTTTGGATTATCCATTTATTAATTTTGGATTATCGATTTTTTAAATTTTTTGTTTTGTTAAACTTTGGATTTTTAAATTTTGGATCTTTGAATTTTTTAATTTTAGAATTTAGAATTTTTAAAATTTTGATTATTAAATTTGTATTTTTTGGAATTTTTAATTTTGTATTTTAAATTTTGGATATTTAATTTTTTTCAATTTTGGATTTTTGATTTTTAAATTTTTCCTTTTTATATTTTTAATTTTTAATTTTGGATTTTTTATTTTTTAAATTTTGGATTTTTGAGTTTTTAATTCTTTTAATTTCTTAAATATTGGATTTTTGATCTTTCAAATTTTTTATTTTTGGACTTTTAATTTTGGATCTTTGATTTTTTTAATTTTAGCTTTTTGGTTTTTTTAAATTTTGGATATTTGATTTTTTTATTGTTTGAATTTTTAAGCGCGGTAATGATAAAAATAGATAATATTCCTTTAGCTTGCTTAGGAATTGTCTATTGCCATTGAGCAAGTAAGTATTATTATTATTATTATTATTATTATTATTATTACTATCACTATCATAAAATTAAAGGTGAAATTGTACACCAAACATGCTCTTTTCTAAATTTGTCTCAAATCAATGACACTGTCCCTAGTAAAAATTTATTAGACTTAGTTTTTACAAGTCTGGATGAGATCACTGTATGAATACCGGATTATGCACTGGTGAATATAGATAATTATCATCCCCCTATTGTTATGAATTTAATAAGCCAAGTGAGCGAAGGTACTCAGTTCCCAACAGAACGTTTATGCTATCACAAAGGTGACTATTATAAACTATACAACACATTAGCTTCATCTGACTGGTCCACAGTGTATAATCAAAAATCACCTGACACTGCTGTTGAAAATCTTGCATACTTAGTTAGTGATGCAATTAATAAGTCAATCCCTAAAACATTTGCTGTTAAACCAAAATATCCGGCTTGGTTTTCAAGAGAGCTCAAATTATATATAAGGAAAAAGAAACATTATCATCGACTTTTCAAAAAACACTCGACTGATTTGTATTATCAATGTTTCTCAGATTACCGAAGATTGGTAAAAGTAACTATTAAAATTGATAGACAAAAATGGTACAAATCAATCGATCAAGATTTAAAGTCAAACCCTGCTAAATTCTGCAGTTATGTTTCGAAGTTACGAAATAAAAATGATTCCGTATTGCATGTTAAAATGAACAATACCATTGTTTCAGAACCATCAAAGCTAGTGAATATTCTCGCAGAGCATTTTCAGATTATAAATACGCCCACTAATGCAGTACCGGGGCCCTATGCTCAAACTGTCACATCTGAATGCCTACATGTTCCAACTATCATAGATTCCGATGTCTTGGTAGCTATTCGACACTTGAAACCATCTAAGAGTTCGGGACTCGACCAGATACCAAGCTTTATTGTTAAGGGGTGTGCCCCAATACTGACACCTGTACTTACATATGTGTATAACCTTTCGCTGGAAACAGAAACTTTTCCTTCAATTTGGAAAATTTCTGCTATCAGACCGGTACATAAGAAAGGCAAAAGCAAAGAAGTGGCGAACTTTAGGCCCATAGCCATATTAAATACATTTTCAAAAATTTTTGAAACCATCATTCATAAACATATTTCATTTTTCAGTAAAAATAAATTAAATGATTTCCAGCATGGTTTTACCAAGGACATGTCTACAGCAACTAATATTATCACTTTTCTCAATGACATACTTAAAGAAAATTGCTCACAATCGCAATCAGACGCCATATTTTTTGACCTGAGCAGAGCATTTGATGTAGTAAAACACGATCTTCTTGTTAAAAAGTTGAGTAATTTAGGTCTACATAACAAGTATGTCAATTGGTTTTCAAGTTATTTAAGAAACAGATCTGCTCGAGTTAGAATATCTAACTATTTTTCTGAGCCTTTTTACATACCAGATGGTGTACCCCAGGGGTCAGTGTTGGGTCCCTTCTTGTTCTTAGTTTTTATTAACGACATATCTAATATGCTAACATGTAAGAAAATAGCATACGCAGACGACCTATGTATATGGAATAAAATATCTACGGCTTCGGACTGCAAATTACTGCAAAGGAATATCGATTACATACACCAGTGGTGTAAATCAAATTTTATGATAATTAACACCAGTAAGACCCAGAGCATGATATTTAGTAGAAAAACTAACCAAATAATATACAATTATCGTCTTGGCCAAAATATAATAGCACGTTCAGAAAATATAAAATACCTCGGTGTTTACTTAGACTCAAAATTATACTTTCATGTCCATATTGACCATATTTTCACACACGCCTTAAAAACTCTTGGATTAGTTCGTTTAATTTCTCATAATTTAAAAAGCATAGAGTCATTAATTACTCTTTACAAGTTTTTAATTCGCAGTGGCTTAGAATATTGCAGTGTTGCATATAATAGCATTACAGTATCTGACAGTAATAAGCTGGAACGAATACAAAGAAAATTTGTCACCCTTATACGTAGTAAGTTTAACAGAAATCTGGACTACGATGATATACTTAAGTTATTAAATTTGGAAACATTATATAATAGGCGTGTTTCTGCAGATGCTAATTTCATAGCTAAAGTCTTTCGTGGGGAAATACATTGCAAATCAATTTTAGATAGCATAGGGCTATCTGTACCCCTTACACGAGGAACAAGAAATCGTACAATTTTTGCTGTACAACAACCGTATGCAATTCCTGCCAACAGATTGGCTATTGCTTGCAATGCCTTATTTAAAAATTCCGATATATTCCACAAGCAGTGATTATTATTATTATTATTCTTATTATTATTAATTGGTATTATTGTTATTATTATTACTATTATTATTGTTATTATTATTATTATATACACACAAGACTGACAAGGATTCATTCATTATTTTTGATAAAACAGCCATATGCTCTACCAGTTTACTGCTAACAAGAAATGTAATGACACAATCTTTAATTAAAGAATGCGACCTGCTTTCCTCAAATATAAACATATAAACTAGTGTCTGCATTGAATTACAAGTAAAGAATGTGATGACGAAACAAAGTTCATGCTATTGACATAGCACTGCTGACCGTACAATCAATCATGTTAAACTGCAGACTTGACAGTTAGGCAGTCAGATGTATTATCTTGTTATTCCTGTTGTATATGTAATACTATTATTATTGTACATAATTATCATCATCATAATTCATCAATGCCATTCCTGTATCATAATTCATTTTAATATTAGAAAGAAGCCTACTGTTTAAAATTTGTAAAAATTGTCTGTAGCTTCTATAAATAAATAATTGAAATTGAAATTGAAATTATTATTATTATTATTATTTTATTATTATTATTATTATTATAGTATAGTATGAGACTCCACCGTGAGTGGACGTGTTGTGTGTTCTCTCTGCTATAGTGGTGACCTACTTACTACTTCATTGACAGTGCTTGGATCTCCAATGGCGCCTAGTGCCGACCTGTGCCCTTTGTGCAACAAGGGATTTCAAGGAAGGCAAAAACATTTATACTGTAGTGGGAACTGTAAGGCCCGCTTTCATTTATCTTGTCTAAATATAACAGATATAGAGGCTACCCTCTACCACAAGGATGGCGAGAGCACCTACGTTTGTGGTAAGTGCACTCAATTAAGGAAAGCCCTCAGGAATGATGATACTCCTGTTAGATCCAGATCTAATTCAGTTCCTGATGAGAGTATATCTGCAACTCATATTCACCCAGGGAGGTGTAACATCTCTATGACCTTGGACGGCAAACTTGAAGCCATTATTGAGGTTAATAAATCTTCATCAGTAGCAGTGTCAGCTATTACTGAACTGCTGACAAAAATTCTCTCCGAGGTCTCCGACCTAAGAGAGGAAAATAAAAATCTACGGAAAGAGATCTATGGCCTCCGTCTCTTCACCACGAGTCCAACAAGGAGCTAGTTCAAGTGGTACCAATATTCCCCAGCAGCTTAGTAAGAAAGTTGCAAATATCATCCAACCGACTAAATACTCTGAAGTGGTGGCTGCCATCAATAGAGAGACTACCTCTGCCAACAGTGGAAGTGCTACCAATACCAGTAATGGTTCAGGTGGTGTTAACAGAGTTTCAGCTTCCTCAAGCGGCAGTGTCAAACTGCCAGTGCCCAGTCGGGCCACTACAAGTGCCAGTTCCAGTGCCAGTGCGCCTAGTGCCATTAATTCTAATCTCGCAGTGCCCACCACACTTAGTGCCCCGGAATCCGATAGAGGTGACACCAATGACGGCTTCACAGTTGTCTCTAAAAAACATAGGGTTAAGAAGGCCCCGCTAATAGGAGTTAGGAATTCTTCCTCACTACCAGTAGTTGCCAAACCGACTAAACGTAAAGCCCTATTCGTGTCACGCTATGGTAACACTGTAAAGGCAGAAGATATAGTAGAATCCTTAAGTTCTCAGGTAAAGCTCAAAACATTTGCAGTAACAAGGCTGAAAACTAAATTTAATTCTTATGCCAGCTTTCATATTTCTGTTTGTGAGGAAGATTTCCCTCTTATTAATAATGTAGATATCTGGCCAAGCGGGGTGCTGTTTTTTCCATTCCGTGGCCGCCTACAGGAGGAACAAATCGCGCCCACCAGTCTGGTATGTAGCCCTACAACGAAATCGCAGGGTAAAACTCCTGAAAAATCCAGTAGATCTTCCCCTAGGAAGATTATGGATACACTGCTAGCCAGAACATCTTCTAAAAGCAGCCTTGGAGGGGACTCTCCTTAACCATAAATGGCAAATAGTTGTGATTATATGGATCAGTCTATGTTTAGTAATAGCAATTTAGGCACTGAAATTTATTACCAAAATGTTCGTGGTTTAAGAACTAAATCCACGGACCTTTTCGACAATATTAACACAAATGAACCCATCATCATTTGTCTTACTGAAACATGGTTAAATGATGACCATTATGATCACAATTATTTTCCTGAAATATATCAGGTGTACAGATCTGACAGAAAATATACACTAGTTAGCCAAACTCGGGGAGGAGGGTCCTTAATTGCCATCAGCAACAGTGTCAGGCATAAACGTAGACCTGAATTTGAACAGACAGATGAATGTGTGTGGATTGAGTTAACTCTTAAAAATGCTCAGCCTATTTTAATTGGATGCCATTATTTTGCGCCCAATACGAGTATTGCTGCATTTCAGCAGTATTTTAATTTTCTCGAAAATAATTTAGATTGTAACAACGTTCACGTCATTTTACTCGGTGATTTTAATATCCCTGGTTTCAATTGGCTGGCAGGTGTTGCACCTAATTTATGTCACTATCATAAAATTAAAGGTGAAATTGTACACCAAACATGCTCTTTTCTAAATTTGTCACAAATCAATGACACTGTCCCTAGTAAAAATTTATTAGACTTAGTTTTTACAAGTCTGGATGAGATCACTGTATGAATACCGGATTATGCACTGGTGAATATAGATAATTATCATCCCCCTATTGTTATGAATTTAATAAGCCAAGTGAGCGAAGGTACTCAGTTCCCAACAGAACGTTTATGCTATCACAAAGGTGACTATTATAAACTATACAACACATTAGCTTCATCTGACTGGTCCACAGTGTATAATCAAAAATCACCTGACACTGCTGTTGAAAATCTTGCATACTTAGTTAGTGATGCAATTAATAAGTCAATCCCTAAAACATTTGCTGTTAAACCAAAATATCCGGCTTGGTTTTCAAGAGAGCTCAAATTATATATAAGGAAAAAGAAACATTATTATCGACTTTTCAAAAAACACTCGACTGATTTGTATTATCAATGTTTCTCAGATTACCGAAGATTGGTAAAAGTAACTATTAAAATTGATAGACAAAAATGGTACAATACAATCGATCAAGATTTAAAGTCAAACCCTGCTAAATTCTGGAGTTATGTTTCGAAGTTACGAAATAAAAATGATCCCGTATTGCATGTTAAAATGAACAATACCATTGTTTCAGAACCATCAAAGCTAGTGAATATATTCGCAGAGCATTTTCAGATTATAAATACGCCCACTAATGCAGTACCGGGGCCCTATGCTCAAACTGTCACATCTGAATGCCTACATGTTCCAACTATCATAGATTCCGATGTCTTGGTAGCTATTCGACACTTGAAACCATCTAAGAGTTCGGGACTCGACCAGATACCAAGCTTTATTGTTAAGGGGTGTGCCCCAATACTGACACCTGTACTTACATATGTGTATAACCTTTCGCTGGAAACAGAAACTTTTCCTTCAATTTGGAAAATTTCTGCTATCAGACCGGTACATAAGAAAGGCAAAAGCAAAGAAGTGGCGAACTTTAGGCCCATAGCCATATTAAATGCATTTTCAAAAATTTTTGAAACCATCATTCATAAACATATTTCATTTTTCAGTAAAAATAAATTAAATGATTTCCAGCATGGTTTTACCAAGGACATGTCTACAGCAACTAATATTATCACTTTTCTCAATGACATACTTAAAGAAAATTGCTCACAATCGCAATCAGACGCCATATTTTTTGACCTGAGCAGAGCATTTGATGTAGTAAATCACGATCTTCTTGTTAAAAAATTGAGTAATTTAGGTCTACATAACAAGTATGTCAATTGGTTTTCAAGTTATCTAAGAAACAGATCTGCTCGAGTTAGAATATCTAACTATTTTTCTGAGCCTTTTTACATACCAGATGGTGTACCCCAGGGGTCAGTGTTGGGTCCCTTCTTGTTCTTAGTTTTTATTAACGACATATCTAATATGCTAACATGTAAGAAAATAGCATACGCAGACGACCTATGTATATGGAATAAAATATCTACGGCTTCGGACTGCAAATTACTGCAAAGGAATATCGATTACATACATCAGTGGTGTAAATCAAATTTTATGATAATTAACACCAGTAAGACCCAGAGCATGATATTTAGTAGAAAAACTAACCAAATAATATACAATTATCGTCTTGGCCAAAATATAATAGCACGTTCAGAAAATATAAAATACCTCGGTGTTTATTTAGACTCAAAATTATACTTTCATGTCCATATTGACCATATTTTCACACAGGCCTTAAAAACTCTTGGATTAGTTCGTTTAATTTCTCATAATTTAAAAATTAATTACTCTTTACAAATTTTTAATTCGCAGTGGCTTAGAATATTGCAGTGTTGCATATAACAGCATTACAGTATCTGACAGTAATAAGCTGGAACGAATACAAAGAAAATTTGTCTCCCTTATACGTAGTAAGTTTAACAGAAATCTGGACTACGATGATATACTTAAGTTATTAAATTTGGAAACATTATATAATAGGCGTGTTTCTGCAGATGCTAATTTCATAGCTAAAGTCTTTCGTGGGGAAATACATTGCAAATCAATTTTAGATAGCATAGGGCTATCTGCACCCCTTACCCGAGGAACAAGAAATCGTACAATTTTTGTTGTACAACAACCGTATGCAATTCCTGCCAACAGATTGGCTATTGCTTGCAATGCCTTATTTAAAAATTCTGATATATTCCACAAGCAGTGATTATTATTATTATTATTATTATTATTATTATTAATTGGTATTATTGTTATTATTATTACTATTATTATTGTTATTATTATTATTATTATTATATCCACACAAGACTGACAAGGAATCATTAATTGTTTTTGGTAACACAGTCATATGTTGCTAACAAGAAATGGCAAAATCTTATAATTACAAAATATGACCTGCTTTTCTCAAGTACAAACAAACTTTCTTTGTCTGCAATGGAATAACTCTTGAATGTACTGACTACACAGTGTTCATGCCATTGACATAGCAGACTTATGCAAGCCAACCAGAAATGTTATATGTTTCAACTTAATGACCACACAGTCAATTAGGTTAAAACTGCAGACTCGACAGTCAGATGTTTAATTATGCATTAATATGTAATTCCTGTTGTATATCACTAATAATATCACTATCATTATCATAATCTTAATCATAATCATAATCATAATCATAATCATAATCATAAACATCAATTCCTGTATGGTAAATCATACATCATTAGAAGCCTACTGTTTAAAATTTGTAAAAATTGTTTGTAGCTTCTTTAAATAAATAATTGAATTGAATTGAATTATTATTATTATTATTATTATTATTATTATTATTATTATTTTTATTATTATTTTATTATTATTGTTATTACTATTATTACTTTTATTAATATTATTATTATTATTATTTTCATTATTATTATTATTATTATTATTATTATTATTATTAGTACTATTCCCATTTACAGGTCCTCTTACTAGGTCTGAGAAATTTCCTTTCCATCACCTTGCATCGTTAGTTTCCCCTTTGAGTATTTTATTTCGTCCTTTAAATCGTATAGCAGTTGATTACCCCTAATCATTGAGTTGATTGTTTTCTGTGCAGTCCGTTCCGTCACACATCACTAATTTCGTGACGATTTTTAGTGTGACACTAATTTCGTGACGGTTTTTGAGCATGACACAAGCTCTGGATTTACCCCTACCGCGGCTAAAGAAGATTCACTTAAAAAAATCAGCTCCCTGAGAGTCGCAAACAAATGAATCAAGACAGCAACGTAGTAAGGCCAACTTTTAATTAATTTCACCACTGAATACAGTCTTCTTAATAGGTGGCGTTGGATGTACTTCAAATATCATAACATTTAGATAATGTACTGGATAATTAGAATAAAGATGTCCCATCATATGTTAAAACTTCCTTGTATTATATTTATCTCATCCTGAGTAATATAGCGTCATATTATACGTGATTTTATTTATATTATTTATATTTATATTGCTTATTATATTTATATTATTTATTATTTATATTTATTTATACTTGAATTTATTCAAAATTCGCCAGGGACGTTAATACCAAACATTCGCAAGTAGTGAGAGTTTAGATTTGAATCAAATATTCAAATTTCTTCCATTTAGCCACAGGAAATGACCACTTTCAAATTCTTCGATACTTTAATCATAGAAACTATGATTTCCAAAAGGCAATGTTGTAGAACATACTGTCCTTGTGTTATGTGGTAAGTTACAATCTGACATTTTCGAAAAGACGTATAAAGGATGGTAAATTCACATATTGAAAATGTTCCTGAAACTTACAGGAAGCCTTGTTAACTACAAAAATAATTTTTCTGTTTTGAAGAAAATGTAAAAAATAATTGTACGTACCTAGGCACATTTTTTATATTGCCACTTTTGCAGTTTTTGTACTAACGGCCGTTGGAGTCGGCATGCTTTGTTTATTTTTATTTTATTATTTATTTTTGTATTGGTCAATATGAAGTTACCCAGATTCCATGAGTCGTAGGTATACCCCTGAACGAAGTAAAAATTTTACACTTTACAATAAGTGTCTACATTGATTAATTTAATATTGCCTATAACTTGGCGTGAAGTGTTTCTTGAATCCTTCCTTGCAGTGTTCATCCTTTCTGCTTCTGTATCCAGTTTACTGTTAGACTTTGTCTTGTCTTGTCTTGTCCTCAAATAGGGTTGTTTCTTTTTTTCCGTCATACCTTATAATCAGGGCTAGGATTTATATGTACTAAAAAATGTCAAAATATGTACATATATATGTACTTAAAAATGTCAAAATATGTACATATATATGTACTAAAAATGTCAAAATACGTACATATATATGCAAATATATTTTGTAAAATATGGACATCAAAACAATGTTAACCACTAGACACTACATTTTGTTACTTTTAGAACCTATAAAAATGCATTAAAAATACTGGATTCATAAATTATATTATTCCATTTTTACTTCCTCTGCCCGTACCATAGGTACTATAGGTAGAGGAAGTATTGTTTTCGACCCCAAAATTCGAAGTTGAGTTTTTAGCATATATACACGTTTCAAGGCCCCCTGAATCCAAAAATACTATTTTTGGAAACATGTCTGTGTGTCTGTGTGTCTGTGTGTGTGTGTGTCTGTGTGGAAAATATATGTGAACAAGCTAGCTCCAAAACGGAAAATCGTATGAAAACAAAATTTCGTATTTGGGTCAGGTACCTTCTGAAGATGTGAGGATAAGATTGGCGACTATTTTCTCTTATTTTTAAGGGGACTTTACATGAAGAAATTTTCGTTTTTCGCGATTTTCTCGAAAACGGCTCTAACGATTTTCTTTAAATTTTGCACATAGATTGCTTATACTAAGAGCTAAAACTTTTATTTGAAACATTTTTTCGAGAAAATTCTCTGAGGGTAGTTACAAGCCACCCACTGTTCACCCACTGTTTGTAGAAAGTTTGTCTTACGTGATGAACAACTGAATTCGCGCTCTTTCACGGCCTCTTATTTTATATAAGAATGTGAAGTGAGAAAGATGTATTGTTGGCCATGCATAGAGTAAAGATGTATCTGAGGGAAATATTCGATAAATTTCGGAAATTATATTTTACGGCAGAAAGTTCAATAAACGTCTGCAGTCATTTTTTTTTTTTTTTAAAGTTTGTTATATAGACTGCGCTTTTAGTCGCTCATTGAAAGAAGAGGTATTTATAGGATAATTAGCGTAAAATTGTGTCTTGTGATTCTGTACAAGGATATGTGAATACTTTTATTTGGGCAGAGGAAGTTATGTGACTTTCACATCAGATTTTTTTTTTTAGATCACTTACTTTATTTGTATTCATTCATTGATTATTTCTGCTACCATAACAGTATGCCACAAAATGTTGTTTTAAATTTTCAAAAGTGATTTGTATTGGCTGAAGCTTCGTTCTACTGCACATGAAGTGATTGGCGCGTGTTTAAAATTCACTGATTCTAGTTTTACATTTGACGAGCCACTTAAGATTGCTCTGATTTTACACATTTCTTCAAAGCCTGAATTTCTTGAAAACACATTGGACCCACTTTACATTTGATAAGATCGGCTAAACGTCCACGTATACATTTGAGTTCATGAATCATGTTTTTCACAATGTCAATATTTCCAGGTAATATGAGATTATTATTTTGTAGTTTCTGAATTATTTTTGTTATATTACAAAAGTTTGATTCAATGTAACACAAATCATTTTTTACACATTCATTTCTGTACATAACTGTAAACTTATCCTGTGCTGCCATATTTTCTGTCACTGAAAACGACAATTTTATATAGTTTTACTCTTAAGAATGAAATATGTACGAATATTGCATTAAAATCACTAAATATGGACAAATATTTATTTTACATATAAATATGTACTAATGTCAGAAATATGGAAAAATATGTAAAATAAATTTGTTTAATTTGAATAGAGGACAACATAATAGATGGAGATAAGTGAAAAAAATGTGTTTATGTGTGAAATTAAGAAATATGTAATTACATATAAATCCTAGCCCTGCTTATAATTGATGGGGTCGAGGGAAAAGTGTAACCCTCTTTTTGTAAAAGTGGGGATCATTTAACTATTTATATTTTTCTTAGTCACTATTTATTCAAATGTTTTTGAGCTTAGACTAATTCTGTCAACAAGTCTCGTTGGTAACACAATATGTACCAAAAAGAGAAAAGTTTGTGTAGATTAGCACTAGTCCTATCTTCTCCTGATCCCTTCAATTATTATTTTTCATATATAAGGTGAGTGACGAACAGCGTTAGAAATACTTATAAACGTAGACATAAGAAAAGAATATAGTTGACAGGAAGATCCCAGATGTTGACTTAGTACTGAAGGTGTCTTAATGTTCCTGCCTAGCTTAACTTCATTCTTCCCCGTCATTAACAGTAAGAGAATCAAATATCGTACATGGTAGCGTTTACTAGCAAAGTGAGAAACAGTGTTAAAATAATGTAATATATAACTACAGGGTCTTTATTATAAGTTGAGACGGGGCGACCGGTGTTTTCACTCTCCGCTGCGGAGTCCGCATTAGCCGCCGGTGACGCGCGCGCGGCTTCCCTGATTAAAGTGTAGGCTATATAAAGTATTACATATCTTACCTTTTAACATATGTTGGAAGCGTCGTCCTTCCTGTGTTATACAGGCATTGTATCTGGAAACCACATTCTGGCTGACGCGAGTGAGTTCTTCCACTGTAATGCCCCTAATTTCATTCGTAATGTTTTCTTTCAGCTCCTCCAATGTGTGAGGATTTGTTCGATAAACCTTATCTTCATCACGTACACGTCCAGCAGACTCGTATTTAAAATAATGTTTACACACAAAAATACGATGCTGCAGCGAAATGGGTCTCAGCATGTTGACACTTTAACAATAACTGCACGTGCCGATGTTGCATCAAGGTCAGACCGGCTGCGCGCGCCTTCCGTCGCCCCCGTCTCAACTTATAATAAAGACCCTGTAATAACATATAACAAATGACATGAAACATAAAACATATAAAAAATAAAGTAAAACAAATAACATATGATATAAAACATAAAACATAAATAGATATATGCGTATCCATTCATGTACCACAGGTTATTGTCTCTGTTGGACATTACAATATAATATTATAGGAGAAACATTCATCTGACACTGAGATTTGAACCCAGGACCTTTGGCTATCCGTGCCAATGCTCGTGCCAACTGAGCTACGCCAGAGTTCAATACACAGCGCCAGATAGAACCTCTCTTCTATGACTGACTGCCCTTAATGGTCTACCTCACTGACAAACAAGTTATGTCATAAGGGCAGTCAGTCATAGGAGAAAGGTTCTATCTGGTGCTGTGGATTGAACTCTGGCATAGCTCAGTTATTAAGAGCATTGAAACGGATTGCCAAAGGTCCTGGGTTCAAGTCCCAGTGTCCGAGGAATTGTTTCTCCTATAATCTTTATAAATAAAAATCAATTGCCACGTGTATGTTGCCGCATCACTTGAGAACGGCTCGACCGATTAGGCTGATTTTTTTTTTCGTAATTGTCGGGACAAGGTTTGTATGAAAGAAATTTTTTTGGGAAAAAATACACGGGAAAAGTCGTAAATGTGAAATGAGGCACAGCCTGAGAGTTCTGCTAACACATGTTTACATAACAAAATAGAAGTGTGACATAGGCACAGTTTGAGAGTTCTGCTGTCACATGTTTTCATAAAAAAGTGTGTATGTATGTATGTGGGTATGTATGTTCCCTTTCTTGACCAATTTGCACGAAATTTTGCACACATATCCAGTTAAGCCCGAGAAGTAACGCAATCATCATTAAAATCAAACAAAAGCCACTCATTCCCTTGAAAATTTATATAATTTCAGAAAATATTATACTGAAAAAATGAATTGCAATTCAGTTATCACGACAACAGTTTATTGTTTACAATGTTCACATAGGGCTTCGGGAACTAATACTGGGTTTTAACAAATTCTGATGCTATCGATGTAATACATTTGTGAAAATAATTATTGAAGAATGAAATCCACGAAAATAAAGCACAATGTGATGCAGTCAAATAACTTTCTCTACGGTCGCCATGGAAAATATAATATCTTACTTCACATTTTGGCGTAGAATAAGCGGTCGTATTGCAGGGACAGCTTAAGGGTTTGCCAATGAGTATGCTATATCAGAAGTCGGTATCCACTGATACGTTATTCATAGCTGTAGGCGTTGTATTACCTGAGAAATAGGGATGTTTATCAGCATCTGAAAGAAGACAAAATGGGATGGGATATTTTCAGTCCTACGCGCGCAGTATATTTATGTCCCAGGTTTTTGGGAAGAAAAGTATGAAAGTGATATTGAATTTCTTTTTTATTTCAGCCCCGAAACGGTTGTATGGTAATATGAGAGTGAGAAATAAACATTTCTATCAAGACATACAATATTATGTAACCGGAATTTCTTTTTCTTCTTATTTCAACCCCTCCCAGGCATCGCGTGTAGAAGCAACAGAATGCAACATTCGACATCCTCTATGAGCCATAGAAAGCTAAATCAAGCGTTTTCTGAGGGAATAGTTTGAGTTTGATATGTCGTTCTTCCTCATTTCAAATTATACATATATTATATAAGGACCTAGAGTTTCAAAATCGGAAGTCATCCATAAGTTAATTTCAAATTACAAAATACAAAATCCGGGCCTTGCCTGGCCTTTTAAACTAGTATCATAATGAATAGAGGAGAAAGTGTGACGACTGAGGTAGTTCACTGGTTCCGCCGCTAGGTAGCAGTTACTCTCGGGATTCGCAGATTCGCGGGAGCAAGGTTACTGCGGGCGGTATAGGAAATATTGCAAAAGCTCTTAAACAAAATAATACATTAATCTACTTCAAAATTAGTCACCTTATCTAAAATGAATTGTTAGATACTTTTCGCCATTTTCGGGCTGCTTTACACGTCTTCGAAGATCTCAACTCCATAAATAAATTAAATAAATAATAAATAACTGAACCGTTATGCAGGGCCAGAGATGTGCTGTGGCCGTGTGTAACAGTAATTTCTCAGATTGCAAGAAGCTAGACCGTAACATTTCGTTCCACATCTTTCAAAAAATCAAAGATGGTCACAAGCAATGAACAATTATATAATATAGGTATAAACAGCTAAGGGATGAATTATTGATCTAATATTATGTTGCCTGGAAAATAGGGTAGAGAGAACGTTAGTATAATTTGATGAAAAATTGTTAAAGCATTATATTTGTATAGAAATAACACCGTATAATTAGGGTAGACAACCGCTAAGGGATATTTTTATAAATTAATATCAATATTGCATTATGTAATATATTATAGAGTATTAATTTGTATTAATATTGCAGTAATAGTAATAATATATATATATATATATATTAATATTAATTTTCTCCTGGCTATATGGTGTAAAATATTTAGGTGAAACACGGTCAAAAGTGAACATCTGTATACAAGTTATGCGACAGAGATAATATAAAAACTATTGGATGGTTTGTGAATTGCAGGGCAGAGAACATTTCATAAGCATTACTACAAAAAGGGGATGCAGGATCTTTAAAATTGGTGTCTCAATATCCCATAGACAAAAATTGTTTTGCAATGCATTCTACATATATCACACAATATTTCAAAGCATTTTCCCTGATTTTTAATAAAAAAATAAAATCATCTTGCCTTAACTGCAGCCCGCTATTTGCTCTTAAACCCTTGGCTATTCGCTGCCCGCTGTAACTGAAGTACGTTTTATGTTTAATTTAATTTTAATTTAATTTATTGTGCCAACTACAGGAATAAATCCCAATTACAGTTGGCGTAGTTTCGCCAATACATGTTTTACACTATAAAAAGATACAATACAATAAATGAACGAATGTGCGAGGATAAAGAAAAATATACATAAATGATTTACAATAACTACAATTAATTTAATAAGACAATCTAAAAATTAAGCCAAATCATATGGAACATATAACAGTTTATGAAGAAGTCCTACGTACTGATTCAATGACAAGTCAAAATCCAGAAGAGCATTTTGAAGTGATAGAGAATTATATCGTTTACACATTTGGATGAAAGATGAACATTCTAATATTTTTGATTTAATGACAGGAATATATAACAATTCCCTATTCCTTAAATTTAATTGCACTACATTAAATTTAATACGTTTTAAAAGTTCATTACTATCAATTTTACCATTGATAATTTTATATAAGAATAACTGTTGCGCTACCAACCTTCTACCAATTAAAGTAACAAATTTAAATTCATTTAATAAAGTATTATAAGAAATTCTATCAATTAAAGCAGATCTATCATATTTTTTAAAATACATATATCGAAGAAAACTCTTCTGAATTTTTTCTATGTCATTAATATGAGTTTTATACAATGGTGACCATATAACTGATGCATATTCTAACTTACTGCATACAAAACTATTATAAAGTAATTGTAAGACACGTTCGTCTTTAAATTATATTAGGAAAAAAAGCATAACAAGATATTAAACTAATAAGGCATTTGCTATGATAATTATACATAAAAATTACTAACATAAATGAAAAGAAAATATAATAAATAATCCAAAAAATGTCTAAATAAAAGTAGTGAAGATTTACGATGTTAGGAAAAAGCTTGATTCAATTCCTTTTCCCCAGCGGGTCAATCTTGCAGTATGAGTGCAAGTAGTCAGTTAATATAGTATTATTATTATTGAGCCCACTAATAAATTATTTAAAGATTTTTACGTTATTGCTGGTATTTTAAAGAAAAGATGCCTGCTAATACCTCAGTACCATTCTGATAGCTTTAGCGCCTGGAATAATTACCACTCTATTACTCGTAAACCATTATAGATATAAAGGTGGTATTCGATTTATAATAAGATTAAAATATTTCACTAAAACTCACATGTCTGAATCATTTTCTGGACACAAAAAAAAATTGTCGCATAGTCAAATTTGCTTCACCCTCGACATTTCACGATCGTCCCATATCATTCAGACAGCTGTAGCGCCCGGAGTAATTACCTCTCAATTACTCGTAAACCATTCAAAATATAAAGGTGGTACTTCGTTTATAATAAAATTCAAATATTTCACTAAAACATTCTCGCTTGAAGATTTTACGGGACACAAAAATGAAAAACATTGTCGCATAGTCAAATTTCGCTTCACCCACCATGAATTTTGTGTAATTGGTAATGTTTATAAAATGAAATAAAAATATTTATATCCGCTTTTTTAAGGCTCTGTTTTAACCATTAAAAGGACTATTATGTGTAGATTATTTCTGCACGAATTTAACAGAAATATGACCAAGGGTTAATTAAAGATTGTGAGTTTAATCATAAGGTTACAAAATATCATGGTCCCGCATTCAGAAGCTGAATCGCAAACGAAGGTGCTGCCAATATTTCGGTGGACCGCCGCGCTCCCTATACCTACCATTGTCTGAGCGACCAAGTCATCACACTTTCTCCCTCTATTCATTACGCTAGTATAACGTATAACATTTATGTAACGTATAACATATAGCATAACATAACATGCGAAGAGAGTATACAAATGTAATATTGATGCAGTAACAAATGACATGAACAATAGGAAATTCTTTGATTTTATAGGTATTTCAGTTTTCAGTTTTGCCTTCAAGACGGCTGCGTAAGTGCAAATATTTACATTATCATAGTTAGCTAATATTATAATCACATGCTGATCACATGTTCACAATCCTGCTATCTGCGTTGATTATGCGTCGTTCTGTTGGTAGGCCTACTTTAGTTTATTTTATACTAAATTGACAATCGATTACTTTTTATTCTACAATTTTCCTTACGTGACTAGGAACAATTTTAGAATCACAAAATCGACTAGGCTATACTCCATGCACATCCGTCAGGTACGCCCACGTTTGAATTGAAGGCCTATGACCGTCACGGTCCAGCGAGTCCGTGAAGCCATTTGGGGGTACAAATAATGATATAACGTCACACAAATTATTATCACATTACATAATATATCAGAGGGAGAAGGCGCAGGAACTGTCTCATAAAGTACTGCTCGCCTGCCACAGCTCGCGCGCCGCGTAAATATTACTGCTCTGCTGGCAACATAACTCAAGGAGCAGATTTATACCTTCTTCTGCTTGTGGTGTGTGAGGTGAAGAGCATGCCATCACGAGATGGTACATTACCTCACTGTCCCACCTATATTTATGTGCTCTAACTAAATTCATACACCAGACTTCTATTCAACTTGTGTCTGAATTAGATTAAAAAAAATTGCTTGTCTAAGATAGTGTATGAATTAACAAACACCAGTCAATTCTTCATATCGTTAATAGATAATCTATTTTTAAATAAAGGGTCCAGGGAAAGATCAGTTAAGTCATATTTAGAATTATGGCACATTAAAGTGTTTATTTTAAGATTACAATTTACACACTTCCAGAAGTGCCACAGGATTCTATTTCCACATTTTCTCGCAGGGTATCTTCTAATATATACTTGACCAGTCAAAACTTAAACAATTATTTTATTGTTGTTATCATTATTATTAAAAACGCCTTCCCGATAAAGGGAAATCAAATACCTCCCACGGACCAAGCAGGCCGGACAGAATGGGCTCGTTAGTAGTAGTGGAAACAACTGTTCTTGGGGTAGGGTGCCCCGAAATAAATCCCTGAACTTCCAGGTTGGGAGTTGATGCAGCGGGTCAGCTCCTCACTCATCATAAAAATATATACAAATAAATAAATTAATTAAAGAGCCCGGAAAGATTGGCAATTTGGTAAATGATCTGGCGATTTCAATAGGATATACTGGATACACTGGAACGTATAATTAATTATTATGTATTGTTCGATTGAGGGAAACCACAACATTGTGGAAAAATCCTAAGGAAAACAAATATTATCATTGAATCTCTAAGTGCAATATTATTAACCTATTTCACCTTTTGTTATGCTAGGGTTTTAATTACAGAACTGATTTATGTAATTTACATTCATTTATAATTTGCCTCATTTGTATATATATATATATATATATATATATATATATATATATATATATATATATATATATATATACAATAATATTACCGATTAGCAAACTATGGCATAAGCGAAGCAAGTCTAACAAAAAGGGAACTTAATTTTTTTTTCCTGGGAACGCATTGACAAACAAAACAAGATTCGGCAACGAATGCAATTTTACAAAATACAACAATAACGTCTCCAAACCCTTTAAGCCCTAAAAAAACTAATAATAGGAAAACGTATTTTAACATGTGTAATAAGCATGTTGCACATGCACTCTGTTACATGAAGTATTCCTCAATTTTAACTTAGAAAAATATATAATTCCTTGTGAATTAATAGAAAACCTTCAACTTAGATATACGAGGGCCATTCAATAATTAAAGAGACAAACTAACATGGAGAAAAAAACTGTTTGTTTTTACAAAACAAGACTTTTCCTACTTTTCAACATAATCCCCATCAACATTTGTGCACCTGTCCCAACGGGTTACTAGCCTTTTTATACCGGCTGCAAAGAACTATTTGTCTTGGTGTCGGAGTCAATTTCCCACAAATTTCTTGACATCCTCGTTATCCTGGAACTTCTTCCCACATAATGCTTCCTTCAATGGACCAAACAAATGGAAATCAGAGGGTGCTAAATCGCAACTTCAACAGGCCGGTCATAACGGTGTTCGTCAGTCACTGATTCTCGACTCCTTTTGAACTGTTCTACCCACACTTTAATGTGTTCTACCCACTCTAAAACTTCACGGATAGCTTTCAATTTTCATAAAACATAAATAATAATAATAATTATTTTTCCCTTTTCCTGAATGAACATAATAGCCACTTGCCCTTAACTCAGTATTCTTGTTCAATTCCTGTGATAAGAAGGTGTTTGTGGCATGTGACTAACGGTGATCAAGTTGATGTCCGGTTATCTGTAGCATATTTTTATTATTTCGTCCTTTTTCATAAAAAATAAGAACCAGTACTTAAATGCCGTACTCATTATCCCTCCTCGCTAAATGGGTAACGCTGTCTGCAAGTACGTACTTTAGCAAAGGTAGTCCTGCATAAATTGTTACAAGGAATCCCTGTGTTTTGAGAGGAAACACAATTACGCTTATTGTTTGGATTTACGATCAAAGTTATAAATTGTTAAAGTGTTATGATAAATTTTATAACAGTATTCTGCTTAAGGAAACTGCCTGCTTTTTATCATGTATAGGTCAACTCTTCTGCAACTATTTATATTCACGTCTTGTAATCCGTAATTAATATTCTGAATTTGAACCCATGATAATCGTAGGTTATTGCTCAGCCATGAAGAGGTGATCGATCCTCCTCCAAATTACTTATATCATACTCCACAAGTATTGGATGCATCATAAAAATGCATTTTCTTTACTTAAGGCGTAGGCCTAACGATTGATGAATCATTCAAGCAGTAAAGCACATGCGATTTCCTTTGTATCAACAAATTTTTACCGTTAGGTCATTTAATGTCGATAAAATTTCTTAACTTACTTATTAAAACCAACAGTAAGTAAAATATATGATTCGATTTTGAGTTTTCCAGATGAATTTTCTAGTACCCACGTCTGAAAATCAAATTACAACTTCTAGTCATAATTTTCCATTATATAACTTAGTATACATAATATTAACCCTTACACTGCTTTGACGTAATGTAAAAATAAAAATCTATATAATAAGAGGAAGTGTTGTCTATCTGTACGCGATGCCCAGCAAAATCTACTGCACGCAGAGATCTGAGATTTTAAACATAGGTGGAATGAAGGTTGGCCGAAGCACTACGAAGCCGGATTGTTAATTCTCGCTTTCGTTCGTAAGTTTTGAGTGAAAAACTGGCAGGAAACGTGATTTTCTTCGCTATCGAAGCATCAGTTTTCCGTAATACATTCCAATTGTCAAATAAATTGCAGATGGCTTTACCCGTGTTTAGCATGATTTGGAAATAAGAGCATCGCGATTTTTCAACATATCGCATAGAATTATCGCTCACTACGATTCTGGTTGAATTTTGTTTATAATGTCAAGGCACGCAGATATCTGAAATTTTAAACATAATCGGTAGAGGGATAATGAATGTAGGACAAAATGGGCAAACATTGATTGATTTGGACGGAACTCACTATGCAGGGATATTGTAACTTTGAAAATAATCATTTCCATAGCTACGAACTGTAGAAACTAAAATAGGTAAACCTTAAACCCCTTCACAAACTGAAAAAGTTAAAAACACTATTAGAATTCGTAACTATATATATTTAAATATATAAAGATAGCAAGATATACCAACAAAATAATAAATTCTTTTCTGGGCCAGGGAACTCGAATCTGAGGTCGTTTTTCTTAAGCGGCGCTTTCTAATCGTGGGATGCACTCGAAAGCCGGATTTTTAACTGTTTCATTATAATTAGTAATCGTTTAGTTATGAATGATTCGCGTGTTAGTATCAATAAATATGTTTAATTATTTTGCTCTTAATTTTTAATCTTCAAATTAATTATTGTAGGCGTAGCCGCGGGCACCTGCTAGTATTGTATAAAATCAGTCATTTAACATTAATAGACTCTTGTTTTATGTACGGGAGTAAGTCAGTTAGTATCCGCACTTTTTGTTTAATCTTTTATAGATTGGCTGTACCACTTTGTGCTTGTACATGTCGACATGTTATTCATTTGTCTCCGCTTGTGGAATGTTTGACCGTTATGACTCCACTTTGTGTTGCGCTGTTGCACATTAAACATGGCTGCACCGCTCAGCGTTTGCACCAATGAAGAACAGCGTGCAGGGATCCGTTTTTCGTCGTCTGAAGGTGTACCAGGAGCCCTAATCCATATAAGACTTTCCTCACTTGCTCAATGTTGACGTCACTAGTGGATGTGGATGGCGTCCTGTTCTTTCCTCGTTCTTTACACTTGTCCGATCATTTTTTAGCTTTTCAATCCATTCGTACACGATTCGCCGTGGTAAAACATTGCCCCATTTTGTATAATATAAAAACTGTATCTCGTTTCAGTTAAAAACACTTGTTTACGCACTCATTTTGCCACAATCTGATTATTGTGATGTCCTACTTTCTGACTAAAAGACTACAATTTGTTCATAATGCGTGTGTCATTATATAACATTCGTAAATACGAACACATGACCGCGTCACTAGAATAACTTCCAAGGGTACACCTCATAGTGGTCCAAAACGCTTATTAGCGAGACAACATTCATTTTGTAGTAGTAGTAGTAGTAGTAGTAGTAGTAGTAAATGATTTATTTTGCCTGGCAGAGTTAAGACCATAAGGCCTTCTCTTCCACTCAACCAGGTTTCAGAAAATATATACAATGTAGGTTTACATAAATAGCAAAGTAGTGGATAAGAGACTTATGACTAATACTAAGAGTAAGGTTAAGGCTATTCATAATAATAAATTAAATAAATAGAAAGCATAGGCTTCATAGAAAGCATAAGTGTCATCAAAGAAAATAATAATAATGTTACAAGCAAAACAGGGCATATGTAAAATTATGTTATAATGGAAATTTAACTCTAGCTATAGATACGTTATAAGGAGTCTAAGTAATGCTATGTACAATGAGCTATGGAGTGACTACACCCTTGTAAAAATAACTAAACATAGTTGGATAATACTGTAAATATATCCCAGTGTTATGAATAGACATTTCAGTTTCAGTAATCTGAGGTACGACAGCATGACACTTCCTCAAAGTTGAATGAAAGTCTGCTCACTTTGCGCCGAGCGTCAGGCAGTTAATTTCTCATTACGTTTCGTCAGTGTGAACAAGTTGATGATTCTTTCCCACTGGATATTTTATGCTGAAGTATATGGAACTTCTTTTTGTAATAATTATACTGATTTAGATGTTTGTGTGTCCATAGTATTATTTTGTATTCTTCTTTGAAAATTAGTAAATTTTATTTATGGAAAAAAGTTTTAAATTGATTTATAAAAAAGCGCATCTGAATGCAACGATAAGAATATATGGTACAATAGTCCAATTCATGGGTTATAGGGGAAAATAAACCGCAATGAGCGCAACTTGCACCTTTTTCTGAAAATTGTCTTTATTTACAAAGATAACCAAAAAATAAAAATTACTTTTGAAGATTATTTTGATTAAATGCGGAACATTTAATCAGCACCCTGCATCAAAGTAACCAGCAGAAAATCTTATCTCAAGACGAATGTGGAGATTAATTAAGTAATGATAAGTAAATGCAAGCATTAAATTTATGTTAGGCATATATCAAATTATGGGCGAAGATGAGAAAAATTTATGTTACTGTTTGTTTTATGCACGTAATAGTTTTCAGATTGTAATACGTGACGTTTTCAAACGTAATAGTCTCGTTTTGTAGTCATAATAGAGAAACCGAAACATGATATTCTGCCGAATAGTTTGGAAGATTCCATTAAGGTCTCTGAGGTGTGCAGATGCTGCGACTATCCTTTCTACCAGTGGCTTCTACTGTGAACGTGAAGCGCATCCGGCTATGAGTGGTAGGCCTGTCAAACAAACACGATCATTATGGACCATTGAAACCCTGCTCAATGTAAGATCATTTATGATACATCCCATATAGATTATGCGCCTGCCATCTCTCTTCTTCTTTCTCTGAGTTTTATATCCCTCCTTGACGCCACCCGGGAATTACCTGACTGCGATCTATTCGGGGGGGGGGTAGTTTTCCATGGATCACATACACACTTTTTTGATCAGACAAGGGCATGAATGGCCTCCACGGATGAGTGATCAAACCTTTGCCGGGAGCCACCTCCGAGACAAGATGCACCAGTCAGACACACACACACACACGTTTAAAAAAGGTGCGGATGGGATGAAGGTGATAATGACGGCCTGCAAACACACGTTTCCCAACATTTGTCTCACAGGCGAGGAAAATCCCGGGAAAAACCCCCACCTAGGAAATTGTCCCGACCAGGAATCGAGCTTGGGTTCACTGTGTGACTAGAGTGGACATCTACTCTACACCATGGTGGTGGATCTAAATAATTTTTCACCAATAAGAATATCACTGTGGAAACCTGTTAATGTTTTGTTTACAAAGTAGGGCTAGTTATTAATTTCGGCTTCCTACTTCAGAAACCCATTAAGCTATGAGGTGCTTTAAAACAATGCGAATATCATATGTTAAAAATAAGCGGATTATCTTAAAATGTGTAGGACCTATATTATCCTTATCTACAATAGTTATTAAAAAATTTCGAAAGTATAAAGTTTTCAATTTGTAAGGAAAATGGAGCTTGGTGAGGCTGAACTTTCTAAATACAAGAGTCCCAGAAAAATATTTAGTTGATGCACGTATATTACCTTAAACTTTTTCTCCTAGCACTAAATTTACAGTGTACAAATACTTCAAAATCCAGAAATATAAGGTAATGATTTAATGGCCGTTCGAACCTATGATCACCAAGGTTTATGTGGTGATAATGGTTGCCTGAACCTGTGGTCATCAATTACATTTATCTTTGGTGCGTAAAAAGAGTAACAGATACGACTTGATTTCTTTAGGTACTAGTGGTTTAAAGGTTCACCTTAAGCACTAACAACTATTGGCTAATTCTAAATTTAGGCATTAGCGTTGAAAACGAATTTATGGTATATTTTGCTCAACATTTGAACTATCCTAACTAATAAAGTAATTACCAATCTGATAGGTCGGACTAGGAATTGTGGTCATTTAGAGTAAAATCGCTAAATTCAAGGATTAGCACAGGTAAATATTTCTAGTCTTTTTAATATATAATGGCTCTTGTAGCAGAGTTGAATGTTCGCTTCAGTTGGAGTAAGAATCTCTTTTAAAACAAATCTAATATTAGTACTGTAATTATATTCTGAATGACGCATTCCTTGTCTATAAAAGCTTTGAGAGTTAATCTTTTCTGAAAAACAAAGGATGATTGAATTTGGTATGCATATATCGTTTCTATTGTGTAAAATGAGGTTTTCATTATTTACTTAATTGCAGTAACTCATGAAGGCATTACAGGAAGAAAAGTAAACAATTGATAGGATCATAACCATGGCAATAGTAAATATACCATGATTATTATATATGACCAGATAAAAATTATGGAACAAACTTACAATGGCATTTGTTAAGATTTTTAAGTACAAAAACATGATTTAATACAATAATGAGAACACTGTCAATAATTAAACAAACAAAAAAAAATACAATTAATTATGAACTACAATAACAATAATTAAAAGAAATACATTTCCTCAAGGGCTGAAGATGGAGGAAAGGTTCCCATGATCCTGGTGGCATTCCCCCTTTGTATGGCAATGCTGATACGTTGCCTCAAATATTCGCCTGCCCTAGGATCCCCTGTTGCAGTAGTAAGTCTTCTACCTATCTCTGAAGTTAACTCCTTCGCTTCTGCACACCAAGTACCAAGTGTCTCGACAGCAAACACAACAAAATGATACTGGTCAATTATGTGAGAGTACTTCTTTAACTTCAAAGATACAGCAGAAATCGCAGCCGAGCCAGGATTTTTGCAGGTGACCGGCAAATGTGATGAAGCTAGTGTGTCGACACAGGTTGCATCCCATAAAAGTGATTTACCCCTGACCCAAGGGATCAAGGTCAATCCGTCGGGTCTCTTGCCATCAAATCGACTAAGGCCAACTGGCTCCAAGATGGTCGGGACACCAGCAGAGACTAAGGCTCTTTTAATGAGGTCGTTGATCATGGAATGCCTGGAAAACCTTCCTGTGTTCTTCGGACAGCTTAACCATGATGGCCGTAAGGGTCAACTCTGGCGCCGCACTGGCATAGGTGTGGATGACAAATTTTACTACCAAGCCGCAAGCCTACAGCGATCCTGAAAGGCACATCATCCATTAGAGTACCTAAGTTAGATGAAGGTAAAGCTCTCAGCCAGGAGCCAGCTTCGTATTCACGAATGGCAAGAAAACGTGCTTGATCAAGGTCAGAAGGAGAAGAAGAAACGAGAAGTTGGTGTATACGTATGGTGTTTATATGATCCCACTCCTTCTGTACCTCAGGATGAGTCGGAAAATCCTGTTCAGAGTTTAAAAGTCTCCAACTTGCAAGAGCCTCCGACAAATGGCAGATCTCAATTTCATCACCATGATTTGAAAGAACAGATTTGACAAAATCAGAAACGCCATGAGCCGAAGTCAAGAAAGCAGGAATACAAATATCGTTGATCTTGCGCACACCAACTCCTCCAAACTTAATAGGTAAACTTGCCAGTAACCAGCTTTTATCATCAAGAGTCAGATTAAGTATGGATTGTAAGCAATTTCTCACAGTATCATCAGCTTCATTGACAATAGATGGATATAACCACAAAGGGGTGGTGCGAAGAAAGTATGTTAATTTGGGAACAAAAAAACTACTTTTTAGGAGAAAATACGCTGTGTGAGAATGAAGCGAATGCAAACAGTCAAACATTTTCTTCAACAACTCCAAGTTCTGCCTTGCAGTATGTTCCACAGCGTCAAGCATGATGGGAGAACCAAGTAGGTTTAACTCAGAACTAGATATTATTTTAATTCCTGGTGTCATTTTCTGAAAAGCAGAAACAACGTCTTCATCTCTGGCAGAGCAGAAGTATAGCTCACATTTATTAGGATTAATTTCCAATCCAATTGCCCCACATTCATCAATGATCTTCTGAAGGTCCTCAAGTACAATATTAGGTTTGTCTCCTAGAGTTCCATCGTCCAGATAGAAAAAAATTTAACTTACTCTGTAAGTGTAAAATTGCGGGATGAATTGCAAGACTAAAAACCATAGGGCCCGTAGGATCACCTTGTTGTGCTCCTCGCTGAGATGGAATAGTTTCGGAATTGAAGAAAAGGTGTGATGGTGTCCAATATGCTTGCCATAGAAAGGGGAATAGGTTGGGAACTTTCTCCTTAGCCATTGCTAACAAAGAATCTCGTTCGATACAATTGAATGCATTTCTGAAATCAATTTTGAGTAGAACCTTATTACTACCTGCGTTCTGGCTAAGGTATGTGCGAACGGTGTGAATAATTTTCTCGCATCCCTTTCGAGTTCCAAATCCTAGTTGATGAGGGCGAAAATATTCCCCTAGGGCCTCCCTTGTAGATGTACAAGCCAATTTAGCCACAAGCTTCCGGAAAGTATTTCCAATTGCAATTGGACAGATGCCACCATCTTTCTTCTGAAGCGATATAAGTGAAGCTCCAAATAAATAAGGTGTAATGGCTTCAGGAACAATGCCTTCTAAGATGAGGTTACATAGTTTTGTTATGCTGTGCAATAGCCGTCTACCAGCATCCCCTGCGGATAGAGAGGTAAGATCTTTCAGATGTTGAGGCCGTATGCCATCTAACCCAGCAGCAGAACCAGACGGGAAACTTCTTATTGCTTGCAAAACACTGTCTTGGGAAACTGATAAATGGGGATCTTCAGGAGAAGGGGGATCGGGAAATGACAAAGACCTGGAAGGAGAAGAATGTTTTTTAAGAAGTGCCTCAAAAGTCTCTCTGCTATTATTCGCAACACCTAAATCAGAAGAGAGGAGTCTGACGGCTCCTCGAATATCACCATCTGAAACTTTGGCTTAAACTATGCGGGGAAGGGACAGTTTTGTCCTAGATCTATTAGATGCAAGTGTCAAAGCTGATTCTCGAAGATTGTGTTTAATTTTTGAAACCAAAGACTTTTCAGGTCCTTTATTGGTTTTTCCTGGAACGCGGAAGGCTATGTATGCGAATAACAGGAGATCTTGCCAACTTTTCTCTGAATTTTATGTTAGACATAGTTCAATGAGATTATGTAATTTATCTGCTGCACAGCTTCTTGCACCCTTAGGTATTCTTCGTAAAACCTTTATATTTGTTTTACAAGTCGACAAATTAGCGTGAAAACAGTTTGTGAAAGAATCTGGTGTAGGTATGTCCCTATGGAGAAAAGGTTCGTTAGGGTGGGCCCTTGCCCAATGAATTTTCAGACCCTTCAAACCTTTGAAAGATTTCTCATTCTCAAAACAAAGCGAACAGGGTACTTGTTCAGTATTGGTATCCTGAGAAATATGAATTGGCACATTAGTTGCACAAGATTTACAGATCCATGAGGAACTTTTCTGGAAGGAATCCTTGATTTCACCATCACAGAAACCTGAACATTTTTCATGAAACCACGTTTTACATTGATCACACAAAATTAAATTGTTGTCTTCTAAAGTGTCATTGGAATTGCAAATCGAGCAAGCGATATTGACACTATCTTCCATTAGCAAATATTAATTTAAAGAGTACATGTAATGGTTGCTAAGGATAACAAACCATTTTGCTTTATGGAATGTCCAAAAACAGAAAAATATCTTGGAATATACCTAAGATCAAGACACTAACACTCCTTCAAGTGTGCTGACACATATGAGTAAGAAATATTTAACAATATTCAGATTTCAAGCTTATATCAATTAAAAAACCTGATAAAAACAAGCAAGATTGCAGTTCACTACATTCAGCTCATTCCATGGCCTCCTACATGTTGTTGACCAGATAAAACATTAATAAATACAATAAACAATATAAGCCTGATATCAAAAGTAACATAAATAATAAGAGAATGATGTAAGAATTCATGGGGAAGAATAATAAGGAACATAAATGATTAATAAGCAAATCATAAACATTTTATAGCAAAATATAGTAAAAAGTCAATATTATATGGGAGATGAAATAGAACTTAATACTTGTAACAAATAGAACTTCTCAGGCGGAATTCGCGGAACTCCTCAATGCAAGTCCGGCTTTACCATTCAGACACCACAGGAAGCCCGAGACTAGGTATTGTAAGCGAGTGCACTGCTATTCACTCAAAAACGTGAAGAAAGGAACTAATATTCACTGAAAAGAAGATTCTGAGTAAAACTACTGGGGAAACATATCTCTATAGGTGTACCGAGAATTCAAAGCGAGTACTGAGAACCTACAGACGCTAAAACTTACAGAGCGTCATCTCATAAGCATCAGAAGCTATAAACTCAATAACCAATCAGGGACCAGCTAGTAACAGAAAATACTCAAAATTGCTGTAACATAAGTTGTAATTTGTTTGTGCATGAAGTGGGGATATTTGGGAGGAACGAAGAGATTGTCGAAGGATCGCCATTTTAAAAATAAACTTCTGTACAAGCCGTCATAGGCTGCGGAAGTAACTACACTTCACTCTGTTAATTTATCTTAGTGATCGGGTTTGATCCCTATCACATATAGTATTAATTTACTAAATCCAGTGAAAGTAATAGGTATATTGCGGTAAGGCTGAATTATAGCCATTACCATAATAAATTCAGTGAACCAAGTAAGTACTGTTGTTCGACGAAATAATTAAGTGACTAAGTTACGACGGTAATTCATAGATCAAGAATTACGCACCAGAATAATTATAGAAGTGTATTGCGACAGATCGTTCTACAGCTCTGACATTCACATAAACATCCTACAGGATTTAGTATTCACAGTAACAGTAAATTTGCATCAATTACATATAATACATATTAATCTTACCAGTTGAAAATTCCATCCATTATTGCAAGTAATTATAAGAGCCCACAAATATAAAACCCCACATTTTCCCGAGACTAAAGAAGAGATTCTTGATGCAACCGACTGGCAGCTGTGGCCGGTTCTGAACTGGAGACTGCAAACGTAAGTAATTTGAGTCTACAAACTTTTTGGTGAGAGCGAACCGTTTCATACTGGCGCACTAACTTTTGGGGCTCGAATATAAGTACCAGATACTCAGCAAGTGCTTCATACTGGCACTCATATACGTGGGGCTCGAAAAACAATAAGGCTCGAAAAACAATAGGGCTCGAAAAGTATATAAATTACGCGCCAGAGATTCAGCGAGTGCTTTATCTTGTCACCAACTTTTGGGGCTTTAATAAATTATACGCGGGTCTCGTAAATTACGTGCCAAAGATTCAGTAAGTGCTTCATACTAGTAACCAAAGTGTGGCTCAAATAACAATAAACTAACGCACAAACGTGTGTGGTTTGAAAATACATCATAAATTCACAAGTAAATAAACAACAAGATCGCGAAGAATAAAATAACAAAGAGGGAAGAAAGAATTAAGGAGCGGGCAGAGTAGACAAGAGAGAAGAGAGAAGTCCGGGAAATTTTTTGTCATTTTTAAATATAAGAGGGTCATATATGTGTTTGCTAATTATAAGAGTGCTATAAATTCGTATGTTGTAGAAATAAGAGTGCTATGTACAAGAAGGTAAGTGCGCATGATTTTTTACTACAGTGATTTCAGTGCAGTGACGATAACAGATAGGTCAGGAGATAGTTATGCTAACATTACGCAGTTGTAAAATAATAAATAACGAGATGGAAAATATAGAATCACAAGACGGGCAAGATTTGCTTACCCGTGACGAGATAGAACAAATAAATGTAGTGGAAAGTAGGGAAATCACACAAATTAACAATGAAGTAGTGATAAACGAAACTAATCATGACAGAGATAATTATGAGGGGCTCAGCTAGATAATGGAAATGTAGAAAATACAAAGAAAAGTCAAGTAGCTGTAGATGAAGGATTTCCTTCTTGGTTAGGAATATTAATGGAAGAAAGTAGGAAATTAGCAGAAAAGATCGAACAAAATTCCAATGAAAATAGAGAGGAAAGTAGGAAATTAACAGAAAAGATCGAACAAAATTCCAAGGAAAGTAGGAAATTAGCAGAAAATATAGAACAAAATTCCAATGAAAGTAAAGAGAGGGAAGAAAAACGTTTGGAAGAAACTAGGAAATTAGCAGAAAAGATCGAACAAAATACCAAGGAAAGTAAAGAGGAAAGTAGGAAATTAGCAGAAGATATTAGGAAATCAGTAGATCAAATGTCTGAAAATTTAAAGAAGAATAATGAAAGAATTGATAAGTTGACAGAAGAAAGTAAAGTAAACAATGCCAAGTTAGATGATAGATTAAAGAAAGTAGAATGTAAACTGGATACTAACACGGTAGATATAGAAAATAAATTTGTAAACAAAGATAGGGAATTAGAACAGAAACTTGCAAGTACAATAAAGTCAATCGATAATAAAATTGAACTTAATTACTGAATGAAATTAAAAAGAAAAACAACAGTTCGGAGGGGCACTTAGTAAAATCATTTTCAGACGATCTTGGAGAACTAAGTAATAGATTTCAGGGCCAGGTTAAAGAGATTGAGATAAAACTTAGCCAGGAAATTAATAAGGTGGTAGTTGTGCAAAACAATATCACGAAAGAAATAAATAAACTTCACCAAATTGTCTCCTTCACAAGAAAGGAAGTTTGCAGAGAAACTTAAGTTTCTGTTTAACTAAGTCTCGGATTATCTTAATAGAATTCAGAAGCCCGAAACTTATTGTAAATGGCTGCTGATTTTGGAGGAGATTACTGGCCTATTAGACCAGTTGGACCATATGAGTAGTTTGCCACCTGTGTCTAATCTAGTCAAAGATTCTGAGCATGTACCAGTTCAGTCTTGTAATGTTGGGTAATGTTTCGCCTAACTAGACTTCTATAGTTCACGACAATACTACTAAAGTTCCTAGTAGCCCTCTTACACATCAGAGTCAACCCGTGTGTCCTGAATCTGTTCACTTTCCTGTTCCCCAACCTGTTAATGCCATTTCCTTTCTCAATTTTGGTACCTTTCCCCATCCTTTGTCACAGTCTTTGGGGACAGTTTATAGAATCACGGATAGTTCTCTGGAAAGAATTCTGGATTTTGTGAAATTTATTTGTGAACTTCGCAGGCAAGCAGTTGTTTTTAATATCAATCAGTGCTCATTATTGGCTAAACTTAATGGTGGGCTCAGGGAAGTAGCTAATGAGGGTGTGCTTGCAGGGTTGGATCTTGTCGCTTTTCATGTAAAGTTATTACAAATTTATTTCCCGGTTAGAGCTCTGAGTTCTCTTATAAATAAATATTTTTACCGTGTACAAGAGGAGCATGAATCTTTTCCCAAATATGTTCACTTAATCAGACAGTACGCGGCTGTTTTCAGACTGGGCCTTAGTGAATCAGATATTGTTAATAATATTAATGATGGTATGGCTCCGGCGACTAGGTCGCAAGTAATCTTTGAGAGGAGGCCATCGTCATTTCAACACTTTGTAGCATTGTGTGCTGGGGTAAATTCAATAAGTTATTCTGATTCTCTTCGCCCTGTCTCTCGGCCTAGTCAAGTAAATAGTCAACCTGCATATGATCGCGGTCAGGGGCGGACTGGCCCTAGAAATAACTGTGATTCCGCTAGAACCAAGTGCTTTCGTGTGGACGGTTTGGTCACATGAAGCGTGAATGTCCAAATTGTGAATTCGCGATTAAAATTTGTGTATGTCTTCCACTACCTAGATGATTTGGTCATATATTCAGAATCCTTTGAGGAGCATCTAGGTCACGTGTGAGTGGTGCTTGAGCGCTTGAGAGCTGCTGGACTCACAGTTAACCCGGAGAAAGTCACTATGGCTGACTGGAAGCTGTCGTTCTTGGGTCATATAGTTTATGCTGAGGGAGTCACTATTGATGCGGAACGCACTCGTGCGACCCGAGAATTTCAGCTGCCCAAAGATGTAAATGGCGTAGCTCGTTTTCACGGCATGATAAATTTCTTTAACAAATTTATTCCAAAAGTGCTGACATTGCTTCCCCTTTAAATGCCTTACGCAGAAAGGGTAATAAATTTATTTGTTCTGAGGCTTGTCGGAAAGCATTTGATGAACTTAAATTGCGAATAGTTAATCCTCCTGTCCTCCTGATGCCTGATTTTAATAGGAAATTCATAATTCAGACCGATGCCTCCCATGTAGCGGTAGGTTGTGTGCTTCCTACAAGATTCTCCCGATGGTCATAGGCCTATCGCCTACGCATCTAGAACTCTGACCGTACAAGAACGCGTGTACAGTACTTATGAGCTTGAAGCTTTGGCGGTTCTGTTTGCAGTGGAGAAATTCCGCATGTATATTGAACATGTGGATTTTGAACTGGAAACAGACTGTCAATCTCTCAGCTGGGTTTTAGCCAAGCCTAGAACCACTGGCAGAATAGCTAGGTGGGTCATTAGATTATGAGCTTTCAAATTCACCGCAAGACATATTAGAGGCTCTGATAACAAAGTAGCAAATGCATTATCACGTATGTTTAGTGTAGAAGAAATTCCAGAAATAGCCCCTGATTAAGTCATTACCACAAATATTCAGCCTCAGCTAGTTGCAGGCATTCTCTCTGAATTTCCTCTCGCTCTTAAGTCTATTAAGGAATTTCAAGCCAAGGATGAAGAACTCTCACCAATTATAGAGCGTATCAAAGCTGGTGACAAGAGTTCCCAGTATGTAGTGAAGTCTGGCATTTTGTATAGTGCGCCTACTAGGAGAATGCCATCTCGTATCATGTTGCCTTCTGCTTTAATTGACATAGTGTTCAACTATTTCCACGAGTCAGCGGTAGGTGGCCATCTCGGAATTGACAAAACAAAATGCAAAATTAAGGAATACTTCGTTTGGAAAGGCATGGATGCCGATGTCAAAGCTCGTGTAAAGGCTTGCCAGATTTGCGCTTGCTCTAAGCCTGCACAAATGACAAAGGTAGGGTTTCTTGGATCCGAAGTTCCTAAAGCACCAATGACTCTTTATAGGGAAATTTCCTAGGTCAAAGTATGGTAATGCTCATATTTTGGTTATAGTAGATTCATTTACTAAATTTTGTTGGATGTTTCCGGTAAGAGAAACTAATACTAATGTCACAATTGAATGTTTTAAAAAGGTGTTTTGCAGTGGTTGGATTCCCTCGTTCTTTAGTTTCAGATAATGCCGCATACTTTGTATCGAGGCAATTCAACAAGTTTTGTTTTGATTTGGGTATTAGACATATTACTACTTCTCCGTATCACCCGTAACCCAGTCATGCCGAGCGTTTTAACCGCAATCTGAAGGCTGCTTTGATTGCTTATCACTCGAAGAATCATTCCTCCTGGAATAAGAATCTTTACTGGCTTCAGTTTGCGTTTAACTCTGCGAAGCATGAATCTCATATGTCCCCTCCAGTTACTGTGATGTTGGGATTTAGACCAAATAATCCTTTGTGTAATCTCTGGTCCATAAACGATTTGCTCCATGACCCTCGAGACAACAGAAAAGTTAAAGAAATGTGGAAAAAGGCTGCGAATAATTTAAAATTGTCTCACAATAAGTTGATGAACATGTATAATAAGGGCCGGCGACAGGTTAATTTTAAAGTTGGAGATGGAGTTTTTGTAAGAAATTTTCTCCGCAGTGATGCAGCTGCGAAGTTCAGCTCTAAATTGCCTCCCCGTTTCCATGGTCCGCACGTGATTGTTGAGTTTCTGTCTCCTGTCACGGTATTGGTGCGAGATCCATCGACTGGTAAGATATCTAGATGGCATGTTAGCGACATAAAAAAGAAATAACCTTTCCAGATTGTGTAAAAAATTTTAACTTCAAGGCTTGTTTCTTTAATAGAAATTTGATTAGGTATATTAACCCTTTATCTAAATTTGTATTTAATTCATGTCATTTGAAAATATTGATAAATGTAACTTCAAAATGTTCCCCCCAGTGTGATAAAATTATTGGAATTTGGTGTTGCCTCTTTCAAATTTATGTCTCAGTGATATATGTCTGTAATTCTGGTGGAGATGGATGCTGGCATGCTCTTCAAGAGTTCGGAATGGTGAGCGACAGCAGAGGATAGTCTACCCTAATAATTTGCACTCTACGGTGAACATGGTTGAGCGCAGGCTACTCACGTGAAACCAAAATCTAGAGATGTCTCGCCTTGCTGCCACCAAAACTTCACCATATTAGCACGATGTTCTCACTCAAGTGTGGCTACTAGGGACGGTCTATTGTAAGTGTCATCAGCTGATATTGAATGGACCTAACACAATTTCAGTCAGCAAAAGGTATGACACATCTTTTTCTTTAGACCCCCCGCATGAAGTGGCCCGAGTGTAGTTCGGCAGTGCTAGTTCTCCAGTTGTGTTGGATATGCCTCCATTTTCCAATCTGGACCAAACGCCGATTAGGTAGATGGGGCATCCAATAAGGCGCACCCTCTGCTTGAACATACACCAAAAGATGACTTCCCGGACTCGACTGGTGCAAATTTTGAAGGTTGTGATAAATTAACAGGGTAGAATGGTGAACAAATAACTTGTAGCAACGACAACAACATTTCTCACCGACTATAAACGTGGCTATCCATGTACTGTCAGTTTCAACTGTAATAGCATGTCCTCATCCGTAGTTCTCCCACGAGAAAGTAAATAAACTCTAAACTTCAAAGTTAGTGAAAGCTAGCACAAAAAGGTAGATCACTCTCCCGGCTTAAAACTAGAAGTGTTAAGAAAAGAGGGGGTGATTTGAGCCGGCGTTCGCCAACTCAATTGTTTTTACGTAATGTCAGCCATTTTGTATGTTTGGGTAACGTGGCGCTGCCTAGTGGAAAAAGGTGGCAGTTTCCTATCTGCTGTTTGTTCACCGTATATAGCTGCTATCTGGCGGTAAGTTATTAAAATTCTGTTTCCCGGCTATGTGGCCGCGTCATTTCCGGAATATTTATCTTCCAAAATGGCTACTTACAGAGGTTGGTTGTGTGGTTAGGGCTAGCTCATACCAAAGCAGGTAGTTTTATTTTCTTGCTCGTGAGAGCATTATTTCTTGCAGTAACATTTTTATTAGTTGTTAAGACGCAGGCAGAAATGTTTGTGTTCATGGGCCTTACGTAGTTTCTTTTCAGCATGGAAAAATCAACGTAGCGTGGGGGACGCTTTCCCGCCGCTATTGTAAATTGCTTATTGCGGCTATTAGTTATTATCTTGGCCTTATTTTTTTTCTCTTCATTCAGTGTTTTTGGGTAGTTGTAGTATTGATATTGGACTTTTAGGCTTAAAGTAGAATTTCTTGTTAAAAGCTTTTCCTCTTGTCTTTTTCCCGCCATGTTCATGCTGTAGTAACATGGCGTCTATTTCTTGAGTCCTTTTCGCGCGTTTTGCCAAGGCTTGGTCGCAAACATGCCTGCCTTTGCAACTTTGTAACTAAAAGATTTGATTTGTGATTTCCTGTTGTTTGTTTCTTGCTATTTTCAATTAATAATTAACTTGCCTACCTCTTGCAAGCCATTTGAGAAGGTCCTATGTTTTGGAGTGGTGAGGTACTCCAAACATAGTAATTTTGGCTTACCTATATTTTTAATGAACTTGTTCTTTCAGATCCTTATGAATTTATTTCATTCCCTTCAGGCGAACCGTGTATATATTTTAGATGTTGTAATTTTAATCCTAAATCTTTATTTTAAAGAATATGTTATGTAAATTATATTTATTTATTTAAAGAATTATTTATTTCAAAATCATTCTTCTGTATATTTTTTCTGTAAAAATTCATGAACTTAATGGTTGTAATTTTGTATAACTATCATCAAACTGTATGTTTAATTTTTATTTGAAAAGATATATGATAAAAAAAGGCTGCGAAATTCTTAATTACCTTGTTCTCCCTGGGAAACCCACTAACCTCTGGGCGGGTCCTTTTTTTTATTTAGGTTAGCTTTCCTTGGGTGGGAACCTTCCACTTCCTTCCACAATTCCCATAGGGGGGTTCAGTAAGTCACGTAAGAGATCTGAAACTTTTAACATAGGTGGACGGAAGAAAGATCACGAATGTAGGTCTGAATAGGAAAACATTGCTCGATTTCGACGAAACTCACTATGCAGCGGGGAGGGGGTTGAGCCAAGAATCCGAATCTGAGGCCTTTTCTTTCCGGACAGTGCACTCTAATCATATATTACACTGGAAGCTGGATTTTTGTTTTTAGTTATTATTCTTTTAATTGTTTATGAATGATGTCCATTTAAGCAAAAGGTTCATAATTCTATGGTTCGTTTTAATCAGTTCACTTTCAATCTTTATGCCCACATGGCAACACATGATACGTTTAGTAGTTTAATTATTTATTTCCTACATCCAACAATTAGCCCAGTCAAATGTTACAAAAAAAAATGTGTGAACTTACATTAAATGGAGTATTAATGATTTTTGGAGGGGAGTTACGGACCGTTACTGGGATCATAAATCCAGATTTGCAACCCTCAGAAACCTGTGCTCGCTGAATGGCGGTCGAATTAAACCGGTTTTTTCGGACTTTTTTCGGTTTTTCGACAATATCTCCTAAACTATGCGTTTGTTGAAAATATTATCTCTTAGATTTTTAAAAGTAAATTAAAGTTTCTAAAATATGAGATCAACGTCGTTTTTGTAAGTTATATAGTTACCGAGATACGGCTTTTCAAAGATTAACCTTTTTTTCCAAAAAGTTACAATTTTAAGTTTTCTTCGTGTTTCGAACTGAATACCGACAAAATTACACGTTCTACAGAAAGTCAAGAGAACAAAAGTTGTAGGCAATTTAATAAGCTTTAACATGAGCTATAGCTCGTTCTTGTGGCTCAGATAGTCTCGTCATAAATGACAAAAACCGAAAATATGAAAAAATGCTTTTTTGGGTGAGAGTTGAATAACATCGTTTCTTCCACCAACAACTTAATTTTTTTGTAACATGTTGGCGGATAATGTCTTATAACTGTGTATAGAAACTAATTGTGTGTATATGTGTCTATGGGAAATGGATTTTGCCAGAAAAAAATATTTAAGCAGAATATTTCATAAAAATGTATTTACTTTAAACCAACAGGCATATTTAAACCATGTGTGAGGTTCCTGGTATGGGATGGTATGGGAAGTCGAGGGTGGGGTGATGTCTTCATCTTCACTTGAAGAACTGTCATTCTGGGGTGTGGGCACATTGCATTTCAGCTCAGTTTTGCGGCAGCTGCAGCCCCCAGCGCAGCCCATCTTGCACTTGCACGAGATCAGTTGCAGAAGCGTATGAGGGGCTGGTTTAACTTCCATTGCAATTGGTGTAAGCCCAACTCGTTCAACTTCCACCCCAATCCGTGAGTTTTTTCCACCCCAACCACTTTTGTATCTGGGAAAAAGTAGAATGAACATTAGTTATTCTATAATATTTCAAAGTATACACATGGTGTACAATAAAAGTGTATAAGTGAACAACGAAATTTAAGAACATAATGATAGGAAATGTATATGGACATACCTGGTGATACATACAATAAGCATGATATTTTGCAGCATCTGTGGTTGGTGACAAACGGGCGAGGTTGACTTTGGCTGACAGGTCGTTGAGGGTGGTGTTAGTCGCTCCTTCATAAACTGCGACGAGATACTTCTCCCCAGCTGCAGCTATTTCATCGTATCTCACATCTGGGTGGAGGAAGACTTCTGCTTGCTTGAATAGTGCTGGGGTCTTGAGGAAGGTTTGACAAATTTGGTTTTCCCCTGCTTGAAAGGGGCCCGGGAGAGTAATAAGAATTTCCGGTGGTGAACGATGTAGATGAATATTGGACGTCTGGCTCACCTCTTCTGAAAGTAGATGTATTTTTTGGAACTCAAACCAACTAATAACACAAGCAGGTTCACATCTTCCACGATGATTACAACCTTCTCAAAAGAGTCAGCTTTGGTGATGGCAGCTCTAACAATGTCAGCGTCAGTGTCGTCTTCTGTCACCTCAACACCGTGCTGCTCAAATCCAGTTTTCAGTAGCTCTATCAGCCTATGCTTATTAGTGTCGTTCGATAAGAAATTCTCTTGTGTGATGTTGATGGTAGTTGAAGCTGATAGGACAATGTCACTGCAGTTCGGCACTTTTGGTACTTTTTTGAGAGGCGTCCTCCGGATATCCATCGAAGACAGTGGATTACATCTGTCCCAAAATGGTTTTTCACAAAATGAATGTAGCCGTCAATGATGGTTTTCACTGATGTGTTTTGATGCCACACACATTTGTGGAGCAAGTAGCCACCATCGAGCATGATGTGGATATTGGCGTCTCGGGAGATGTTGGTAGTGAGGGAAGTGAAACACGAATATAGAGCTGCCTTAGTTCCCTTCCTCACTCCAGTTTCGTTGAAAAGAGACATTGGGTAAGGGGGCAATTCATACTTGCAGCGGGCTTTCAACTCTTTGTCTGATTTTTATGGTAATGCTAACTCGCTGAAATATTGTGAGAGGGTCAACTTCAATCTTCTTATTAGTGACTTGTATGGAATTATTGACGCTTGCCAAGGTAACAACTTGCAACAAAGGTAACAACTTTGTCTTTACGTTTGAATCCAACTTTCCCAAATATTTGGGTTTCTATGTTAACCACGCCTTCTGTTCCCAGTTCCTTGACAATTTAACAATTGACTTCATAGCCTCCAACAATCCCACTGCTAATAGAAACTATTTTGTCAGTAACGGGGAACTGATCTCGTGCAAGTGCAAAATGGGCTGCGCTGGGAGCTGCAGCTGCCGCAAAACTAGGCGGAAATGCTCAGTTTTGTGCACTTTCTGCAAGGGAAAAGTTCTGCCGCAATGTGCCCACACCCCAGAATGACAGTTCTTCAAGTGAGGATGAAGACATCACCCCACCCTCGACTTCCCATACCATCCCATACCAGGAACCTCACACATGGTTTAAATATGCCTGTCGGTTTAAAAGTAAATACATTTTTATGAAATATTCTGCTTAAATATTTTTTTTCTGGAAAAATCCATCTCCCATAGACACATATACACACAATTAGTTTCTATACACAGTTATAAGACATTATCCGCGAACATGTCACAAAAAAATTAAGTTGTTGGTGGAGGAAACGATGTTATTCAACTTTCACCCAAAAAAGCATTTTTTTATATTTTCGGTTTTTGTCATTTATGACGAAACTATCTGAGCCACAAGAACGAGCTATAGCTCATATTAAAGCTTATTAAATTGCCTACAACTTTTGTTCTCTTGACTTTTCTGTAGGACGTGTCATTTTGTCGGTATTCAGTTCAAAACACGAAGAAAACTTAAACTTTTAATTTTTTTGAAAAAAAGGTTAATCTTTGAAAAGCCGTATCTCGGTAACTATATAACTTACAAAAACGACGTTGATCTCATATTTTAGAACATTTAATTTACTTCTAAAAAGCTAAGAAATAATATTTTCAACAAATACATAGTTTAGGATATATTGTCGGAAAACCGAAAAAAGTCCGAAAAATCCGGTTTATTTCGACCGCCATTCAGCGAGCACAGGTTTCTGAGGTTTGCAAATCTGGATTTGTGATCCCAGTAATGGTTCGAAACTCCCCTCCAAAAATCATTAATACTCCATTTAATGTGAGTTCCGATGTAACATTTGACTGGGCTAAATACACAACTAGGTAACTAATGCGACTGATTTAAAAACGGTGTAAGTTTTATTCAAAGTAATGTTAATTTTTTTCCTGTTAAGGGTCAATTCGTTTGCAATGAACCAGGCCAAGTGGCTAGACATTTTTTATTTTCTTAATTTTTTTTACCAGTTATTTCCCAATGAATGTGAGTTCAAAACTATGGTAAAAAAAAAAGGCTCATACTTTTTTTTGGCGGCCATTTTAAGTTTGCTTTGTAACCGTATTTCAGTCGAAAACATGTTTTGCACAAATGTATGAAGCTCTGATAATTTTATAAATAACAAGACAAAATAAAGACCAAAATTATCACAATGAATGTTCTAGATTTTTGTTCTAACATAATATAAGTAGTGAGGAAAGTGATGAAAAAAATTCACAACTACAAATTGAAAATTAACTCAAAATGGGAGTTTTAGTGCCGCAAAATTATTAAAAGGAAGAAAGACTCACCCTTAATTCTTTTCTTGTATTTGAAAAATTGTATAAAAAATAGAGCAAAGTTCTCAAGCTTGAAACTTCTACAGCAAGTAGCCTAGTCCTACAGTAGATCGATATAAGAAAAATAAATTAAAGGCGAGTCTCCCTTCCTGATAATAATTTTGCAGCACTAAAACTCCCATTTTATGTTAATTTACAATTTGTAGTTGTGAGTTTTTTCTTCACTTTCCTCACTACTTAGGTTAATATTATGTTGGAACAGAAATCTAGAGCATTTCATTCTGATAATTTTGGTCTTTATTTTGTCTTGTTATCTATAAAATTAACCGAATTACATACATTTCTGCAATACAAGTTTCCGGCCGAAAAATTGTTACAAAGCAAACTTAAAATGGCCGCCAAGAAAAAAGTATGAGCCTAAACAATTTTTTACCATAGTTTTGAATTCACCAGATATTGGGAAGTAACTGGTAAATAAATTAGGAAAATAAAAAATGTTGAGTAAAAAAGTTATTCAATTTGGTTCATTTCTAATGGATTGGCCCATTTTGGCATTATTTGAAGCAAAATATTTCAAAATAGACTTAGTGAAAATTATAAAATTTATACACATAACACCTCTTAACGATATAAAGTTGTGATAAAAATTTGGTGGCTGAGACTGAACTGGTTCCAGAGTTACAGTGCATCGAAGTTGGCCAAAAATTAAAACTATGCACTGAAATTTCAAACGCTCTTCAACCTTTGAGGAAATTATAAATTTGTCATGCTAACTGATGAAAAGTAGCTACATATACAACTCTTTTGCGTAACATACTTAGGTTCACTAAAATTTTGTATTTAAAATTACAATGTGGATTTTTACAATTAAATTACCGTTAAATTTCGTGTGCGTATAACGCAATTTTTGGCCAAATCCGATGCACTGTAACTGTGGAACCAGTTGAGTCTCAGTCACCAAATTTTTATCACATCTTTATATCATAAAGAGGTGTTATCTGTATAAATTTAATAAATTTTCACTCAGGCCCTTTTGAGGTATTCTACTTCAAATATCGCCAAAATACGCTTTTGGGCATTTTTGAAAAAATGTAAAAAAAAAGAGAACAAAGTTCTCAAGCTTGAAACTTCTACAGCAAATAGTCCTATAGTAGGTCTATAAAAAAAAATTAAGGCTGAGTATTTCTTCCTTTTAATACTTTTGCGGCCCTAAAACTCCCATTTTGATTTAATTTTCAATTTGTAGTTGTGAATTTTTTTCATCACTTTCCTCACTACTTAGGTAATATTATGTTAGAACAACAATCTAGAGCATTTTATTCTGATAATTTTGGTCTGTATTTTGTCTTGTTATCTATGAAATTAATAGAGTTACCATACATTTGCGCAAAACATGTTTCCGGCCAAAAAACTGTTACAAAGCAAACTTAAAATGGCCACCAAAAAAAAAAGTATGAGTTTAAAAATTTTTTTACCATAGTTTTTAACTCACCTAATATTGGGGAGTAACTGGTAAAAATATTAGGAAAGTAAAAATTGTTGAGCCAAAAAATTTATTCAATTTGGTTCTTTTCTAATCGATTGACCCTTAAGTGTATAATTAAAAATGTAGCGATTACATTAATAAATGTAGGTGAAGTTATGGACTCTTGTTAATTTAAATAAAACAAAATAAAACTGTGAGATTTATAAACTGAATACTACATAAGATGCTGATAAAACAAAAATAAAATAAAATTGTGAATTTCACAGTATTTACTGGTATTGATAAGTAAATAGACCTACTTGCTATTTGTTTAGGTAATACTATACAGAAAAAATTTTCAGTCATAATGAAGTGCTATGAATTATGACTCTGATTGCTTGGATTACTTAACGAAGAAAATTTTTTATCTTCTGCCTGCTTACTACCTGTTTCAATATTCTCATCCATGAAATGTGAAGTAAGCCACTCCATATTTTCCTATCTGAATCTTACAAAAAAAAACTATGATAATCATCTTCTTGAGCCTCCATTCTCTCTGTGTGCACTTTTTGCATCGTAATTCTTGTAAAAACAAGCATTTCAGATAAGGCATTAGGTCTACAATTGCTTCTAATCTTACGCAAGGTCTGTACCAAACTTGGGAATTCTACAGTATTTACTGGTATTTATAAGTAAATAGACCTACTTGCTATTATTCACATATTTTGCAGTAGATACTATTTGATCTACCGGGTGGTTGTAAAGTCAATACCTGTTTGTAACAGTGAAGATTTCAACAGAACAGGGACAGAATCCACGGCTCTTCTTAGCATCTCAACTGGAACATTTGCAAACACTTCACGGGTATTTAGTTAAAGACTGTTAATATCCCTAGGTTTTAACTTGTACACTTGTTCCTTAGTCCAACCCCAAAGGAAGAAATCGCATGGGGTTAGATTAGTAATAAGCAACAGTATTTGCCGAAATATTTTATTCACTAAAATTCTAGTATTTACTTAAAGTTTTGCAGTAACAACATTTACTGTCTTTTATTCACTCGTCCAGGATTTCCCTTTCCTGCACTTGTAATAACTTCCGAGTTTTAGATAAGCCATTTAGTACTGTAATGCCTAGCGTATCACCCCGCTAAGCACCCCGCTCTTTTCCACCCTGTAATACTTTTATTTCATTTATATTTTATATCACATTATATCACAAGCATTATTATAGTCTTTAAGTAATATTCAGGAATTGTCGCAAATGTTAACATTGTATCAAGGAAGTGAAACCACAGGTTTCCTGTTATTCGTTCTGTTCTAAGTGTGTCAACAGATCTCTGTAAAACTTGACAATTTCCATATATGTACAATTATATATTTTCCATGATTTAAGCCCCGATGAGACGGCATTATGATTGTAGCTTATAGCCAATCAGAGAGCGGGACAACGCCCGTATTACTTTATTAAGTTGACAGGATTTTCCTTGAATAAACTTATAAATACAGCCCTTTTGGCATCTAGACCTTCTTCTTGATACTTGGCTAGCACGAACAGACACCGGAGTTAGGTCTCTGGTACCTGTTTGTCATATAAAGTCATCCCGACTTTATCTTCATAACTTAGTTTATAACTGTAATTGTAAACTCAGTGCACATCAGCAACATGCTTCTCAACTGTAAGTAAATGGTTTCTTATTCTTATCTGCTACCACAGCTACCATAATATTGTCTCTGACGGGTTTCCCAAACAAATATATTATATTTTATTTAGTAACTGATTGTGATATTCAAAGAAGACCTTTCTTTGGTCGTATGTGTCAATTTTTAGCATTTAAATATATTTTATTGTTATCTCCTTTTTAATTTTTGTCGTCCTTAATATAGTAGAAGTTAAGTCCTTACCGCTCACGGAAACTACCCTTCTACTCCCTGTTTGGGGCATGACAAATGGTGGCAGCGGCGGCACGAATCTCAAAGTGCATAGGAAATTGTTGCATTAGAAGTAGTCTAGGACTAGGAATGAGTAGTGCGTAAATTAATTAATTAATATTGGGTGTATTTTGTGTAATTATTCGTAATGGATTGGGAAAAATTAATAATAGGATTTTTTCTGACTTTTGTAGTAGGAATAGTGTTTGTAGTAAGTTATGCCATTTATTTTGGAATATCTGTGTGTATATGTAAATGAACACCAATGTCTTTTCTAAATTGTTGTCGAAAGGAGTCCTGTGTAAAAACTTTCACCGTACTAGACGTACACGTTTTTAGTATAAATCATCCCCAAGCTTTTGAAGGAACCACTGAATACGCGAGAGAAACAGTTGAAAGATTTTTGAGAAAATATACTAGAATCAGTCCAGATTTAGTAGCTGAACATGAGTATAAATTTAGGTCATTGAATAATCATACTCGTATTGAAATAGCATTTGAAGGAAAACCACACAATTTTGATGCCCCTTCTTACAAGCTGTATAAATATGAAAATAGGAGAGGAATTGTAGTTCATTTTGAGTTAGAAGTAAAATTGGTTCAAAGATATATTGGTCCAGGTACAGAATATGATTTGTTAGAGATAGAAAGAACTGATCTAGCACCAATTTATCATTTTGAAGATAGTGTACAAGAGAATAGACGAGTTTCGAGCTCTCAAAATCGTTAGCTTACCTGAGGTTTTATACATACTCCGCTACCACGGAGCATTCCTGGTTCCGGGCCAGGGCAACGATAGTGATTTTCACAATCACGGGAGCACAGTTATTGGCTCCCGGATCAGAGAAAAAGAGAACTCGCGTTCCCGGCAGCTTCAAAACGCCGTCTCCCTCGACAACGCCCACAAAGGTATATTCTTCCAGGCGGTGACAACCCGGGCACCGAAGGGAAACAATTGCTTCCACGAGGGAATTCGGAGGTAGCTAGAACATAGAAATTTTTGAAATTTTCAACGTAATATAGAATTTAATTAACATGGACGGAGAACAAGCACAAGCTGTAGAAGTAGCTGCAGAACAAGTAACTCAAGCAGTAAGAATGGCATCAAAAGATTTAACAGTAATAAATGCGGTTCCATATTGGAATATTAGAGGAAGTGGTTCCATCCAAAGTTTCTTTAGGACAGTAGACACAGCTTCAGGTTTAGGAGGACTGACAGACAAAGACAAAGCTAGATTGGTGTTGATGAAACTGCAAGGAACTGCGCAGGCATATGTAGAGACACACCCAGACTTACAGGGCGATGACGTAACGTACGCCAAGTTAAAGAGTACACTAATAGAGCGTTTTAAAGATAAAGAATCAGAATTCGTTCATCTTTTTAATTTACAATCTGCCAAACAAAAGAAAGATGAAATCCCGGAAGATTTTGCAGATAGGTTGCGTGGATTGAGTATACGCACTATGGAAGTTTCAGAGAATAGGGCAGAGCAAGTTATTTACAATAAGCAGGCAGAAAGGCGTTTGTTGTCAACTTTTATTAATGGTTTAAGAGGTAACCCAGGTTTCATGGTTAAAGTGAATATGCCCGAGACCATAGAACAAGCACTGAAGATAGCCATAGCGGCGTCTAAAGCAGGAAAGGAGGCCAGTGCGGATCGTGAGTTGGCTCCCTCACGAGTATTTGCTATAGAAGGGACTAGAGACGTACCGTCGCACCGGGCATATTCTCGCGGTAACAGAGAAAGACCTATGGGATGGGGACATAGGCAAACAGATAATAGAATAGGTGCCTCCCGAGATAGTGAAAATGAAAATAACTCGTCACAATACCAAGGGCAAGGACGCGGACGAGGACGAGGAAGAGGTAGAGGCAGAGGTGGCGACGGTCACCGTGGCGCGGACAGACGAGGTATACAGTGTTATAAGTGCCGGCAGATAGGACACGTGGCAAGAAATTGTAGAAATAGATGTGAGGGCCATCAGGAAAACGGGAATGGGTGGACCAGAACTTCCCCGCGGAACACCCAGGAGACAAGCCGCAATTAGTTGTGCCAGCAGCACCTAGGTTAGCGACGGAACCGCTGCTTCACTCCGTGATAGAGGGAATCGATGCCGAATTTCTAGTAGATACCGGGTCTACTGTTTCGATGATTAAGCCGGCGGTGAGTGAAGCACAACTAAGGAAAAGTGAGGTCGCGGCTAGGGGAATATCAGGAAAACTACTAGACATATTAGGAGAACAGACTGTGACTTTGTATATAGGAAATAGAGAGTTTAAGCATACATTTCAGGTATGTGAGTTAAACACCCCTGGACATGGAATTTTAGGTGCCGATTTTCTGCAACAGGTGGGTGCATGTGTGGACCTTAGAGTCGGTGTTGTGAGGATAGGAGATTATAGTGTTCCATTGAGTTGCTCAGGAGTAGCGGCAGTCACGACTGACCCTACACCACTAGTGGCTGATTCCAATGGCCTGATCAACCAGGAATTAGACCCAGAGACAGAACAAATCACCTTTGAGGCTATACCCGACTGGCGCGCTCAGGTGTTCTTAACAGAAACCTCCTTGCTACCACCTCTTGCAGCAAGAATAGTCCGTGGTACTATTGTTGGACGCAATGATTGTACGGTCCCTCGTGAAGTGATAATAGAACCGGTAGAAGCCACGTTTCTACCTGGTATATGTGCGCCAAGAGTAGCTAGCACAGTGGAAAGCAGGGCTCCCTGTACCTCGCGTGGTAATACCATTATGTCCCAAGGCCCCTACGGAGAAAGGATTCCCTCAGAGTCTCTAGTCAAAGTCAAAAATGCGGATGAATGTCACCGAAAAATCCATGGTTCCAGTGAGTGGAAGGACGAACCTCCCGAAGCTCAGAGATGTAAGAATAGTGAGAATCAGTGTCCCGTTACTGATAAAGTAAATAATATGAGAAAACAAGTAGAAACTACACATCTTGGGAAAAGTGAAAATCAAAATAGTAAAGTAATGTTGAAAAATGAAAATAAAGGTGTAAATACAGTCACAGCTCAAAGTAAAGAAAATGAAAGAGAAATAATTTTAGGTTATGTTCCGATAACATTATTGAATATGTCACAGGAAGAAATAGTAGTAAGTAAGAATACATATGTAGCAGATGTATCAGACATATATGTAGTGGACGATTTACCGAAGGAACAGGTAAATAGTGTAACTCAGGTCCAAGATAGGAATATAGAAAATGATGATGAATTATTCGAGGAATATTTGAAATCTAAATTAGAACATTTGGATGTTAAAGAGGCAGAAATTTTGAAAAATGTGTTGAGAAAATATCGTCATTTATTTTATGTTGAAGGTAGCTCAGATATAGGATGTACAACTAGAATAAAGCATGAAATAAATACAGGAGATGCATCACCAATTAAGAAAGACCCTTATAGGATCCCTTATGCATTAAGAGGTGAAGTAGAAAGGCAAGTGAATGATATGCTAAAGAAAGGATAAAAAAGAAATTTACTGATGGAGATCTGAGGTTTTTAAAGTGTACCCCACCGAGTGGTCTCAGATTAGCTGAATTTGATTATGAAGTAATTCACAAGCCCGGAAAGAGGATCCCCCATGCCGACGCCCTTTCGCGTCAGGTAGCAGCAGTAACAACTGATTTCAGTTTAACTGTAGAGAATCTAAGAGAAGCTCAGCAAGAAGATAGTTTTTGTTGTAAAACAATAAAATCGCTAGGTCCAGAATTTAAGTTAAATCAGGAAGGATTGCTAGTAAAGAAAAGTGATGACTCAACTTCACTGTATCAGATAGTAATACCTAGAGTATTTGTACCATATGTACTTCAGTTGTATCATACTTCCCCTTTCGCAGGACATCAAGGTATAAAGAGAACTGAATCTCGCTTAAAGCAAAAATATTGGTGGAAATCTATGAGAAAAGATATTGAAGATTTCATAAATACATGCGATAGTTGTTCAAAAAGGAAAACAGGATATAATCCTACAGCTCCTTTAGGTGAACCCCCTGTAGCAACAGAATTTCTTGAAATTCTGTCAACAGATTGTGTTGGACCATTACCAGTTTCGAACACAGGTAATAAATATATAGTGACCTTTGTAGATCACTTTACACGATATTGCTATGCAATACCGGTACCGGATCAAACTGCAGAAACAGTAGCAAAAGTATTTGTGCAAAATGTTGTAATCCAACATGGCGCCCCGTTCTATTTGCTTTCGGACAGAGGATCGCAGTTCATGTCCAAGCTGATGCAAGAAACTTGTAAGTTGTTACAAGTTAAGCGATTGCATACCACACCTTTACATCCTCAAAGTAATGGAGTGTGTGAGCGATTTCACAAAATACTAGTTGACATGATATCACACTTTGTGACTAAAAATGTCAAAACATGGGACGAATATCTCCCTTATGCAGTTATGGCTTACAGAGGCACACCTCATTCAGTAACAGGATACGCCCCACATTACTTAGTGTATGGTAGAGAACTAAGATTGCCGGAAGAAGATGACATCCGTCACTATACAAAAGTAAAGAGTGAAGGTATAGATTATTTGCAGCATGTAAAAGAATTAGCATGTAAGCTAAAGTTAGCTTATGAAAAGGTAGCTAAATGTAATCAGAAAGGCCAGAAGCGGTCAAAAGAATATTATGACCAAGGTACAAAATTGCAAGAGTTTGAAAAAGGAGATTTTGTGTATTTGCATGACCCGACTGCCAAACATGGAGTCGCTAGGAAATTTGCCTATACGTGGAAAGGCCCGTTTTTGATTATAAAGAGAATGTCTAAATTAACTTATCAGATTCGGCGTGAAGATGGTCGAGATCAGATAGTTCATGTAAATAGGTTAAAACAAAGTAGAATAAATGGACCTGAGTATACGAGTAAAGAGAGTTCACAAGTGAAAAGACCTCCTAAGTCACGAAGTAAACGTGAAGAAAATACAGGTGAAAGTCTCAGTGCTACACCTGGTGATGAAGAAAATACAGGTGAAAGTTTCGATGCTACACCGTGTATAATAGAGTCGCATCCTCTACTAGTGACGGTAGAAGATGGAGCATATCCTGTAGAACAGGATGAAGAGCCGAGTGATATTGACGAACCAGACTTAAATGAAACCGATGGTCAAAATGATGAAACAGAATGGGAACCTCCTAGGTATCTTAGAAATAATATAGCAAGTAATGAAAATAGATACAACTTAAGGTCACGAGCAAATAGTAGCTTAGAAAATAATGTAAGCATAGAGAGTAATGATATTAGCGAAGCAGAAGAATTAAGTATAATTGCAGATAACAGTACGAGAGAAAACATTTCTACAACTCAGGAAGTAGATAACAGAGCAAACGCAGGAAGTAGTATGAACGCGACACAGCTAGACAGAGAACAAGAGATAACAAGCCTTACACACAATTATCAGTTACGACCTCGGAATTAAACAAGTAATTAATTTTGATAAATTTTTGTATGTTTCAGATATAATAATTATACTCGTTACTGGAGTAATGATGCAGAATGAAACAACGAACGATCCCGTTTTGGATAAAGGAATAATTTTCCTGAAAGACAGAGATATTTTGTTAACTGGAGACAAGTGGACAATAGTAGCTGACATTGACATAACAGATTATGCAAAACTGGTTTATGATTTACAAGCGTCATTGAAAGTAGTAGGTAGGAATCTTTATGTTTTAATAGACAGAGAGGCAGATGGGTATGATAAAATGCTATATGAAGCAGAACTGAATAGGTTAGTTAACATGACTTTAGGATTACAAGCGCAAATCAAAGCTTTTCAATCATTGTTACCCCCAGGTGTACCAATACAAAGAGTTTATAAACGTGGATTAGTCAATGCAGTAGGCTATGGTCTTAAGTACCTTTTCGGCACAGCTGATGAAAAAGATATGACTAGACTAAGTCGAGAAATTGATTATTTGCAAGGATTTGCAAAGGAAGTTACACATGTAGCTGATCAGCAATTGACATATTTAAAATCTTTAGATAAGCAAGTAGCAGAAAATGCTAAAGCAATTACAACATTAGGCAAAGCATTTGCATCCGCAATTACTACAACAGTACAAGCATTGAATTCAGATATTCATCAAATGTCTATATTTGCTTCAAATATCCGTGAAATAGAATTAGTACTTTTACAAACTAAAGCAGATTTAATGCAGTTACAAGAAGCGTTAGATATTACTTCAGTGGGTAGATTGTCTTCAACATTGCTACCCCCTCAAAATTTAACTAACATATTGAAGGATATTTCAACTAAATTACCAGAAGGTACAGCATTAATGGCTCAACCAACGGAAGAAAATATGTATTTATTTTATCAAGTTGCAGAAGTACATGCAGCGGCAACAAATAGGAAAATTAGATTGTTCATTGATATTCCGTTAAAAGGAGCAGATAGATTTTATCATGTATACCAAACTCATTCCCTTCCTACCTTCGATCCTACTATAAATCAATTTGTCAGTATCAATGTTGATAAATTATACTTAGCTGTGAGTGAGAGTAAGCAACTATTTACCATATTAACTCATGATGAATTAAGCAAATGTAAGCAGGGCTTTTATACTGTATGCCCTGCCGATTTTGCATTGTATGATCAAAGAAGCACACATTGTTTAATTGCTTTGTATTTAGGGAAAACTGATGTTGCACATGATACTTGTAAAAGAGTGAGAGTAGCCCCTAATTTTCCGCCTGTTTGGATCCGGGCCCCTGGTAACACCTTTTGGGTGTACAGTGTACCGGAGACCACTAAAATAACTCGCAGGTGTCAATCTTCAGAACAGCATTTAGAATATTTGCCAAAAGATGATTTGACAATATCAGGGACCGGAATCTTAAGGAACTCTTACAATTGTTACATTTATGGTGGAACATTCACTTTGTTACCACATTCATTAGGACGTAGCATGTATAAGTTACATTCGGACGACGACATTATTGTACCCGACATAAAAACCTTACTAACATCCAACGAACGAGTTTTGTTGCAGAGCAAACTTGAACAAGCATTGGACACAGTGGAAACTATTTCATCACGAAGAGAAGATGGAAAAAGTCCGGAAGTGGAACTGAAGCACCTACACCAGGCAGTAGAAGCTATGGATAAGCATCAAGATAATCAGACCTTAGGCATAGGTCTTGGTACAACTACTGTTTTAATAAATGTGATAGGCATTACTTTGTTTTGTGTAAGAAAAAGACTAATGTCTTGTTCTTCGGCTTGTTTAAATAGGACTGTACGAGCTAATCCAAGAGGACCACCTCAACTTAAGAAGAGAAATACGCCGACAGCCTATACAGAAGGTCAAGTAATATTGGGAACAATCGAAGAAGACCCGGCTGGTCAAGCGAAGCAAGCACCGCTCCCGCCGAAGGAAAAGAAAGCAAAGGAAGCAACGATATTTGTCGTTCACTGAGGATAAACTGAATGTAACCATGCTATAAAACACCTATGTAACACTGATAAATGTAAAACAGATACACATTATTATTTTTATACTTTACTATCATTATTATTATTCAAGTTATTAATATGTATTTTATGTATTTTATGTAACACAATTATGTTACACTACAAGTGATATACAGAAACACTTATTATTATTTTTATTATTATTATGTTATCACCGACTATGTATTTTATTCACATGCACATATTGTATAAAGGGTAATTGTACTTTATCTAGTACTTACATTGAAAACACTATTAGGATCAATCAAATTAGGAATGTTGTTTCCCTCAGCCATCCTTGCAATGAAATAATGTCATGAGAAACTTAAGAAATATACCTTTCTTAGAGGATGGTTATCATAAAACCACATCCTTAATAGTCGATTGTTTGAAGTTTTTGATATGTGTTAATTAATTAATTTTACTAATTGGAGTGACCATTCGTTTCACTGCATAGGTCACTTTAATCAGGGGAGAGTGTAATGCCTAGCGTATCACCCCGCTAAGCACCCCGCTCTTTTCCACCCTGTAATACTTTTATTTCATTTATATTTTATATCACATTATATCACAAGCATTATTATAGTCTTTAAGTAATATTCAGGAATTGTCGCAAATGTTAACATTGTATCAAGGAAGTGAAACCACAGGTTTCCTGTTATTCGTTCTGTTCTAAGTGTGTCAACAGATCTCTGTAAAACTTGACAATTTCCATATATGTACAATTATATATTTTCCATGATTTAAGCCCCGATGAGACGGCATTATGATTGTAGCTTATAGCCAATCAGAGAGCGGGACAACGCCCGTATTACTTTATTAAGTTGACAGGATTTTCCTTGAATAAACTTATAAATACAGCCCTTTTGGCATCTAGACCTTCTTCTTGATACTTGGCTAGCACGAACAGTGTGTTATAGTAGTAGACACCGGAGTTAGGTCTCTGGTACCTGTTTGTCATATAAAGTCATCCCGACTTTATCTTCATAACTTAGTTTATAACTGTAATTGTAAACTCAGTGCACATCAGCAACATGCTTCTCAACTGTAAGTAAATGGTTTCTTATTCTTATCTGCTACCACAGCTACCATAATATTGTCTCTGACGGGTTTCCCAAACAAATATATTATATTTTATTTAGTAACTGATTGTGATATTCAAAGAAGACCTTTCTTTGGTCGTATGTGTCAATTTTTAGCATTTAAATATATTTTATTGTTATCTCCTTTTTAATTTTTGTCGTCCTTAATATAGTAGAAGTTAAGTCCTTACCGCTCACGGAAACTACCCTTCTACTCCCTGTTTGGGGCATGACAGTACAATGGGAACTCCATTGACTAAGCTCAAGCACACCCTCATTTTTCTGATGGGCATCACGGTAACACCACCTTTCACGATGAATTGATGTGGGGTCCAGAAAATACATGTTCGTTAGTATCGACAAACATATTTGTAATTAAATAAAGAATAGTAAATTAATTCCTTATTTATTTTGAAGGCAAGATTCTTAGATCTGAACTTGATTGGCCATTGGCACTAAGACTTGCCTGAAATCCCCACAGAAACGTAAAATTTTTTCACTCATATAGACATTATCCAACATCGGATCTTCACATTCCATTATGTCTCATAGTAAACGATCTATATAGTCTACTGTAGCAGCTGGAAGCTAACGTCATTGAAAACTGTAAATATATATTCTACTTTACGAATAATAATAACAATACAAAAATAGTTATTATTATATTGGTGCCCTTAACGTGGGGAGGAAACGACCCCAAGAATAGCAGCCGCAAGGGCTTATTGTACCTACCTCCGGAGTGAGATGAGTTGCGTGCCCAAAGGCCGCCCCGGAATCCGCAGAGCCCCCGCGGGCCCCCACAGAGATCCCCTACATCCAACAAGCCTATTAGACTACCATGCCACGTGTGCGCCAACGGGGAGCCCCGACAGGTTCGCGACACACACCACCAACAACCTGTTGACCACAAGCAGCGGGGAGAATTGGAGAGGCCCCCAAAGGGCTCTGACTGCCGAAGCAGACCCGATACCAGAAGTGGAAACGGGATGAGGATGAAAGGGGGAAAGGTAGGATGAAGTGGAGAGTGTTGGTGGAATGAAAGGGGAAAACGAGAGAACCCCGAAAACCTCAAGGCACGGATTCCTCCACCACGAATGGCACACCCGCTGGCCCCGAGGTTTGAACTCAGGACCACAAGCATGCCAGGCTCACGCGCTACAGCATGAGCCACGAACAAATTAAATCAACCAGTAAGGCAATTAGCTTACATTACACGCCAAGATTAATAGAAATTTATTAGATTTTATCCGTATAGTACGGAAGAACAAATTACCGACCAATATTATTCTTATATTCTGATAGTACCCATATTTGATAAGTACGCTATAAGGCTGAACAAACATTGAAAAGCTTGTTGAAAACGACATGGTATTAGGGCATGTTATATGGTCAGTTACTATAAAGCAATTCTGCCAACTCCCGATTATCCGTGCGTGGCTTATCCGGTTTTCGGATTATTGGTGCGCGAAAATTTGAATTTCCCGCACCATATTTAGAATATTCGGCACTTTATTTGGAATTACCCGCACTCTATTTTGAGTTTCCGGCACTTAATTTCGAATTACCCGCACATTATTTCACATTTCCTGCACTTTCTTTCGAATTTCCCGCAATTTATTTCGCCATTTTTTAAAATTCCTTTACTTAATCTCGACACATGTACAATACGGCGACGAAGTACGGGAAATTCAAGATCTTGCACCCGTTAATTCTAACATTTCGATTATCCCTGTTTTTCATTTATTCGTGCATGTCACGGTCCCAATCAACATGGATAATCGGTAATTTCGATAGTTTTTTAACATGTGAAATGTACTGTTTTCTAGTTAATAAGAGGATTTTTCGGATTAGGCCTATAAATACCATTCTAGGATTCCTAAGTACAAATATACAAATCTATAGGTACTTAACTTTTCAAGGCGTTTAATTAGGCTTAACTTCTGACGATATCTAATCAGTTATCCCATTGCCTACTGTTCTTTTGGTTCTCTTCCTTTTCCAAGCGATAAAACGTGTAAAGTTACCTAATCTGCAAAAGGCGATTTATTTACATTACTTTTTCTCCACATTTTGTTTTTATAAAACTAGGACCCAGAATCAATCCCGTCCTCAAAAGAACGTATGTGTGTGCTAATGACTCCCAGAACCGGTGTTCAGCATCTTTTGCTATTTGGCTAACCCTGCTTGGCTTTTACTTGTCCCAGAGTAAGAAAATGCGTATACGGCTAAATTCTGTGTCCCGAAGGAAATTAAAAGTGTTATACTACAGAACGTGAAATGAAACTCCGACTCGTATATGTGTGAATGTGAGGTAATGAGAACGATATAAAGAGAGAACAAAATTCTTTGTGTCATTTCTCCTTGCTTACCTCTAGTCTCCAAGAATAGTGCAAAGTTATTGAGGGAAAAACTGATTTCTATGAGTTATTTGTTTGTATACTGTCACTTTATCTCAGGATCATTTCTTGTTCAATCACTAATTTTTCTCCTATTGTTATTTTCTCCCTTTCCCTTACATCCCATATCTCTCTCTTATAGGTTTAATGTTTCCTCCTTAAATTATTTTGAATATTTTAACACTATAATATCCTTTAAGGGTTGATTTCATTTTGTTTCTTTATTCAAATTCTCTCTATCATTCTCTTTTTCCAACTTACTCATTCTTTCTTAATTTTTTCATCTATCTTTTCTTCTTCCATTCTTTGCTTCTCTCTGTTCTTCTTCCATTCTTTCCTTCTTCCATTTCTCATTCTATCTCCCCTTCTTTTCTCTTTGTTTTCACTTAATTTACTTCTTTCTTTCTTTCTTTCTTTCTTGCTTTCTATCTGTCCGTCTGAATTTCTTTCATTCCATTTGTCTGTCTGGCAATCCTTCTATCCATTTGTCTCTATTACTGTTTTTTCCGCTGTCTCTGATATTTCATTCTTTTCATCTGTCTGTCTACTTTGTGTCTGTCCAACTTTCCATCTGGCTGGCTTCCCTTCTGTCTGACTTCCATCTTTCCATCTGTCTGACTTTCCATCTATCTTTTCTTCTTCCATTCTTTGCTTCTCTCTGTTCTTCTTCCATTCTTTCCTTCTTCCATTTCTCATTCTATCTCCCCTTCTTTTCTCTTTGTTTTCACTTAATTTCCTTCTTTCTTTCTTTCTTTCTTTCTTTCTTTCTTTCTTTCTTGCTTTCTATCTGTCCGTCTGAATTTCTTTCATTCCATTTGTCTGTCTGGCAATCCTTCTATCCATTTGTCTCTATTACTGTTTTTTCCGCTGTCTCTGATATTTCTTTCTTTTCATCTGTCTGTCTACTTTGTGTCTGTCCAACTTTCCATCTGGCTGGCTTCCCATCTGTCTGACTTCCATCTTTCCATCTGTCTGACTTTCCATCTTTCCATCCGTCTGACTGCCCATCTTTCCATCTTCTGAATTTCTATCATTCCTTGAGAGTGTTTGTCTTTAAATCTTCCCTTCTTTCCATCCGTGTATCTTTCTATGCATCCGTATTTCCGTCCTTCCTTCTTTCCATCCGTCTTTCCGTCTTTCTTTCGTCTACCCGTTTACCCATATATGCTTTTACTTTTTTCCTTCCACCTTTCCTTCTTTTCATCCACCTTTCCGTCTTTCCATCATATTCAGTCCTTCCATCTTTCTATCCTTATCCATAAGTTTTTCCTTCTTTCCAAATTTCTTTCCTTCTTTCCAAATGTCTTTCCTTCTTTCCATCCGTTCTTTCTTCTTTCCATCCGTATTTCCTTTTCTCCACCCGTCTTTCCTTCTTTCCATCCGTCATTCCTTTTTCATCCATCTATCCTTCTTTCAATTTGTCTGTCTTTTTTTCCTGTCTTTCTTTCCATCCGTCTTTCCTTCTTTCCATTCGCTTTTCCTACTTTCCATCCGTCCTTCCTTCTTTCCAGCAGTCTTTCCGTCTTTCCTTCTTTCTAGCAGTATTTTCTCCTTTCCATGGCCAATTCTTCTTTATATCAGTTTTTCTTCTTTCCATCAGCCTTTCTTTCTTTCCATCAGCCTTTCCTTTTTTCAGGCAGACTTTCATTGTTTCCGTTTCCAACAGCCTTTTTATTTTACAACTTTCTTTCCATCTGACTTTCCTTGAATTCATTCGACTAACCTTGTATCAGCCGTCTTTCCATCTTTCTGTCTTTCAGCCAGACCTTCTGTCTTTCAGTCAGACCTTCTGTCTTTAGCCAGACCTTCTGTCTTTCAGTCAGACCTTCTGTCTTTCAGCCAGACCTTCTATCTTCCTCCTGTCCTCCTCTTGTCCCCCTGTCCCCCTGATATCCATTCTCCATCCCCGTCTCTTCCCTCCCCATCTTCCCGCAACCCCTCGCCACTCCGTCTCCCCGTCTCCCCTTCCCGCGTTTTGTAGCACGCGGATTTGAAAGTCATTACGTTTAGGATAACGTCTTTGAAATTTGCGAGTACACCCTTCTTAGGATAATTTTTCAGGAGTTAAGTTGCAACAATGAAAAGAGCTTTTTAATGAAAAATCCACCAAAACAAATCCAACGACCGTGATCTTCAAGAGCATTGCTTGAATAGTTTAAATAAGAAGAAATCATTTCGGTTATCGGTCGCCCCATGGCGGTAACGACTGCAAGCCGGGCACGGCAGAATTCGACTTCGGTGGCTTCACCTATGATTCGCACTGGCAGTCTTGCTCATTCGGGAGTATTGCACATTATTATCTTATAGTATTATAGCATCCCATGTATTTTAATCTATTTTTGTGTTTTTGATTGGAAGGTTTGTAAATTTTAAGCTTGTAAATAAATACCGTAATTAAACAAACAAGTAAATAAGTAAATAAATAGGTTAAATTACGTAACGTTTGAACTAAACATATACACTAAACATGTATAGAAATTATATTACTACTGTTTGCTGCCATTAATAAGTACGAAGAATTAGGAAGATGAAACGTATTGTTCTTTAAAATGTTCACCCCTGTTGTTGAGTCAGCTGTACTTCTAACCTCGAGTTCTTTATTTATAACTTTCTTTCTATTCCTCGTCTGTCACACATTTACGCTGTGGGACTTGTCTCTAAAAGCTTTCTGAATTAATGTTTTAAAAGCGAGCAAGTTTGCAGCACTGTCCTCGAACCCTAGTGGAGCATTAAAACCAAAACTACCCTTACTTTCTTTATTTAATAAGGTTCGCATTTTTTTTTTCAAATGGCTCGAGTAAATTGTTGAAGCGATGAAATAAAGAAACAGAGGAAAAAGTAGTCCACATAGAAATTACACGTCTGCTTCTCGAGTGACATCTTCATCCTCCCTTAATCTCGCTGTGTGTATGTCATGCCTCCCTTACCCTTTGTTCCTCTCTCTTTCCTGCTCTTCCCCTCCGCCTTCATTGGACTGTTGCTGCTGAGCCGCGTCTCCCAAGGGGTCCTCCAGGCCAAAAGAGCCCAACACACCAGACATGCATCTTCATGCCAGCAAGGCTTCTGCCCTGTAAATTATTTAAATTTAATCACGTTGCTTTCGGCACCAAATTCAATTATACGCCTATTAATGTGCGAAACTTGATTGTTTAAAATATTTATTACTTGCTGCTACTGCTATAGTTAACTTGCTGTGCCATCCTTTTTCTTCTCTCTCTTTTCTCCTTCTTCCTCTTGATCTTTTAAACCAATGTTTTCTGTTTTCGCTTTATTTAAACGTAGAGAACGCCGGCAAAGAACAAAGAAAATGTTTGCTACATCGTGAAGAGGTAGGGAAAAGTGAACAGACAAGCAATCATTCAGTAAGCTCAACCTTTTTCATGACGTAATGAGATGCATATCTTACTTTTCTACCTTAGAAAAAACAAGTAAAGTTTGTGGCGCTGCGTTCCTGAAGGGACTAGGCCTACCATCCGACCGCTGCGGCATTTCCCATAGGCAGATGGGTACGTGTAGTCAGCATGTTGACTCCCTCGGTCGTATCTGATGGATCGAACATAATATTTTCTCTACCTTATGGCGCGGGCAGAGGAAGTAAAAATGTGAATAACTGCTTAGCAATAAATAATTGTAACTTAGGAATAGCTTCATTAACGAACATTGATTGTGATGTATGTTCTCTAATTGTTGTTTTTGATTGTATGTATTAAGTATACTAGGTGGGTTTCATATAGGGTATGTAGAAATTGAAATTGTAAGAATTGTATTAGTATAGGCCTATACTCAATTAATTAAAAACTACAGATAAAATGAAATGGCGTTGGGTTTAAAACGTGTACGAGTACAAGGTTATGTTAACTGCAATGATTTATCTAACGAATTTAAAATTAGACGTTATATATAAGAAAATTGTGTGCAAGCTAGGTTGTATGCTTTCCGTACAGATAGTATTTAAAAAATCTCTTTCCGCCATAAAACTATAAACACCCGAATATACCGGTATAGTCTTTGCAACTCGATGCGCAGTATCTGAGCTGGTTAAAGGGGAGCTTCTGGATCCCTTTTTAATTTCAGCGGTTTCACCATTTCCGATGTTGATTTTTTTCTCAAAACATTTCTTTGTTTTTAACCTTTTATATTCCCAGTACATGTCAATCTCTGATCCGATTTGGCTTAGTTTTATATTATTTATCATTTTAGAAGTGCAATTTCTATCATCCTGTCAGAATTATCAAACACGAAAATTATGTACTTTTTAATTAAAAATAGACTATTATACATTTCTGAGCAACGCTTAATAGATTTTTGGCACAACTATGTTGAGAATTATGAATTGATTCATTTTTGTGAAATATTCTTTTGTAAAATGCGAATATGAAGTCAGAAAAAAAATTACAACAGGAAAAATGGACGTAAGGAATAATGTGTTAAAATGGATTGGGAAAAATACGTTATGAAAATTCGCATTAACAAATGAACGGTGCAAAACATGTTTCACAAAATTTCTCTTGCAGCCTATGTGTTAAGATTTGTATGATTAATTTTTTAGGTACGATTTATTTAGTTTCAAAACGGAAGCGAAAAAGTTTACACATGGAATGACACGTTCTCCTTTATATTCAGCTTGTAGCAACATTGATAGGCTACACTACGCCACAGACTATCGCCCTGTACGAAATTGCAACCAGCTTGGGCTTGGGTAACACAGCAAATTAAAAGCTGGTGCCCGACACTAACCCTAATAAAATACTGGCAATATTACTGCATTTCGAAACTAACCCGGCCCACAATAGATTCCTCCAGGCCTTGTTGGCATTTGGTTATGTTCACGCAATCCTTAAAGAACAACAATATAACATTCCACAGTTGCAGAGTATGTACCGTAAACACGTTTCCAAGATTCAGCAGATATTGATGGACACACAAAAAAGAGATGTCTATCAACTGGACTTCTAGTAGTAAGTTGGAGAGTGCCAGACTTGTTGGGTGGTGCATTGAAGGAAGAAACATAGATGCATATGAAGAGTGAGTAGTTTCCTGGCAGTGTATTATTAAGTGTTTTCGTTTGGACTCTGTTGATGAAACAGATAGGCCTATGGAACTTTGCTGTTTGACAAATAGAGTTTACTTCATGTGTACTGTCCGTGCATTTAGACGTGAACACTGTAAACACAATGCGCAGTGATATCAGTCTCACGTGATACATACTAGCAACACACTCCCCTTCCGTCCCGCCCTATCTCTGCGGCGCATGCAAGTGTTCACGTCTAAATGCACAGGCAGTACTGTGGCAACTGTTATTTACCTGAAGGACACTTAAAGAAAGCAAAAAAAAAAACTATAAAAGAATGAGCTATAAATAATTATATTAAGTTATATTGTTATACGGTATGTAAATTGTGACATATTGTCGCAGTCAAATTCGTAAAAAAAAAAAAAAAAAAAAAAAGCTTTCGAGACTTTCAAGAAAGTGTTTTTTTTCCCTGTAGCTCTAGTAGTAGTGGAGAAATGATGCGATAAGGGAAGGGGATTCATAAACGAAACCTGTAGCCTATAGAAGCAGTTTGATGCAGCATAGTTTAGGGCAACACTGGTAGGCCTATAGGGTGAGTCTCGAAACCCATCCCTATTTATTATTTATGATATCAACGCATGCCCCATTACTTTATGTAATACTAGCTTAAAAGACCCGGCGTCGCCCGGGTTTTGTATTTTGTAATTGGAAATTAGCTTATGAAGGATTTTCAATTTTAAATTCTAGGTCCTTATATAGGCATTTATAATTTGAAATAGGAAGAACGACTTATTACACTCAAACTATTCCCTCAGAAAACGCTTGATATAATTTTTTATGGCTCATAGAGGATCTAGAATTTTGCATCCCATCGCTTGTACAGTGCACAGCAAGCCTGGTAGAGGTTTAAATAAGAAGAAACAGAAATTCCTGTAACAAAAAATTGTAATATCGAGGCGGGAAATTTCCCACTCTTATGTTACCATAAAGCCGTTTTGGAGATGAAATTAAACAGAAAGCATTACCACTTTCATACTTTTCTCTCCAAAAACCTGCGATATAATATAATAATATGTACATTACCATATCTCGTTTTGTTTTCTCTATGTCCAGGGTAGAGAAAGTTATGTGATTCCATTATTTTAGTGGATTTCATTCTGTAATATTTATTTATAACATGAATTATTTTGATAACTTCTCTTATTTGTCAAAAGTGCATTTCATTTGTTTTTTCCAAGCCCGCCTGATACCATTTGGTAACAATATATTCTGTGATTTGGAATGGATAATTCTATGTAAAAAGGGATTAAGTATTTTCAAAAACATTTAATTTTTGGCATTTAGAATCAGAATTTTTCAAAATCCTTTCTTAGTGAGCACCTACATTATGAAACGAAGGTACTGTCAAAATTCCAAGTCTCTACCTGTTATAGTTTAGGCTGTACGTTGATTCCTGTCATTCAGTCAATCAGTCAGTCAGTCATTCATTCAGTCAGTCAGGACAAAGCATTTTATATATATATATATATATATATATATATATATATATATATATATATAGAGAGAGAGAGAGAGACTAGGTTAAAAGACCCGGCGTCGCCCGGGTTTTGTATTTTGCAATTGGAAATTAACTTATGAAGGATTTTCAATTTTAAATTCTAGGTCCTTATATAGGCATTTATAATTTGAAATAGGAAGAACGACTTATTACACTCAAACTATTCCCTCATAAAACGCTTGATATAGTTTTTTATGGCTCATAGAGGATCTAGAATGTTGCATCCCATCGCTTGTACAGTGCACAGCAAGCCTGGTAGAGGTTTAAATAAGAAGAAACAGAAATTCCTGTAACATAAAATTGTAATATCGAGGCGGGAAATTTCCCACTCTTATGTTACCATAAAGCATTATCACTTTCATACTTTTCTCTCCAAAAACCTGCGATATAATATAATAATATACACATTACCATACCTCGTTTTGTTTTCTCTATGTCCAGGGTAGAGAAAGTTATGTGATTCCATTATTTTAGTGGATTTCATTCTGTAATATTTATTTATAACATGAATTATTTTGATAACTTCTCTTATTTGTCAAAAGTGCATTTCAATTGTTTCTTCCAAGCCCACCTGATACCATTTGTGCAACAATATATTCTGTGATTTGGAATTGATAATTCTATGTAAAAAGGGATTAAGTATTTTCAAAATCATTTAATTTTTGGCATTTAGAATCAGAATTTTTCAAAATCCTTTCTTAGTGAGCACCTACATTATAAAACGAAGGTACTGTCAAAATTCCAAGTCTCTACCTGTTATAGTTTAGGCTGTACGTTGATTCCTGTCATTCAGTCAGTCATTCATTCAGTCAGTCAGGACAAAGCCTTTTATATATATAGAGATTACATGCCGATTCAACTAACTTATCACTGTGTATTCTAAATTTTATCGATCGCCTAACTTACCTGATTCTTATGTGTGTTAATTATAACTATCTTTACCTTCTAAATGCTTAAAATCTATATATTTGTCCAAATCTATTGCTCTTATAAATCTAATCAAACTATTGAAATATTTTTTGACCAGTTCATTGTTTGTAATTGGCCACTTTCCACCACTTATTACTACATCTAACCTCAAAATCCGTCTTTTTTCTTCTAATAATTCACAATCCCATATAAGATCATTTACTGTCTGTATGTCTTTGTTGCAGGAACAGTTCTGGTTATTTGATATTTTAAATCTGTGAAAATATTCATTTAGCTTTCCATGCCCCGTAAGGAATGTTGTTATAGCACCAGTAAGTTTGATGTCTAATGATAACCTATCTTTAACTATAGAGAAAAAGGAATATGTGATTCTACCGTTCTTGCTCGTTGACCAAACCCTTTGCCACTCATTCACACTATCTTCCTTCACTGTGTTTTTCACTACACTTTTAGGCACTTTCTTGTATGTCTCTTGGATATCTTCGTTTCGAGCTGCTACTTTTGCCAGTTGATCCGCTAACTCGTTCCCGTAGATTCCGCAGTGGGCTTTCACCCAGGTGAAATGTATGGTTCATCCTTCATTTCGTCTATTTCTGACCTGCTGTCTGATGTCTTCAATTAGGTTGTTGTGATTATGGGGATTTTTCAACGAGTCCAGAGTTATTTTACTGTCTGTATGAATGACTGTTGATTTATCTTGTACAGTAGCAAGTTCTCCTATATTTTCCATAGTGTGCATTACATCATGGGCATATTACATTTTATAATCAATAATCTCATAGCATACATGCTATTAAAACCCCATAAACTAAAGAGAAAAGTTAAGAATTCTTTATAGAATAAGAATATATTTGCTTACAGTAGTGCTTTGAAGTCATAATTACTTCATTATCTTAAGTGTTATTTATTTATGAAAGTTCATTTAACTGGCCACAACTTGACTTACAACTATCCTTATGGTGAGTTCCACCGACCTTCGTTCCGGCTAAAACGCGTCATTTTCTCTTGCTTGTGTCATGTTTACGCTTCACCGATCCTGGTTACTCCATCACGCCCGTTAATACTCGCGTTAACTTAAAGACAAAAATTCCTCGCGTTAAATCTCTCGATTGTTTGAAAACAAGATGGCCGAAGGTGCTTGCATACTAGAATAAGTAGTATTATGCAAATGAAGCTCTCAAAACTATACATAATTGGGGGAAATCAAACAAGCTCGATTTTAACGCTAGCAAAACGATGGCAATGTTGACTACAAGAAGGACAAAACTCGAACCAATAACTGTCCTCATGGACGACAAAACTATCACAATGGTCGACAAACTAAGATATTTGGGAGTTGTTCTAGACAAACGACTGACCTTTCGGCCTCATCTTGAACACATTGCTGAGAGAGCCAATAAATTACTGCCGGCACTGACTGCAGTCACCAGACCTACTTGGGGTCTAAACTCTAAACTACTTAAGGTAATATACCGGGGTGCAGTTAAACCTATGATACTCTACTGTGCAGCAGTACTTGAAGATACATTACATAAGCGATGGGCACAGGAGAAACTTTCACAAATTCAACGTGGATACCTGTTAAGGATTATACGTGGATACCGTACTACATCTACTGCAGCTTCACAAATCATAGCTGGCATCGAACCACTATTTCTCACTGGTTTATACAAGGCAAGTTTAAGTAATATGAAGCAAGGACGGAAATCTCCCCAATATATCTCACATTTGCAATTAGAAGTTCCGATGCATCCTCTTAGTGCAGGACATCCATCTCTTCACATACCTAACTTTAATGAAATATGTACTGTAAAATTCCACCACTATTCCATCTATACCGATGGGTCACGACTAGAGGAACAACCAGATAGAACAGCCAAAGTAGGATGTGCCTTTGTGGTCTACAAGGAACATACAGAATTATCTTCAACCATATATAAACTTGCTCCAGAATGCTCAGTTTTCCAGCCAGAGCTGATCGCAATAAAAGAAGCAGTGAAGTGGTGCGATAGCAACAATCACAGTGCGTGTATTTATAGTGACTCACAGTCAGCATTGTTTGCTATCAATAATAAATATAATTATAATCCCATAGCTTCAAAAATAAGAAATCTAATCCTAAACTGTACTGCTCATGTTTGTTTTTCATGGGTCAAAGGTCACATTGGTATTGAAGGAAACGAGAGAGCAGACGAATTGGCAAAGCTAGCTGCAAATTCAGACCTTCCACACTGTTATAATTTATGCCCTGTCTCACATGTTAAATTAATTATGAAAGATGATATCATTCAGAAATGGAATGAACAATGGCGGAACAACGATAAAGGAGTTCTGACAAAAGAACTGTATTTTCCTACGGTTTTTGATAGATTGAAGTTCAAATTGCTGACACCCAATTTTGTTTTGACTCAGTTTTTGACTGGACATGGTGGTTTTACAGAATATCTACATAGATTCCATCTTAAACCTAGCCCGGAATGCATCTGTGGAGAAGATACCCAAAATGTCACACATATACTATTCGACTGTCCACTATTTCATAGTGAGAGATACGAACTTAGATTGTTGTTGGAATCTGTGGACTGCACACTTTCTAAGCCACTCACAGATGTTTTAGTAAACCGTAAATCATATAAATACTTTATATCATTTTTAAATACAATATTTCCAAAGATAAAATTGTACCAGTAGTTAAGTTCTATAGTTAGAAATGTATATCAGATATTGTATCAGCAACTAAGTTAACTATTAGCGTATGTTATTAACCATTTCATACACTATTTCTAAATTTATATATTTGTTAAAACTAGACTTTAACCAAATAGTGTTAGTCATATCATGTTAAATTGTTAGCCATCTCATTACTCAATACTTTTGTACATATATTATTTTAATATTTAGATATGTTAAGTGATTGTTAATAACTATAACCTTAATATACTGTGACAAAGCCTAGAAACTGATAGAAAGAGGAGTCAGCCAGAAAGAACTAGAACGACGGAGTCTAGAAAGATCGCGCTCCCCTAGTGGACGGGCGGCAGACAAGCGCCAGTGGGCGTGACAGCGGCACGGCTATTGGACTACGCTTCGCGGGGGGAAGGCCTGTAGGGAGGAGCTCGCGCTAATGGGTGTGCCCGCGCGGCGCAGCGCACATTCCAGATTCCACGCGGGCGGAACCTTCGAGAGACCGGCTCTGGAATATTCGTCGGCCCTATATATAGGGCCGCGAGCGAGCGGAGAGTCAGTGAATGAATGAGAGTAACAGTGAGTTAGTAGCAGAGAGTCAACGAGGGAACAGTCAGAGTTAGCGAGAGGCAGTCCGAGAGTAGCGGCGAGAGTCAGCGTCAGAGGGTGAACTAGTGACCGGAGGGACTGGTGAATGAGGGAGCTAGTGAACGGAAGAACTGGTGGACTGGACTGGGCTGAGACAGTGCCGTCCCGGGGAACTCTGCGCGACGGGTGGATCGTACAGCGGCAGCGAGGACTGTGGAGCTGACCGGCACGACGTGGGATTATCTCGACTGGGAGACCGCACAGTGTGTGCGAACGGAACAGTGCTGTAATTAGGACTGAGCACAGTGAGAGTGAGCACTGAACAGGACAGTGAACTGGCGAATAGTCTGGAGTTTTCTGGCTGTATTGACAATTGTTGTAGGAAATAAAGAAACCTCCATCCTTCAATTATAAACTCGGTGTTCTCATTTTGAACCCTGACGAGCCCTTGTTACAATACCTTCGGGTAAAATAAGGTTAAAACTTGGATAATAAATAATAATAAGTAGTATTATGCACATTAAACAGTAAACCCAGTATATTAATGCATTAATAACAGTTTCTGAAGAAAAACATGAATACAATGGAGTGATTCATTTACTTCCTTTGCTACGGTAGAGCAGTCAGGTAACAGAATGGGACCCTCCTGCTGTCACTAGCAAGAACACAAAAGTAGGATCTGGGTTTTTCTCAAATTCCACAAGACAAACTAGTCCCTCAGACGAGAAGATCAGTTGACACGTTGAAGCAGGCGAATAGTTACAAAATAAAACGTTTTTCGCAGTTGCACAACATACAACAGTATCCAGAAGTATTTCGCTCATAGTTACGCCTACATGCCTTCGAAAGTGCCGCTGTGTATTTGTCAGTTTACAGCGTGTATTATTACTAGTAGGTTGACGATAGGTGAAATTGATTATAATATCTCTACTGGATTACTTCTCAATAAAATAACACTGCACAATGTTCCTTGTTATTAAAGAAAAATTAGGCCTAATTCAAATCGTTTTTGAGTGTGTTGTTTGTGTATTATTCCCGTGTTTATCCAGGAAAAGGTCATTTTGTATCTCCTATGATTTTAAACTTAAGGTAAGAGATACGCTGTGCATTTATCTCACTGTAATAGTTTTCAATTTTTTTATATGGTAAGTTATACTATATTTAATAATATTACACCAGCAGTAGGCGTATAGCCTAGGCCCAATTCACATTTTAGTTTTGATAGATTTTTGATACCGATAGCAGTCGAAAGGATTGCAGGTTAGATATAATAAATATAAAGTTATGATAGGTTAATAGTGCGATTGCAACATCATAAATTGTATAATATACTGCATTAATAGGATTAATATGATTAATAATTGGGTTTCCTACTACTGTTTATTTTCTGATGGCTACTGTGAAATATAGCAGCCAACGTTGCCGATGGAAAAATGACTGAACGGCGAAGGAATCGGGCATAAAAAGAATATAACATAAGATTTTTGCATCTCGATAAATAAAAAGAAACAATACTCACTCTACTTGTTTATAGTTTTGAATTATACAATATGAAAACTACTAGTCGTGTGCAGTGTGTGCTCTCAGGTTTGCCGTTGTATGTTGGCAGTAGTTACGGTGAATGAGATGCTTGTGTGCCAAGACGCTATTGTGCCTTCTAACGCGTGTTTGAAAACGGGTGTTTATTTCAACGACAAGTGTTGGTGGAACAGTGTCCACTTAACGCAGCCGTTATACAGCAATGGCGCGTTACTAAAGTCTTCGTTTGGGAATATTTAAAGAATGTAGGTGGAACCGGCCAATAATCCAATATTATCCGTATGCAGATACGGTTTACTCACAAAAGGCCTACAGTGATAGGCAAGAAAAGTTCACTCTAAGAGTACCGTGCATCATTAAGCGAGACTATGATATGACATTTATTTAAGACAGAGTACGTTCTTATGAAACGAGCAAAGCGAGTTACCACTATAGGCAAGTTGCATACGACTGTTTTTCGACCATAGTTAAGTTTTGCGTTTTTAGAATACCTGGTAATTCATTATGCAGGTGACTCTCACTATCAGCTGTTATAGATGGCAGCCTACAAGGTATGCAGGCCGCAGGGATTCTCTTGGCTCTTTAATAAGAAACAACGCATATTATAACACAGGAAATAAACTCAATTTAGTATAATATTAAAATTAAGACGAGCAGAATTGATGTTTATTATAAATACAGGTTGTGTAATTACGCAATTTCACTTGCTGCTTTCAAGGTTTCAAGAACGTTCCGCGTTCGATAATAACCGACACCACACCTGTGTTGCAATGAAAATCTGTTTCGAAATTCCCATAGGCCTATCATTATGATACCGTTACGTCACATGCAATAAGCGTATTATAGTATGGCCCAACAAAAATGTTTTTTATGTTGAAGTGAGTAGCCTACACGGAACGAGATAAATATTACTTTTCGTTATGAAGTAATGGTAGTGTGGACTTGGGAAGCAAATGAGATTACAAACTGTAGTCACATGAAGAAGACATCCAAGCGCAGGGTAGCTTCATAATCAGATTATTCAGTTAAAATGATCCATTTCGCTGCACCTGGAATACCCCGTGAGATTCCTCCAGGATGTAGCCTATAAAGCTTAAGTCTTTTGCTTTAACACAATTCAGGGGCTGCTAATCAGAAATGTAATTTTAGCTATAGTATCGCTATTATTGGGTCGCTATCCTACATAAAGAAGGCTCACTTCCTTTATTATCCATGTAGAATAGTATACAGAAGTTGGGATTGTTGATTTCACAACTTTTTTGTTAGGATAAATATATCACTCGCCCCTAAGAAAGAGGTGGGTTAATTCAGGTATGATGTTAGCTTATTTCAAACTTGTCTTCATACGGGTAAATCTCTTTAATCATGCATGATAATTAGGGATGAATATTGAAAATGTCTCCAGCTTCGTTGTGTATGATAATATTGAGTTTGGTGGAGTAATCTAAACATCTAAGTGTTATTTGGAATGCCTGGTTCGTTTGTTAGCTTGTTTGTGATTAACTGAATTCGACCATGAATCAAAATGTTCATCGGTAGGCTACACGCAGAAAGGTAAATAAAACCTCAGCTTCCATATTGTTTTTGTTTAGGCATTTAAGTCTTTTGACTCTATCTTGTCCACCGCTGTGGTGTAGGGGATGCGTTCGCTCTTCTCACGCAGCGGGCACCGGTTCAAATCCTGGTCGGGACAAGTTACCTAGGTGAGGTTTTTTCCGGGGGTTTTCCTCACCTGTGAGACAAATGTCGGGTAATTTTAGGCCCTTGGGGTCCCCGGATATCATCTGGCCGTCATTATCATCTTCATCCCATCCTTGTTTGGATTGAGTGTGTTTGTGTGAATGGTGTGTCTCGTCCTGTGTTCGTGTTGTCTCGGAGGTGGCTTCGACATTGGGCTGATCACTCATCTGGGAGGCCCTCCATTTCCTTATCTGGTCAAAAAGTATGTATGTAATCCAAAGATAATCCCTCTCCCGACAGGTCTTGGCTCTGTAAGGCCGAGCGGCTTGGGTCGCTTAAATGTCCCTACAAGGGAGAGGTGAAACTCAGGTAAAGAAAGATAAAATACTATATCTTCGGGGAATCTTTTTACTGTCAGTGTTCATTTTTTAAGTAGGCTAAGTTCAGTAGATTAGCATCGGCGTTTATATACGTACGAAATTGTTAGATTTTCGTGGATTTCATTAGAATGCGTCATCAGTGAAAAGGATACTTGACGTAGGTGTTAAAACACTAAAAGGCCTAGACAAAACAAAGACGTTGAACAAAACAGGTACTATATTTTAATTGTATTCATCGTTCTCAACAGTATTCAATAATGTCGTTTAACATTTGTAAGTAAAACTTTTTAAAATGACAAAACGACAGAATATGATCGAATATAAGATATTAGGTCTACTAAACTTCATATGAGGAAAATTCAAAATATGCCTTGAAGAAAATATATTTCAACAAGTTATAGTTTGAAAAGTATATAGCTGGCCAAAGAAAAATCTGGCCAATCTTGAAATAAGAATAAGACCATGCGAAGATGGCTTCAATTAGGCCTACAAGAGAATGCATAGGCTATCAGTAATATTGTTTCAACAAGTTCATTTAGACTACCATCGGTCCTTAGGGCCAAAAAAGATAAAAAAAATAATATACTAAATTAATGCATTCTACAAACGAAATTCGGTACTGCGCGGGATTCGAGGTTTTGCAGCCGGCTCTTATAGACGTACCCAGATCTATTTCAAATCTAGACCCTTATTGACCTTGCTGTGGAATTATGTTTGGACGTCTAGGGTGTACTAAGGAAGCATGGAACTCTGATGATTATTTATTTAGAATTTATGAGAAAACATATATATATATATATACCAGTGTTCAAAATTAAAGCAACAAACTGATATTTCTCCTTCCTGTGTCTACTATACGAGATATTCATACAAAATGTAAAGCTATGTCCGTACAGTCGTGTTCTGAACTGAAGATGGCATTCCTGTCATCTTACAAACATGCAAATGATGACATCAGTGCACCAATCAAAAGGGCAGGGCACCTTTCAAAAGCGTAGTGTTTGTTGCTTAGTCCAATATCAACGTTTGCTGTGTAAACATTTACTGCAGATACAGGATGGCACAGAGAAGACGCCTAGAAGATTCTCTTGGGTGGAGGACCATAGGAAGAATGGAAGCAGAAAAGTCTCAAGCTGATATAGCCAGAGGCATAATGTGAATTGTTCTGCTGTTTCTCGGGTGTGGCAACAGTTTGTAGAGTCCGAAAATGTATCCCAAAGACCAAGGCAAGGATGACCAAGAGGGACATCAGAAAGAGAGGACCGTTATTTGGCTGTAAGGACACGACGGTACCGCCGAAGTACTGCACGACAACTGGCATCTGACCTCACAGCATCCACTGGAACAGTTGTTTCGAGACAAACAGTGTACAGAAGGCTTCGGCAGAGAGGCCTTTACCACTGACGCGTATTCACAGAAGAGAACGCTTAGAGTGGAGTCATCAACATACAAACTGGACGTCGAACAGTGGGCCAATGTTCTCTTTACAGATGAGTTCAGATTTTGTCTTGAAAATGATTCTCGACGGATTCGTATCTGGAACAGTGGGCCAATGTTCTCTTTACAGATGAGTTCAGATTTTGTCTTGAAAATGATTCTCGACGGATTCGTATTTGGAGAGTACCTGGAACACAATTTCGGGACGCAAGGAAAGATACCAATATGGAGATGGTTCAGTAACGGTGTGGGCAGGAATTCTTTTGGCTACCCGAACATCTCTTCATGAAGTTGTACGGGTAAATCGGCAAGGTTAAACTGCTGTCAGGTATCATGACGGTATCATGTGCGGTTGTTTCGAGGTGCTGTGAGCCCAGACTTCGTACTGATGGATGATAATGCTCGTCCTCATAGAGCACAGGTGGTGGATGTTTTCCTGAAAACTGAAGATAATGCACGCATGGATTGGCTTCTCGCTCTCCCGATTTGAATCCCATAGAGCATGTCTGGGATGCACTAGGGAGACGACTTGCTTAACGTGAACATCCACCAACCACTCTCCAGGCCTTGCGAGCTGCTCTGCAGGAAGAATGGGCGTTATTGCCTCAAAATGAGATTGATGACATTATTCACATCATACCACGTCATTGTGAGGCATGTAACTTATTGCTGCCAGAGGTGTTCACACCCCATACTGAGCACATTAAATAGTCCAGTCAATGAAAAGTTGTAGAGGGAAATGGAAGGAACACAATTTTTTACTTTGGAACTTTGTTTGGACTAGTTAGGAGGTAAACATACTAAAAGTCCCCACTCCTAGGAGGTGAGCCGGGGGGCAGGGGGCCCTTAGTAGGTCCATTTTATAGGCTTTTCTCTTATATATCGGAAACTATAGGTCCTAGCGATAAGACTTTTTTTATACAAAATTAAAGCTGGAAAAATTCTCCACAAGATTGATTCGATTCATTTATTCGCTACCTCTCATGGTTTCCGAGATATCCGCGCTCAAAATTAGCTAATTTTGAAAAAAAAATTGCCTCGAGTTTTTTTTCTTATTTAATTAGCTAACTCTTCGGCCCTTTGTCCTACGAAATATTCATAAGGAAGGAAGTTGTAGAAGATTAAATTTTCTTCAAGAATATATGATAGTTTACTTTTTATCTTCAACCATTCAAACGATAGAATAATTTTAACTTTATGTGTAAATTCCTGGATTTTGCAGGAAAACTTAACTTTCGTATTTTCCTTTCTTCCACTACTCAGACGTCTAGGGTGTATTAAGGAAGCATGGATGGGCAGAAAGACACGACTTAAAGCTAAATCCTAGGAAGTCACAAGCTATCATAATAGGGCTCAAGCGGCAATTGTCCAAAATAGATGCCAATTTTCTAAACCAAGTGAAATTAAATGATTCTGTAATTCCTTATAGTAATACCGGTATTATTAATTATTTTGTTAATTGAAACGGGAGACAGTCTTTTATACCATACAGAGTATGCAGCGTTGCAAATGTTGTTTTGCAGATATTAGCGATTTGCATATCCCACGTTAAATTATGGTCAATGTGACGTATAATTTATCGTGGGATATGCAAATCGCTAATATCTGCAAAACAACGTTTGCAACGATGCATACTCTGCATTGTATAAAAGACTGTCTCCCGTTTCAATGAAGAAAAACACTTGTTCAAACACTCATTTTGCCTAATTTTGATTACTGTGATCCTACTCACTGACTTAAACAGTAATTTGTCTCAAAGACTACAACGTGTTCATAATGCGTGCGTCAGATATATATATATAACATTCGTAAATATGACCACATAACACCGTCACTGGAACCACTTCGATGGGTACGCCTGCGTGAGCGAAGATATTTTCACTGCCTCATACTGCTCTACAGAATCCTGCATACCTCAACACCTAGCTACCTTTCCAGTCGCTTTCATTACCTTTCTTCCTACCATAACTTGGGCACGCGCTCTCAGCTTGACCCCTTACTATCCATGCCTCTTTATAGAACTACACATTATTCGAATTCGTTTACAACAACAGCTATTCGTCACTGGAATTCACTGCCTATAGACCGTTTCATGCTAAGAATGCAGCATTGGCCTTATGGGGTTATTCCAGGCTATGTTACAATGCTACCTGCAGGCAGAGTTTGAAGGACAAGGTTACACTATTCTCGGAAAAAGGGATTTCCCTGCACTATTGAACTCTTTTTCCATCCACAGAGTACAGTCTCCCTCATGAATCATACAGCACATTTTTATCTAAAGGTCTTTATCTAAGAATGCAGAATGATTATAACTAGGGACCGGATTTTTAGGTTTTTACCTATTTTTTTCCTTGCTTCCAAAACAAAAAGTGCTCATACAATATTTCGAATCATGTCCATAGGATTCACCCACATTAATTCAGTGGCACCTAATAATACCTTAATGGGGTATAAAAACCTAAATATACCTAAACGGGATATAAAACTTAAAACATCTAATTTTGGCTGTTTTTTTTTGTCTTTTTTGTTTGTCAGTTGAGAAATCGATATTTTGCGGAGAGACAATAACTTTGTCGGGTTGAAATTAATACCACCAGCGTTTCGTTCAACCCGTTGTCGTCCAGGATGAACAGTATCAAGAGACGAAGTGTAAGAGTACCGGCGTATTCCTTTTAAAATATTCTTATGAACAACCATTGTTGCCATGTATGAACAAGGATATAGATTTCTGTGTTTTAAAGCGCTTGTTTGCCTTTAGTACTTCCCTGTCATTCATACTTAGTGGTCACACTGAGTTTTAAGAAGACGTGTTAATTATGCCGAAACAAATGAAATCGAGTTAATTACGGCAGTGGATTGGCGATGACCTGAATTTCATCTTTTCCCCCTTCTTTTTCTTCTTCTTCTTAAGTTATTTTATGACGTTGCACCCCGCGGGTTTCTAGTCTGTTCTGTCCTAAAGCAAGTTTACAGAAATTCAAGTCAATTTTGTTAAGTTAAACTTTACAAATAGGCTATTATGTATTGAATCCTATGTAGCACATTCAAATTCGTTAAACCAATTATTCTACCCAAAAATGATATTTTGGACAAAAAAACCTAAAAAAAACTATTTCACCTAATGGAAAACCTAAAACAGTGTTTTCAAAAACCTAAAAATCTGGTCCCTAATTATAACTTAACAAAACATATGTTAGTGTTATTTGAGAAAAAAACTAAATTATAGGCCTAAAGGATTGAAATAATGATATAATCAATTGCTAAGGGACATTAAATCAATAGCAAATGTCAATAGCAATTCTGGGACCAATATTATATCTAATAGTCTATACATAAAACATATCTGAATATAATGGTGCCTCGTATTGTTATGCTGGTGATACGGCAGTGATCTTCAGTGAATTAACGTGGGAGAATGCCTACAAGATTGTTAATCCGGGTATAAATAAGATTTTAAAAAGTGGTTGGATGTTAACTTTCTCTTAATGTAACTCAAACTGTTTTAACGCCTTTCTCCCTAACAGTTTCTGGATTAAAACAATTCCACTTTAAAATTTAATATTAATAATCCATAACTTTGATTGTGAAGACCTTACGGTTTGCGAATGCCCTTCTCTGAAAATATCTACAGAAGTGAAATATTGGGGATTGTTATTGATCAGTATTTGAAATGGGATAAGCACATTTCATATATGTATAGTAAAATACGAAAAGGAATATATCAATTTGTAAATCTCCGTAACTGTATGGGCATTAATGCTCTAAGAGTAGTTTATCTAGCCCTAGTCAAATCCATTACTCAATATGGTATTATTGGATGGGGAAGCATCTCTAAAACTATTCATAATCCATTGACAATTTGATTAAAAAAGCGGCTGGGCTAAACCACTGAACTAATCTATTGCGAGTTTGATGTACAGGAATTTAACATTCACCAATTTATAGATACTCTTTATTAAAATTCTACAATAAAAGTACGACAAAATTGCTTACTGTTTCACATGAAAACAGCACATTACGAAATAAAACAAGTACTTCAGTAGAACCCAAATGTTTCACTTCTGCTGGTCTATCATATAACTCTGGTTTCGGTCCTTGTCTTTATAATTCTAAAATCAAATTACATCCAGGTAAATGTAGTCATAAAGTCTTTAAATCTAGAATTTTAAAAAATCATAAAACTTTAATTTTCAGCTCTTAATTTTTTCATTATTATAATTATTATTACTATATCACTTGAATCATGCCATTGCTCTAAGCCTTTCCCTTTTTCCTCTGTTATTTTTTCATCATATTTTGTCTACTTCTTAGTTTTAAGATAATTTTAGTTTAGCATTACACTTCTATTGTAAGACATAGACCTGTATAAATGTAACAATTGAACTGCCCCCCGAGCATGACCTCCAGCGCTTTCGGAGTTTCAGGCCAACATGTGTATTATTTAAGTATTTATGTAATTTTGAAATGATTTTGAAATGTGTTAAGAAAGATTGTGAATTTTTAATTAACATAGTGTTTTATTCAGTTCATGAATTTATTGTAAATAATATATAATATATTTTTTTACTCTATGTCAGTAATTTATGTAATGTATTACATGAATTGTATGTAGATAAGTAATGTATATATTAGTTTATTTTGCAATGTGTAATAGATGCTAATCTAATGTCATACTGCCACTCGTAAAATACAATACTTGTTGAGGTCACTTAGCTTCAGACTGTACGGGCTTAGGATGGCCCAAAAGCACGTGCCACCCGATAAGAAGGGGTGTGAACGGGAGGGAAGGGGTGGAAATGAATGCCCCGTATATCCAATGCTGCATTCTTAACGTGAAACGCAATCTCAGGAGCTGCCAAACGACTTCACAGTTCAAGCACCATTTAATAAATTTAGTATACTATAACATTTAAGAATTGATGCTAATTAATAATATATATATGTATGTATTTAATTTTCATTACATTTTGTAATAACTAAGAATGTATTTGTTTAGTTTCTCATCTTTTTTTCTTTCATTTCTTTCTTTTAGTCATTTGTATTAAGTTATATACTACTCAAGTACTTATGTTCAAATTTTTTCTTTGTATTTAATGTACGTTTCTTGTATTCAAGTATATCAATTCTTGTTTTAATTTATTTTTATTTTTATTATTATCATGTATTTCATGTTTTTGCCCTGGCTGAGTGGTAGAGAAGGCCTTATGGCCTTAACTCCGCCAGGTTAAATAAATAAATAAATAAGAGGTACATAAAGAAATCAGATATATACATATATATATGTATTTATAATATATTTTCAATTACATATATACAGTATGCAGTTCTTTAAAAGTAATATTGTTTGGTGTCGTTTAATACTATTTTCGATACCTTGAATCTAGTGGACCCACTTTGAGAGCTCCATCATTCACCCCTGCAGAAATATAATTACTAAATATATATACGACACTTTTTATTATTTAAATTAATTATTATTTCAGTTCAAAAACATTCAATTACTTCTGTTTCTTGGGTCGCTCCATCTTGTTTTGTTTTGGTTTGGTCGCGTTTCTTTAGTCTTTTGTTTGTGTGTCTATTCTCGTTGCATTTATGCGGGCGCGTTCGGATGTTTCACCTTATATTGTTCTACCTCAGCGGATTTCCGCGCACCGGTTAGCCAGTCTGCATCTGGGATTTGTAGGAATAACATCATCTTCTCTAGACTGGACTTCTTTCTTCTTTCTGTTTCTGCAGGTATTTTTCTTTAGTTAGTCTGTGCCTTATGCACGTTTTCATGGTGGGCCGTCTCTTTAGTTAATTAATGTATTGTGTCTTTTCATATTGTGTTTTTTGTTAATGGTTGACGCCCACCAGCTTTTGTTCAGTTGCTATCAATCTACCGTTTAGTTTTTCGTTTGGTTCAATTACTTTCTTGAACCCCCTTCTTTCAGTATGCACACATTTCAGCCAGTTACAGAGGTTTTAACCTAACTCAAACCCAACTTGTCATATTTTCTGAGATTTAATAAAAGTCATAGCAAATGATTCTGGTTTTTCAATAAACTTGTATTAATACTTTCCCCTGGATAAATTAGTTTCTATAAGGGTAACAATACCAGGACATAATGGTATCGATCGCGCAGTAGATTTACAGATTTTCTAAATTCTTTTCCAAATAGTTTGCGCCATTCTCATGCTAATTCACACACCCCGTTTATTACGCCGTGTATTGGCTATATTTATTCAATTGGCTTATTTTGTTATTATTTTCTCCATTTTAAAAATGGAAGACACCATTATTTCTCCAGATGCCCTCAGAAAGGACGAGTTAAGGGTGGAGTTTTTCCGTCGCGGTGTTACTGTAGGCGTAGACTGGAATTTGCCTGCATTAGTTGCTAAGTGCAAAGAAATAAAATTATTCAGCATGGTTCCCGTCACGCGATTTAATTATGACTTTCCATCCATTGAATCTGACAAGATACAAGGGGTACTTAAAGAATTTATAAAGAATATTGAAGAATTTGGAACTACCGGTATTATCGAGAAGCAGTTTCGCAGACTTTCCCATAGGTTATTACATTGGAAAAACAGGAACGTTTTCTTAGCTCAGATTACACAAGAGGCTGACATTTTGACCGAGCAATGCAAAAGAGAACAGGTTTTTTCTTAGTTAATTGAAAAACTGAAAGTCTTAAGGTCTCGTTGTGCAGATACTTCTGTCATGAACGATAATGTTAATACGATTGCTTATAGATCGCAGTATTCTGAAAATTTGCATTCCATAAATTTGTTAGAACTTGCGCCTAACCTGGAACTGCAAGGGTCTAGTACAGAACCTAACCAAAGACAACCACAGGTACGATTAGTTGGTGAGGATAGAAATTTCTTGACTCCTTCGAAAACTAGCCAAAATACTTTAGACCAAGATCATGTCAGTCCTGATTTCAAGTTTAAAGTGTTGGAACTGGCCAATCCAGTGGAAAATTTAATTAAACAATTGCCGACTTTTGAGATTAGTAATTCTGAACAAGCTTTTTCATTTCTAAAACACTTAGTCGCTTTTCGTAAACAAGTTGTGCCGTTTCGACTGCAAGATACACAAGTTTTGCAAATAGTATTGTCCCATGTTAGAGACCAACTGGTTACTCTTATTACTAAAGCTATTAATGATCATGTAACTGTTAGAGAATTTCAGGATTCGGTTATTAAATATTATATACCCGGGAGGACCTTGCATAAACTCATTGAAGAACATTATTATCGCACTCAGCGTTCTCGTGAGAAATTCCTTGAATATGCTGAGGATGTGGAACTCGTTTCTGAGGCGTTATTGTTACCTTATTCTGAAAGGGACTCCTTGGCTATGGTAGGTGCTGGGGCTCTACTTTCTGAGGTTCGGGGCTTATTTCTCAGTCTATCGCCTCCGGTTTCTTGGGCTCAATTGAAGGAGTTAGCACCCCGTCTTAATGATGCTGCTGCAGCATATTAACAGACTGTGGGAATAAGTAGCGAGCAACAACCTACAAACAGAGATGCCTACTATCGAGGTAATGATTCTCGAGTTCCTGAAAGTAACCTGACTAGCCAGGGGTCTCCATGATTTGAGCATGGAAATTTGGGAGCTGACGTTCCCGGCTTCCCGAGTCTTAGGTCTTCTTTTCCGCTTTTCTATTTCACTGTCTGTCATTAAAATAGTAAATTGTTTTGTTTAATCTTTTCTGTATTGTTTTGGTATGTTTTTGAAACATTTTGCTTTATTTCGGAATGAAAATCAAAATTCATATGTATCAAAATATATATATTGTAAATTTTCTCCCTTATGCCATTAAAACTTAAAAGTTTGAATATAAAATTTTGGGGATTTTCTAGGGTTTGCTTCCTTTTTCAAAATTTTAGGCCCTAAGCTGTTTTAAGTATGAATATGCGAGTTTTAATTGTTTTTCAAAATTTTGTATTTATCCAAGTTGTGAATATCTTTATTAATATTGTATTGTGTAATTTTTCCTAATAGTGTAGCTTTCGACTTAGCATATTCATACTTATTCGGTATTGTTATTTTTGCGGGGTTGCTACATAAATACATAAATATTAAAAGTCACTTTCTGGATAATATCGGTTTATTTTTCTACTGCTTCCTTTCGCCATTTTGATTCTGCTACAATTATAGTTCTATAGTTATTCTTCTCGTTCTCAGTCTCTGCTTATGTGCTTCGTCTCTAGGTAGTTGGTCGTTCCTCTCTTGTTTTTTTGCTTTTGTTTTGGTATTTTTGTTTAGTTTCCTTCTTCTTTCTGCATACCTGCATCTTCATTAATTTCTTTCCATTAATTTTCTGAAAATTAAATAAAAGATTTCAATACAACTAAATTTTCATAATTTTCTACCACAATTAAAAAAAATTAGTCCTTTTCTAGAGAGAAGAGAGAAAAAATTAATAGAGACGAAATATTCCAAGATGCATACTTTAAAATACAGGCACTATACTGGAAAACCTGAAAAATTCTATTAAGTAAAAAAAAACTCCGATAAATTATGAAATTAAAAAAATTCAAACTGCAGACATGAGAAATACTACAGGCCTATTAGATGTAAAATTTGAATATGTCTAGTAAAAAAATGCAATTAGAAGGATCTTAATTCATTAAGAAGGGAATTTATTATAAATTATTATGTTCTATAAAATTTCAGCCTGTATACTATATAATATCACACAAATGATTTACCAGAAAAAAATTGACTAAGTCTATTTAAAGAACAAAAAAAAGACTAAAAACATAGTTTAAATAACTTCTGTGAAGAGTTTAAAAATAATGTTCAATGTTTTTCGCAGAGTTAGTGCATTCCTTTGAAGAATCTTCATAATAAAAAACTAATTAATTTTGTCTAAAAACCCTCAAAACGAGAAACAATGCTTGTACCCACATGCTCTGTCGATTTTGTAAAACATGTCATGATTTTTGTTCAAGAAATCGACAATTTTCCATGTTTGCTTGCGACGTTGACTTTCTAATAAAAAAGTATATATAATGAATGATAAAGATGTAAAAAAAATGAAAATGAATGTATAACTAACCTGACAAAATAGAGGTTTAAGAAACAAAAGATTAAAAATCACTCCCGGATTGGTCTTATTGCAGCACATATCTATTATTATGAGCTACTATATATTTCATTGTAATTACTAATGACTTAATTTTGACTCTCATGTTTTTGGTATTTTAGTGTCGGTTGTGCGGATGTTTTTGTCGTTGATTTGTTGGCTGTCTCTGACTCCTTCTCGGGAGGACGCCTCTGCTTTCCGTTCGCAGCTCGTGGGGGCGTCTGCTAATTTCGTGGAGGAGGTGCCATTTTTGATCTGTGCTGCCGGGCGGCTTTGTATATCGGGTTATTACAGAGCGGGGCGTCAGCATTGGTTTCTGTTTCCGCCCCATGTGGGCGAGGTTTTATTTGCTTTTTGTTCCAGACTCCCAATTCGACAAACTACTTTTCTGAGGATATCTATAGTTATATAGAGGCATAGGCCTAGCGATGCGTCGCCCTTCGTTCCATGACAGTGGACGAGGAGATCGAGCGACGAAGAAATACCTCTGAAAGTCAAAATTCCTTTCCAACTCACACCGCCTTCCGTGACACCAAAACCAATGTTCCATTATCCATTTTCCAAATTTATTCACCTCCCATAGATCACTTCATTTCATACATCATACTTCATACATAAATCATTTAATAATAATAATAATTAAGGAATCGCGCACAATGTGCATTATCTTAACCTACCCAGTCCTGAACCCGGGGAGGGGATCTTTCACTACTGAAAAATCCCTGACCCGGCCGGGAATCGAACCCGGGCCGCCGGAGTGGAAGGCAGGCGTGCTACCGACTCACCCACGACGGCGGACCATTTAATAATAATAATAATAATAATAATAATAACAATTTATATAAAACATTTTCCATCAAGTTGTTATTATTAATGTTTGTGATGGAATTGCTGTAAAAAACTTATTAATCATATTATTGTTGATCATCTTATCATATGATTTTTCTATATAATATTAACCATTTTAAGCCTTTCAATAATTTACATCAAATTATATTAAGTCAATTAAAAATATTGTCCCTTCAGGACTTATTATAGTAAAGATTTTCAAAATATTGTGTCATCAACTATTATTTGAAAAAAAAATTGTTTCTTAACTGGTTACTGCTTATCTTCAACGTGCTTTATTATTTATTTAAAACTTGCATATATTTAATTGTTCTACTAAACTAAAATGTTGTCTTTTCAGGACGTGCAAATATTTATTCTTTATATTAAAAAAAAGGGGGAAATTAATAATACATTAAAAGCTTTTGAAGCATTGTTTGCTATGTAATGTTGTAAGTACCTGAATTCCAAAATATGTTATTGTAATTTCAGTTTGTTGTTGTGTTGTAGTACGCACTTCTCCGTTGCCCAGAATCAATACTATTCTTCACAATGTCAACGCAGTCTTAAGCTCTCTACGATATTCTGGCCACCACTTCTTCTTCAGACTTGCTGTTCTGGTCAGTGTGTGCGGGGCCGCTCGCTATTTCTAGAATAGCATAAAAACATATCCACAACAAGATATATCAACATGCCCTACTTCTGCTGTTGATAAACAAGCACCATTATGCATACACCTGTTACTGCATTCCTACCATCTACAACATCAACATTATTCCAAAGCTACGGACATAAGACTGTCTTCACTAATTCCGTCTATGTACAATGTTATTCTGCTGCTTCACGATATTGGACATTGTGATGCCATTATATAGCCAATGCCAGTATATTTCAGACAATTCAATACTTCTGTGGTGGACCTGTCTGTGAGCAAGAACTTTAGTAAACAGTGCTTAAAAAAAACCTCTCAAGATGGACATTTCAAGATTTTTTTCTCTGGGCAGCGGGTGATTGTGCTGTTGTTACGACACTTTTTATTATTTAAAATAATTATTATTTCAGTTCAATTACATTCAGTTACTTACGTATGTTTCTTTGGTCGTTCCATCTTGTTTTGTTTTGGTTTGCTCGCGTTTCTTTAGTCTTTTGTTTGTGTGTCTATTCTCGTTGCATTTATGCGGGCGCGTTCGGATGTTTCACCTTAAATTGTTCTACCTCAGCGGATTTCCTCGCTCCGGTTAGCCAGGTTGCATCGGGATTTGTAGGAATAACATCATCTTCTCTAGACTGGACTTCTTTCTTCTTTCTGTTTCTGCAGGTATGTTTCTTTAGTTAGTCTGTGCCTTATGCACGTTTTCATGGTGGGTCGTCTCTTTAGTTAATTAATGTATTCTGTCTTTTCATATTGTGTTTTTTGTTAATGGTTGACGCCCACCAGCTATTGTTCAGTTTCTATCAATCTACCGTTTAGTTTTTCGTTTGGTTCTATTACTTTTTTGAAGCCCCTTGTTTCAGTATGCACATATTTCAGCCAGTTACAGAGGTTTTAACCTAACTCAAACCCAACTTGTTATATTTTCTGTGATTTAATAAAAGTCATAGCAAATGATTCTGGTTTTCAATAAACTTGTATTAATAGTGTAACAAGGGCTCGTTGGGGTTCGAAATCAGAACACCGAGTTTCTAATTTAAGGATGGAGGTTCCTTTATTTCCTACAACAGTGGTCAAAACAGTGAGAAAACTCCTGAATTTTTTCTAGTTCATCCCTTCTGTTCAGTGCTCACTTCCACGTCACAGCACTGTCCCAGTCCAGTTCAGGTCAGCCCACCAGCTCTTCCGTTCACTAGCTCCTTCGTTCACCAGTCCCTCCGGTCACTAGTTTCCCGTTGACTAGGTCTTCCGTTCGCTGGTCCCTCCGTTGGCTAGTCCCTACGTTGGCTAGTCCCTCCGGTCACTGGCTCCTCAGCTGCCCAAGTCACAGTTACTTGAGGCCGCGCTGATCGGTTCACTCCGTCCAGGTCCTCAGCTCCTCAACTCACACTTACTTGAGGTCGCGCTGATCAGTGCTCTCCGTCCAGTTCACACTCTGACGCTGACTCTCTCCCGCTGTTACTGACTGTTACGGACTGACTGTTCTCCCATTGACTGGCTCATCACTCCTCGCGGACTGACTCCCTCTGACTGGCCCTTGCTTTCTCTCCTCGACAGACTGTCGCTGTTACTCTCGTTCATTGACTGACAGCTCTTCTCAGACTGTCTCTCCTCGACTGCTCGCGCTCCTTATATAGCCTTGACGAATGTTCTAGAGTCGATGTCTCGAAGTCTGCGCGCTAGGTCCAGAATGCATGTTGCGGCGCGCGTCCTCCCCTTAGTACGCAGCTCCTCCTCCGGCCCCTCCCACGAGCGCGCACCGTCCACCCACCGTGCCGCGCCTGTAGCAGGCCGCGCCAATCGGCGCGCAGCCCAATCAGCAATAAGAGGGCCGCCCCTTTCTAGACTTCTCGAATTCTGGCACTTTCTGGACGAGTCCTGGACTTCTCACAATAGTTTCCTCTGGATAAATTAGTTTCTATAAGGGTAACAATACCAGCACAATATATATGATGGAAGTTTTTTTTATAATACTCAATATTAACAATTTATCGAGGATCGCTGAATCTTTATTGTTATTTAAAAGCCATAATAACCCTCTACATATGCAATAATACTTGTATTCAATGCATATAATATATAATGTACAGTTAATATATATATTAACTATACATACGCTTCGCAAAGGCATTAGGGTACGGTGATTCCAGAGTCATGAACAATTTGTACATAACTTTTTTTTATTAACAGATTAACTCGTAAATGTTTTTTTTCAAACTGTGTTACATTCAATTCAATAATATATTTACACCTTATAGTACAATTAAACAGCAATAATTATGATAAATTCCTGGCTCGTCATGGGAACTTGGTCGTGGGGTGGGTTGTGCTTCATTTTCTTCATCCGTTGATAAAAGGAATGCATCTTCTAGGATAACTGGCAGAGAATCGATGTCGAGTTCATACTCGTTGTCCAAGAGGTGGGCTCCCATTAAGACAGTTCCCCTGGCTGTTTTGGTTAAGCAGGGGAACAATTGAAAGATGTCTTTCTGCATCAGGATTTGGTGGTGGCACAATCTTTGTGCACTGACAAAAAATAATTTTTAATTTTTCATCCGGTGCAGCCTGCTGCTCACTGTGCACCGGGGTTAGAAAATTGTTGGTGGTTAACTCCCACCCATACATCTGAGGAGGCAGCTCATGTCCCAACCACATCTGGGCTTGGTGATATGTCCTCAGAGAATGTTGTTCCGCTGTCCCCTCAGTTGGTGGTAGACATGAGATGTCCGGTTTGATATTGGCTACCGATTTTACAAAGGATTGATAACGGTAAGCGTTTAGAGATTTCTCTTTAGGTGGGGCCCTGTACCACCTCAAAATACACTTTTCCCCAGCTTCCTCTATATCATTCGTTGTTGAGGAAGGGTCTGAGAAAACTGCAGCAGCTCCCTGGACGTCTGGAGACTTCAAATATGGTTTGATAAATCCCAGCTTACTCTTTCGGAAGGCTGCTGAGGTGGTATCGCACCTAGTGAAGGCATGTAGTATGTCTCTCAGGCCCTGGGTCTGAGCTCCTGGGCAGAAAACAACGTAGGTTTTATGTTTCCACGTCCCGGCTTGACGAAAATTATGTCCTGGTCACTAGGTGTTTTGGCCATCAACAGGACATCCTCGCCAATAAGTGCAACAGTGGTGGTATGTGACAACTCCACAGCTGTGTCTACAATGAGGACATCCGCATCATTCTGTGCTTGAAGGGTTCTGACTCCATGTGCCTGTAGTGTCACTTTCAGCAAGTTAATCAGCCGACTTTTGTAGTAGACATTTGACAGGAAGTCTTCCTGCTTCACAGTTATGACTGTCTCCTGATTGAAATGTGTGTCGGCTGACTTGCAGAGACGGTACCGCCTTTGCTGCTCAGCAACCTTTCTACTTGAGGATAAGCTCGAGTACCCATCAAACATTACAGTGAAACTCCTTCCACGATAGCGACTGTTCACAAAATTGAACGATCCATCACAAATATTATATTTATTATAAAGGAGCTAAAAGGAAGAATTGGGGATTTTGTGTTGGGAAAAACCATGGTGGAACAAGACAAACAGAAGATAACTGTTGAGAAAGGAATTATTGCGAACGCTGACATTTCTAGTGGAAGTCATAGATCTGAAAAAGTGCAAATTACCTCTAAGCATCCAGACAACATATCTGAAGAAAGGCCAACATAAGTAGATAGTACTGAACAAGGGTGGAAGCAAATTATGCCGAAAAATAAACATGTCACCTATGCAGACAAAGTAGCTGGTGCCGTGAAAGATAAAAACATAAGTGCAGTGAACACTAAACCCGATGAAAAAAATCTGAAGAATGGAATAAAAGGAAAAGCTGGTTGAAGAGCAAAATTCAAATAGTTGGTAACAACAAATCTAGTGAAATAAACACGGTACCCAAGTATGTTGACCTGCATGTTTACAGGTTACATCCTGATATCAAGGTTGAAGACATGGTAACATTGCTAAACCCAACTTTTCCAGAAGTGATCTGCGAACAACTTATTGGAAAAAATTCTTTCATATATTCATCGTTCAAAGTGTCAGTATACAGTGACAATATTAATAAGGCAATAGATCCTGTGCTTTGGTCACATGGTGCCTGCGTAGGGAAGTTTTTTCATGTCCGCAGGGCATAACTCCTATAGACTAAACGTTAAACCTAACCTGATATTGAATAATAGACCTACACAAGATGACACGGTTCCTCAAGGTCAACCTCCTGAATCTAGTAATTTCTGTAACAACAGTTCTCATCATAGTAGCAATGATCAGGTAGCATAAAAACTGGTAATTACGCATTTAAATATTCAATCTATAAGGAATAAGTTGGGGCAATTGGAGCTTACTCTTGAAGAAATGCCTTGTGATGTTTTATTCCTGAATGAACACTGGCTGACAAGTGAAGAAACTAACCTATATGTACCTCATGGATTTTCTTTAGCATCAATATATACACGAAAACCCCCTTACTCGCATGGAGGCTCTGCCATCTATGTCAAAGGTAACATTAAGCATAGTTCAATAGAGTTGTCCAATTACTCCGTAAATCTAGGGTGTGAAGTAGCAGGTATTGTTCTGCACGATTTTAACTGTGTTGTCTTAACGGTTTATCGATCTCCCAATTCAAATATACAGTTATTTTTTCAATTAATAGAAAATTTATTGCATTACATAATTAATAAATTTAAGATGTATATTGCCGTCACGGGTGATATTAATATTAACTTATTATCAAACTCTAAAGAATGTTTGCACTTTTTAAACATAATGAGGTCTTTTAACCTATATTATGTACACAAAAAGCCAACTAGAAATAACTCTTGTTTGGATAATATTTTTACAAATATTAAGAAGGATGAATACTGTCGTAAATTTTTGGAACTGAACATTTTGGCTGACCACACAGGTAATTGGTTAATAATAGATGTGTCAACTTTGAAACAATCCAAAGCTGCTGAAAGCAGAAACATTAAAATAGTTAAACGATCGTTATCAGATAAACATATAAACAATTTAAAAGATATGCTCTGTGTTATTGACTGGAATTATTTATATCATATTACAGATGTTGATTATGCTTTTCTTAATTTTATGGAAACCCTCAAGGCGTGCCTGAATGAAGCTTGCCCTATTAAAACAATTAAGACTGGCGGTAAACAAAAAACTTGTCCAGCGACAAGGAAATGGTTTACACCCAAACTAAAATTAATGCGATCGGTTTTAATTATATTTTATGATAAGTATAGACTAACAAAAAATGATAACTACAAGAATAATTTTAAGATTTTTAAAAAAGAATATCAAAGTGCCATAATCGAAGCTAAGTTAGTGTCAAACGACAACTTCATTCAGTCGGCCACTAATAAATGTAAAGCGGCCTGGACGATTATTAATAACGAAATTGGCAAAAAGTAGATGGATACTGAAATACCACTCTCACCTGAGGTGTTAAACAATTATTTTATTAATGTACCACGTGAAATTCAAGAAAACAATAATAGCACTAATGATTATGATGACATGGTGTCGGAGCAAGCTACATGTTTTTTTCCATTATGTTATGTATGTACAGTGGCTAGTTCTAATTCAAATGATCCGCTGTATTGTTTTCCCTCCTTACGTCATCTAGTTGCATCAGATTTGGTGCCGTGTGCAATGTTAGGAGCAGGTGTTACTTGTGAGACGCTGGTTTATAGCGTCGCTTCGTTTTTCAGTTCTAGATCTGCAGACACTCAGGCCGGTCGCATGCCAGTTCTGCTCTTGTTCCCGCGGTTTTAACAAAGGCTCCATTCGCCCTTTGTCTTATAACAGGGAACTATTGAAATAAAACTTCCATTACAAGTTTTATTAATTACGCTAAATTATTTGCTACAGTTTACGCAGTTTGTCAAGTTTTAAGCTTATTGGATCATCCTCTTAAGTTGTTAATACTTGTGAACATTGTGCAACCATTGCTTCATCAGTGAAGCAAATAGCAAGTGAAGTATTAAGAGTTTACATCTTGAAACACTTTCAAGCATCTGTACTCATCACTACAATTATTTTCATATATAATTTATGGGTGATTTATAATATTACATATTTTCATACACGTGGTAAATTATAACATTTCGCGCCATTTTAGTTTATTGTTCAATTATAAGTGTTCCATCAGTTATTCGCTTAATTTCACAACTAAGCAATCTTCAGTTTACTAGTGTGAATAAATGTGCATAGTTTTCAATGACATGTTATAGATTGGTTTCCAATAATAATTCCTTGGTTCCCTGAAATCCACGATCTACGACTAAGTCCACTCTTGCTCTATCATAAATGGTCCTCCTACTACCAGAGAATTAATTTAATATATCCTATGTACTTTCCATTGTACCCCTTTTATTTTTCACACCTAAACCCCACACTTGGTCCTCATTTCGGGCAGGATTATTTTGGAAACAATCTTACATATTTCACACATGTACTTGTTTGTTTCGCATTTTCTCGAATTCGTCCTGTGTATCATAAGCTACCGTGTCGGTTCGGTCGTCGTGAATTCAAGCATCTCTGAGTTCCTGGCCCATGACAGCATCTAGTGTGGCAGTGATCAGACATTTCGAGCTACTCGGGTCTCCGGTCTGCAGCGAACATCAAGTGAGCAGTGAACATCTGTCTTGTACATCATCGTGCAGCGGTGGTAGAAAAGCTACAAGAATTACAACAATTCAACTGTAATTAATTTCACATTCAACATGGAACGTAATTTACGAGCTTTAATTAAACGTAGAGGTATCATTAAGAGAGAGCTTACCTTTCTACAAAAGTCGTGTGATACTGCAAACGAAGAAACATATGTGTTCCTATTAAAGGTGAAATTCGACAAATTGAATGAAGTATGGGATAAGTATGACATTGTTCAAACGCAAATAGAATCTCTTGTGGAAGCAGAAGAAGATTTGGATGAACATGCAGAATACAATGAAGCTATGATGAATGGTTACTTCGAGTTAAAAGCTAAACTCAGTGCAATCATATGTCATCATGAGGAAGTGCATAGTGCGATTTCTGTGAACAGTCAACAATCTAATCACAGTGGTAATTCCCACCACACTTGTCAATCTTCCACATCACAGTGTAACAATAGAGTTATACAGCTACCAAAAATTCAATTGCCTACCTTCTCTGGAGATGTGACCAATTTCAGACATTTCTACGACACATTCAGCAGTTTAGTAGTAAATAATGAATCTTTGGATCCCATTCAGAAATACCATTATTTCCTGTCTGCTTTGAAAGCCCAAGCCCACACGCTCATTCAGAATTTGCCTGTAACTAGTGACAATTTTCCTATAGCATGGAACTTAGTGTGTTCTAGATACAATAACACGAGAGTAATTGCCTCCGCTCACATAAGAAATCTACTTTCGTTACCAACAATGTAAGGTGAAAATGTGACAGAACTGCGAAATTTGCTAAACAAATTTCAAAGTAATCTTAACGCGGTGGAAGCTCTCAATCTTGAAATTCCATTGCATGAGGTCATGTTAACTCAGTTGATTTTAGATCATCTTAGTGAAACTACACGCAAGGAATGGGAAGGCAAAATTGATTCACAAAATTTCACATCTCTAGAAGAACTGATGACTTTTCTCGAAGCCAAGGCGCACTCTTTAGAAGTGTTAGCAAATTCCAGCAACACGACCAGTTCATCAAAGGAAAAGAGTGAAAAACGATCACAAAAGAATTAAGTTAAAACAACTCGCCAATCGTATGTTGCCATTAACAGTGATTCGTGTCCTTGTTGTCATGACAATCACAAGTTATATAGGTGCAATAAATTCTCACAGTTAAGTGTAGAACAACGATGGGATTTGATAAAAAACAAAGGTTTGTGTGCAAACTGTTTTTCGTCTATCACAAAAGAGATCATTGTAAGCTCAAATCATTTTGCAACTGTGGTACATCCGTACACAGCCGATTGTTACATAACAACACACGTGACAAGAAAAAGGTGTCTCACCATCCTACTAGTATTTCGGAAACTACAGACAACTTGCCTGCTAGTTATTGTTCTATTAAGGAAAAATCCAGTCAAATGGAGATTCTTTTGGCAACTGCAGCAGTGCATCTTGAAGATAAACCAGGAAATTTAGTGTTGTGTAGAGCATTACTAGATTCTGGAAGCCAGTTAAACTTCATAACTGAAGATTTAGCTAAGAAGCTACAGCTATCAACAACAACTGTCGATACTCACATAAGAGACATAAATGACACCTCTTCTTGTAATCACAGTGTTAAGGTGAATATGCGATCCAGAATCCATAATTTCCAAGCTGACTTGAACTATCTAGTAATACCTCATATTGCAAACAAACTTCCTTCTGTCCGTATCGATCCTACCAAATTCAATATTCGTAGTGAAATTGCATTGGCAGATCCTAAGTTTTACATCCCTGGTGATGTCCAGCTCCTCATTGGTGCTAGCCTGTTTTATCAATTGTTTACAAATGAAAGAATAATCACTCCTAATAGTCCTATACTTAGTAACACTGACAACAATCAAACCCAAGAAAGTCACATTTGCGCAACACAATTTGTTTGTGACAGTTGACAATGTTGACACACAATTAAGACGCTTCTGGGAATTAGAAGATTTTCCTAAACCAGTGCTTACTAAGGAAGAAAGGGAGTGTGAACAGCATTTCGTACAAAACACTACTCGTGCAGCTGATGGAGTTTTCGTGGTGCAACTACCCAAGAATCAATCTGAGGATACATTGGGCGAATCCAGACAGCAAGCAATAAAACGCTTAGGCCATCTGGAACGTAAATTTCAAACCAATTCTGTTCTGCGAGAAGATTACACTAAATTCATGCAAGAATATGAAGAATTGGGACACATGAAATGGTTTCACTTCCACAGCCAGGTGAAAAGTGTTTCTATTTACCTCATCATGCAGTCATCAAGCCATCTTCGTCTTCAACTAAAACTAGAATGGTTTTCGATGCCTCTGCAAAAACATCTTCAGGCAAGTCACTAAATGTCATTCTGAAATTAGGTCCTACAGTACAGGATGACTTGTCGTCAATTATAATTCGCTTCCGAACCTACAAGTATGCTTTCTCAGCTGACATTTCTAAAATGTACAGGCGCATAAGAATGCATGGAGATGACCAGAATCTTCAAAGAATTGTGTGGCGTTCTAATGCTAACGAACCCATACAAGACTACGCATTATCTACTGTGACTTATGGTACTAAATCTTCTTCATTTTTAGCCATAAGGTCCCTACATCAGCTATCTATAGAAGAAGAAGCTAAATACCCTCTCGCTGCCCAAGTAGTTCGAACTTCCTTCTATGTGGACGACTGCTTGGCAGGACATGATAATCTCCAAGAAGCTCTACGCCTTCAAAGAGAATTAATACTTATGCTTGACAGTGGCGGATTTCCATTACGAAAGTGGTGTTCCAATCATGAAGCTTTATTGGAATCTGTCCCTTCATCTCATCGAGAGACCCAATTGTCCCTGTCTCTTGATAATAGTGAGAATGCACATTGCCCTTGGGTTACTGTGGCATCCTGCTACTGATAATTTCCAGATACAAACCCATCCTTCTCTCCAAACTCATACGAAATGTAAACTTACTAAGCGTACTATCCTGTCCGTTATTTCTTCCATCTTTGATCCTTTAGGCCTTGCCAGTCCTATTGTCATCAATGCCAAGATCTTCATGCAATCACTGTGGATTGAAAAGCTTGGTTGGGATGAAGAAGTACCTTCCCACATAGCAGAGAAATGGATTGATGTCTGTGACATCCTAGGCACGATACATACGATGCGTATTCCACGTTATGTGCTCACATCTGGTACATTGCAAGTTGTACAAATCCATGGCTTCTGTGATTCATCAGAAAAGGCTTATGGTGCATGCCTATATCTCCGTTCAGTGAACAGTGAAGGTGAAATTACAATTCAATTATTATGCTCCAAGTCTAAGGTTGCCCCTCTTAAAAGGCAAACCATTTCACGTCTTGAACTCTGTGATGCATTGTTGTTATCCAAGCTATACAGCAAGGTATTAAGTGACCTTAATATTCAAACATCACACAACTATTTATGGTCTGATTCAGTTATTGTACTGTCCTGGATAAAGTCAGACTCAAGAAAATGGAACACATTTGTATCCAACCGTGTGTCGCAAGTTCAAGAGCTTCCTGAAACTGCAGCATGGCGACATGTGTCTACAGAAGACAACCCAGCTGATCTAGTTTCAAGAGGTGTGTTATCTGTACAGCTATCTGATATCGATTTGTGGTGGCATGGTCCTAATTGGCTCTCTCAACCCACACCATTATGGCCTGAACAACCAAAACAATTGAACGTTCAGGATTCTTCTGAACAGCTTGTTTCTGTCTGTATGGTGTCCACTACAGAAGAAGATTTTCTGATCTTCGACGCCTTCAGAGAGTGACTTGTTATATGTACAGGTTTATTTCTGATTGCCGACATGAAACTAAGTATCATGGACCGCTCGCAGCAGAAGAAGTCCACCATGCTTTGCAAACTTGTGTTAAAATCACCCAGAAAGCAGCTTTCGCTCGTGAGCTGAAAGATCTTCACAATGGCAAGTAAACATCTGTTAAAAGTTCAATCCATTCAATAGTTCCATTCCTAGATCAGAATGATATTCTGAGAGTAGGTGGAAGGCTGGAGAGTGCAGATCTTACACATGATGCAAGACATCAGGTTATATTGCCTTCTAAACATCATTTAACCATTCTCATAGTGGAATATGAACATCGCAAGCTGTTGCATGCTTCGCATCAGCTGCTTATATCTTCCCTAAGACAAGCCTACTGGATACCTTGTATTCGAAGAGTAGTGAAGTCTATTTTGCATAAATGTCTTACCTGCTTCAAGTTAATGGCATAATGTTCTCAGCAGTTAATGGGCAATCTTCCTAGCTACAGAAATACTCCTGCTAGGCCCTTTCTTCGTACAGCAGTGGATTATGCTGGCCCATTCAACATAAGATATGGTGCTCCGCGCAGCAAAACGACTGTAAAAGCTTACATTGCCATTTTTGTATGCTTAGTTACTAAAGCTATACACATTGAACTAGTTTCTGATCTTACAATAGATGCATTTATAGCCGCTCTAAGATGATTTACATCACGTCGAGGACTATGTAAAGAAATCATCAGTGATAATGGCACTAACTTTGTTGGAGCAAACAACAAGCTAAGATATCTCCGATTGTTGTTACAGTCAACAGAATTTCAAACTGCAATTCAAAACTTCACTGAAAATAATGATTACAGGTGGTATTTCATACCTCCTAGCTCTCCGCACTTTGGTGGTTTACATGAAGCAGCAGTAAAATATATGAAGTTTCATCTTAGACGTATGATGGGTGCTCAAGTTCTGACATACGAACAGCTTTGCACTCTACTGACTCAGATTGAAGCTTGTCTGAACTCTAGACCACTCATTCGTCTTAGTGATGATCCAGCTGATTTGTCATATCTTTCTCCTGGTCACTTCTTAATTGGAGAACCTCTTACCTCTCTACCTTCGCATCCTCCTACAGAAGATAAGAGATATGTTGAAAAATGGCAACTTCTACAAGATCATTTACAGCATCTCTGGAAACGCTGGTCATCAGAATATCTTCATTCCTTACAACAGAGGCAGAAATGGTCCTGCTCTAGTGACAACGTTCGAGTTGGCACCGTCGTCATCTTGAAGAAAGACAACATTCCTCCTCTTAAATGGAAGTTAGGTGTTATTACCGCTACTCATCCTGGTGAAGATGGTTTGGTGCGAGTGATAACAGTGCGTACTTCCAGTGGTGAATATAAGCGCCCCATAGTAAAGGTGTGTCCTCTACCCAAAGACGAGTAGTGACACTTATTATGTTCTTATATTCAAAGTTCTCCCATTTATTTCCATTTCCTTTCTAGCTCTTGGCTACGCCAAATCGTATTCGTGCGATGTGTGTAGTATGTCTTTTTTTCTATTCTTCTTATATTCTTGTAAGATATGTAATAAGTCGGTGTTTTAACACATATCACATGTATATATTCAGCTTGCACTTTGTGATTTATTTTTATTAAAGCTATGCTTCAACGCCGGGTGTATGTCGGTGCAAGCTACATGTTTTTTCCATTATGTTATGTATGTACAGTGGCTAGTTCTAATTCAAATGATCCGCTGTATTGTTTTCCCTCCTTACGTCATCTAGTTGCATCAGATTTTGTGCCGTGGGCAATGTTAGGAGCAGGTGTTACTTGTGAGACGCTGGTTTGTAGCGTCGCTTCGTTTTTTAGTTCTAGATCTGCAGACACTCAGGCCGGTCGCATGCCAGTTCTGCTCTTGTTCCCGCGGTTTTAACAAAGGCTCCATTCGCCCTTTGTCTTATAACAGGGAACTATTAAAATAAAACTTCCATTACAAGTTTTATTAATTACGCTAAATTATTTGCTACAATTTACGCAGTTTGTCACGTTTTAAGCTTATTGGATCATCCTCTTAAGTTGTTAATACTTGTGAACATTGTGCAACCATTGCTTCATCAGTGAAGCAAATAGCAAGTGAAGTATTAAGATTTTACATGTTTAAACACTTTCAAGCATCTGTACTCATCACTACAATTATTTTCATATATAATTGATTAGTGATTTCTAATTTTACATATTTTCATACACGTGGTGAAATACAACATTTCGCGCCATTTTAGATTATTGTTCAATTATAAGTGTTCCATCAGTTATTCGCTTAATTTCACAACTAAGCAATCTTCAGTTTACTAGTGTGAATAAATGTGCATAGTTTTCAATGACATGTTATAGATTGGTTTCCAATAATAATTCCTTGGTTCCCTGAAATCCACGATCAGCGACTAAGTCCACTCTTGCTCTATCATAAATGGTCCTCCTACTACCAGAGAATTAATTTAATATATCCTATGTACTTTCCATTGTGCTCCTTTTATTTTTCACACCTAAACCCCACACATGGCATCTGAAACGTTGTTAAATAATTTTGTCCTACCGATCCATCACCAAGTTTTTAAATGGGACACTATAGACACGAATACTGTGTACAACATTGTGAAAAATATGGGCAATTCCAGAAGTGAGGATGTTTTGGGTTTTCAAACATGATTGTGAAAACAATTATTGAGCACATTCTCATACCGCTGACATACTTAATAAATCTAGTCTTATCTCAAGGCAATTTTCCTACTTGTCTAAAAAAAATGAGAGTTACACCTATTTTTAAAAAAGGTGATAGAAACGATCTATCAAGTTATCGACCTGTTGCTATTGTTCCCATATTTAGTAAGATAATGGAATCTAGTATGTTGATCCAACTGTATAACTTCTTTTCATGCAATAATTTACATTATTGTAAACAATTTGGTTTTAGTCCTAAACTCTCGACAACAATGGCAGTCGAATCTCTGGTAAACATCATCCTAGAAAGTTTTGAAAACAAGTTGTTAACAGGAGCAACTTTAATCGATTTGACAAAAGCATTTGATTGCATTGCGCATGACATATTGTTTAAAAAACTTAGTTACTATGGTCTCAGAAATGTCGAATTACAATTAATGAAATCTTATCTAACCAATCGCCAACAAATGGTAGAAATAAATAAAACCCAATCTTCTTTTAGAACAATCATTGCTGGGGTACCCCAAGGATCAGTCCTAGGACCATTTTTATTTACAGTCTTTGTTAATGATTTGGATATAAATATACCATGTACTACTATTTTCTATGCAGATGATACCACCTTAGTTGTGACTGGCAAAGATCCTCTTATTCTTAAAAATAATTTAGACAATTCCGTTGAAATAGCCAAGGCTTGGTTCTCATCAAACTATCTATCAATTAATATGACTAAAACTAGTAATATAATTTTTTCTTTAAGTGCACTAATGGATTTCAATGGTATAGATATATCTGAACATGTTAAAGTACTGGGCTTAACATTAGATAATAGACTAAATTGGGAACAGCACACTGAAACTGTCTCTAAGAAATTATCCAGAGTAATATATTTACTTAATAAGCTAAGAAATAACGTATCCTAGGATATGTTAATAACTGCATATTATGCTTTTTTTCATTCAATCCTGAACTATGGGATTAGACTGGGGGAATTCACCCACTGCAACGAAAGTTTTTATGTGGCAAAAAAAAGCCATAAGATGTATTCAGAGACTCTAAAAAAGAGACTCCTGTCGAGAAAGTTTTAAAAATTTACAAATTATGACCCTGCCATCATTGTATATTTTTTCCGATCTAACTTATGTAAGAGAATACATACAAGATTTTAATGAACGAGCATTCTTTCATAACTATAAAACAAGACACAAGAATGATATAAACGTACCACACCACAGGTTAAGTAAAACAAGCAATAGCTATAAATATCTGCAAGTTAAACTTTTTGATAATCTTCCCCAATCTATAAGAGAATTGCCCTCAAAAGCATTCACTAAATTAATTGCCAAGTGGCTAATAAAAAAAGCACATTATTCACTAAATTAATTTTTATCACTAAAAATCTCAGCCACTGAGTTTTATTGATGTATTTCAATACAAGGGTTTTTTTACTACATTGTAATGCATTGTACTTTTTATTGCTATGTAAACTGTGTACTATTTGGACAATGCCTATTTCTATCTAGATGGATGATTAATGGCGGAAATAAAGAATCTTATCTTATCTTATCAAATAGCAGATATCGTGGAGCCTCTTTGCCAGACAACTTTGTGCAGGAGAAGTCCTCCGTCCTTAACAATATCCAAGTGTGTCACACGTACATCTTTTATGGTTGGATTGAGCTCTTTTTAGAGAACTGACTTCGTCGACTTCCTCTTCCCTCCTTCATTGAAGAAGGCCAAAGGTAAAGGGGCTAATTCATATTGCAAATAAGTTTTCAAATCTTCGTCGGTTTTCTTATGGATGTGCGTTGGAATAGCAAAAAAGGATCCACAGACACAGTCGTTGATCTTGATTGACGAGCTAACAGTCGAAAGGGGGAGTGCTAGATTTTTCGAGACAGTTAGATACTTATTTTCAAACTCTAGAAAAATAATTTAGTTGTTATACTTGAAATCCAGAAAATTAATTTCCGATCACATACAAGTTTAAAATAAACTATGCGAGATAGTGAAAAAATGAATGGCATCAGTCTTTTTGGGACATTTTATCAGGTTTAATTTTGTATAGAGTGGTATTATTCCTAGGTCCCATACTTTCCGAGATACTGTACAAGCGAAAAACATAAAAAAAAGGATTAATAAACTTCATCTTGTATATGAGGGTAATTTAGAATAGGAGTTGTAAGACAATTTTTTAGCCTAAACCCTCAATAAAAGTTAATCAACTAATGAAGCGAAAGACTAATAAATATCGTGTATTATTTATAAGATATATGAAAAGTGATAAAATTATGGTACTAAGAACAGAAAAATAGAAAACTGAAGTGAACTATTAATCGCCGTGTATTTTGTTATATTGTCAAGTATTAATTAAGATAGTAAGGTTAGAAAAACCTGTTGGCATATAGGATTTTAAAAATACACAAATATATTTAATTACGTATAAACGTTAATAGCCTATGTCAGATTAAACGTATTAGTATCATAATAAAATAGACCTAGTATTTATTAGTATCACATCAAGTATAAATATAGATCACCAGTTAGACAGATTAAAATGGATTAAGCCAATGATAAAAAACAGTTGATATTGATTAATTTATTCAAAGACTGGTGGTCAACATCATTACAAAAAAACTATGAGTTCATTAAAAATCACAATAAAGTACCAATTCATTTTAATATATTTACAATATTTGTAGAAAAATTAATTAAGCTTAAAGAGATGTTAAAGAAAGCTATGTACAAGATTTGTTTACAGATACAGTATCTACAAATATATAATGTTGAAAAATCTTGAAGTTATATATTAATTTAACACATATGTATGTGGTATAATTATATAAAAATGATGAGTTATTCACTCTTCAAATGCCTAGTTATGTTCTAAAAGGCTGATAGTAGCTTATAGTGACAAGTGGTAGATTATATGTACCATATATTACTCATATCATACATAGAAGATACATTTTTAAGTCAAAGTCAAACACAGTCAAAGTCTAAGTGTTTGCAGTCAAACACAAAGTCTAAGTCAAACACATTTTTAGATAATTCTAACCTAACTTGCATGAGCGATAGTGTATAATTAGACGTATATATCTCATTAAAAAGTAGAGAAATATGAGCGAGTTATCTATTTTTGTTTATTAGCATTTCTTATCTGCTGGATAATGTCAGTTAATATCGTTTAATTCCCATAGAAATCACTAACGAGTTTAGATGCGCAGAAATTAGTCAGTCGCTTCTTAGTTTGCAAAGTTGATTATCTGGATATGTACATTCCAGTACAGGATGTACCATCTTCATCCTTGAATCTTGTGATTCAATTGAGGCTTTCATATAGATGTTTTCATGATGAGTGCTTTACTGCTAAAGTTTCCAGGAACACTGGCCTAGGTCTTTATATATATAAAAAACTTGAATTTGGTAGTCACGATCACATAAACATAAGCAAACCTTCTTATGAACTCAATCGAATATTTCTTGACTAAGACTGAATAGATACATAAAGTGGGCAATAAGATGACAATTGGATCAAGGCATGCAGAAAATACGCATGGCATTAAACACCTGAAATCCATAATTAGTAGTCCTAATTAGAGCTACGCATTTTATTCATAGTTGTTTTCTTATGTTGAAGCTGACATCACCAGAGATATATAAATTCTCAAACAATTATTTTTAGGGTGACTGCATAATAGGTTAATTGAAACAAACCAGAACAGTCTTTTCCTGTCCTGGCGAGCAACAAATTTTACCTTGTCCAAATTTCATCTTATTACGAATAGAAAGAAGTTTTGGCATTCTTAGCAATCTGTAGTTAATTATGTATTTCAAGCCTTTATTAGGATGTATTATAAATCTGTACTTATGACCAAGAGTAGCAAGAAAAATTAGTTCGATAATCTCTCTGATAGCGCTTTCGATTCAAATATGAAGGGCAAGGTGGTGGTGTTTATGGGGAACGTCTAAATATAAATTCCTGGCTTACCACAAAAAGAAATCTCTCATCGTCAGATCATGTGAATGCAGTGAAGATCTCTTGTAATGTGGATGCAGCAAGATCTGTTCCTGGGAAAACCTACTACACAACCACTTAAATCCTTGATCACCTGTTGGGAATTTCTAGGAAATCTGAATTGTTGACAAACAACAGACATCATGAGGTAAGATCTAAAATTATTTTCAATTCATATAGAAGACGAGGCTGGGAAGTGGAGATTCACTACGTTTCTTCTGAACTCACTAATATAAGGGCTGACATCCAAGACAGCGATAGAGAGAGAAACTGTGAATTGATATTAGATCTTTGAAAGAGACACCGATCAGGATTAAAATGATAATATGGAAAGTAGGCCATATATTATGTGTACCATGTGTACCATATCGGAGCGGAAAATATAATGTTCCTCTAGATAAATGGATTTTTCAATGCTTGCTGTTTGGTGCTCTGCGCATGTTGCGCATGCTGCAGTGTCATCTGTACAGAACTTAAATTATGAAAAAAATTATATAGAGACAATTTATAAATCTCCTACTTTTTAAATATTTTGGAAAAAAGAAATATTGTTGAAAATTTGAATTAAATTTTGGATTCTTGTGGTCACCCTCGATAGAGTGCAGATGATTATTAAATATTTCTTCTTCTTAATGACCGGTTTTCCTGTAGATGATGCACCGCTTTGGCTTTACAGAAATAATATGTAATTTATGAGTCAATTGATACCGTTATAACATTGAAATGATTATAGGCCTATCTTAATTCTTAGTTTTTTTATTACACATTACAGTGTTTTTATAACACAATAAAGAATGTTACACATAATTATTAAACATTTCTGAAATAATTAATACATTTAAATTTACTAAATACTTAAAAAAAAAAAAAAAAAGTATGCCATTACCATCACAATATATAGGCTACGTCTTATATACGTCTTATATTTTAAACATGCTATATTTAAAAAAAACCTTATACTTTATTAGACTATACATTTGAATATTTTACATGAAGTACTAGTATAAGTTACACTTTTGCTCTACACAGGAAATTAATCTGTAAATAAATCTAATTTATTCTTTCTAATATAAAATTGATTCGGAATGATACATTTAATCAAGATATATAACCTACAGAATTACAAAGAAGAAAAGTTGTTTTTATTACAGGAACTGTTTTCTGAAATAGAAAGGATTTAATACAGCCTATTCTTAAATATTCTGTTTTTCGTTATGCGGTGTGAGAGGGGAGCGAATTAAGAAGAATCGAGTGTATCGAGTAAAGACTATTGTCCTCTTATAGCCTACTATAACTAGAGATATGTAAGTTACCTCATTTGTATATTCTGATTCATGTTCATACCTGAAAACTCTCTTCCTGGCTCTAAAAGACGTAGGACTGTGTTCATTGCCTATTGTAGATGTGAACCACAATAAAAGTACATCACTTATACAATTGACATTTATCATCGTAAAATTGATGTAGTTAGCGTAATGTTTAAGATAGTAAATATTGGATATTTAACGGTCCTTCGTGAAAGTAAGTGGTTTGCGCATAATTAAATCTTTCACGAAAACAAAAAGACTATGAGGAAAATGGAAAAACTCTGCTTTATTGAATACTATCCTAATACATTTTCAATAATAACTAAACAGATACGCAAAACAAACTCTTTCATTTTATGTAACGAAATTGTCTACGGAAAATAATGTTAGGACTTATAACAAAGGGTTTTTTGAATATTGAATAGAAACCCACGTAAGCCTGCAGTAAAGAGACAGTTTCTTTTGTGCAGTTATAATTTAGAGCCTAAGGTTTACGTCTTTATAGGCCGTAAACTATAATTAATATGAAAGTCAGAATGGATATCCCTATGCTCGGGATATCATCTACGAGATGGAGGGGAGTTATTTGTCGCGTGGGTGGAAGGATAGTGGGGGCTTACTACTCCCTGCTGAAAGCTTTTTTTTAGGGTGGGATGATATTGCCCCATTTGTGAAAACTCATCCTACATTTTAGTTGTATTTCTTAATCATGACTTATTAGACGAGAGGAATATACGACCGTCATATTTTTTAATTTACTTCTTAATGAATGTATTGAAATATATTTTAATTTTGATAATTTAAGCAGATTATTGCTGATGTATAGTGGGGTAATTTTAGTTCTACAATATCACTGGTGACTATAGAAACAATCAGCACCACACAACTTCCTCTACCCTTAATATTCCAGTGTAAAGTACACGAATGTATTGCAGCAGTGCGCATTCAGTTGCCTGAACCTCATTCCAAGTTGCATTATTCGTGAGGCAAGTTTGTGTATGAAATGAGTAGTTTATAACTATCCTTCAGAGAATTTATGTCCAAAAAAATTCAAATATTTCTTTCTTATTTTAAAGATTCGTGGACTGAAGATGGTACATCTGGTACCGAAATGTACATATCCAGATATCAACTTGATAGTTTTAGCTGTTAGTATTATATGCAAGCATGTGCCCGCGGCTTCACTGCGATTATTTATCAATGCTAGATGTCTTATTTAAATAATTTAACAGAAAAATATTTATATTACCTACATGTATTAACACTTATACTGTTTTTAAATTTATTGAATTACATGATTTTATTCTTAATTATATTCTTTTTCCGTAACAAATGTAAACAATTGATCAAATAGAACGAATAAAAGATTCAAAATGAAACGATTAAAAAGTACCACAGACTCATGAACATACATTTCACGATTAAAGTGCCTATGCCCGGAGAAAAAAAAAACCTCAGATTCGAGTTCCCTAGCAAAAAAAAAAAAAAAAAAAAAATCATATTGAGTTTAGTGCAAGTGATTCGATGCTCTTTTTCCCCCTGTTTCTATGACACTTAATCTCACAATTGAATACTCTCTGTGCGTTCATGAGCCATGAAGTTTGCTTTTTATATAGTAGATTATAATACACAATACACGGGATATTTTAGTATATTTTGCATATTATACAATTAATGCAGAAAATTTAAACAAAATCATTGAAGCTGTATTCGAGAAAATCACGAAAAAATAAATTCCATACATCACAATTCTATTGATGGTAAATTAAAAAATAAAGAGAAAGTCGTTACGACGCTTCGTGTCACATCCCCGAAGGATGCACATTCCAAATAGGCCTAAGTAGGATATAATGCGCTCACGTAACTTTCATTATCTAAGCATGGGAAAGAACCTTTTTCACTTTACATTCTGTTATATAGGCTAATAAGAAGGTGTATTGCAAGGAGTGCTATACAGTTGCTTCAGTCTGATGGAAAGATTTATTGTTCCCCAGGCAAAACTGAGTTTGTATGAAAGGTTCCTGGTTTATAATTTCCCTTCAGAAATTTTTACCAAAAAATGTTAAAATAATTTTTTAGCTCTAGACATAAGCAACTCATATACAACGTTTAATCAAAATCGTTAGTTTTTTTTTCGAGAAAATTTGGAGAAACGAAGTTTTCTTCATGTAAAGTGGCATTAAATTAAGATAAAGTTGTCACCAATCTACATGTCACATCCTAAGAAGGATATGACATTATATATATTTTATATATTATATGAAGCGTCCAATTCCAAAACATCTCAATCCAGTTTTAACAATTTTCAGGAAACGTAAAAACTGATAATTTTTTCCTAATTGTTTGCAGTGTTCTATTTTTTTATTTTACGTTTGAGAAACACTCTTGTAATGAGTGATATTCCTGAAAATCAGGGATCGATATTTCAGGAGTTATTTCGCATTTTTGTTTGGAATGAGATAGTTTTCAAACTGAAGGCTGGAACGAGAGAGTTTTGGAAAATTACACAATTCTTTTTCGTCATTAGTATTTTAGAAGAGGCTTCTTATTAATGTAAATATAATAATCTATTACTACAATTTTTATTTTATCTATGACATTCAATTCAAATATTAAATTTAATGGTCATACGAAAGTAATATATTATTCTGTTTGGTTATTATACTTTAGTTCAAATTCTTAAGTCTTCTTCTTCCATAAATACATCCTCGTTTGCATTTTCTTCTCGTTTTAGCCTTGAATTAACCTTGAATTACAGCCTTGTAAAATGACAAGTGAAACATGTTTCTCCATTCGGAACCAAAGTGCTTCCTCAGTAAACAGTTGACATCGGATAGTTTATTTGATTTCAAAGAAACTTCATTTGGGAGAGATTCTGGGGTCATCTGCGAATTTTTTCCCCTCTCTTTAACACCGATTTGAATGCTCCTATGTCTCTTAAGTAATTTACGTCCCTTCTCACAATCATTTTTTTCCAGAGGTAGTTTTTCTTAGAATGATTCGCTTAGCTGCGAAAAACTGGAAATGCCACTGTCCAGGAGGATTGAGAGTAGCTTGCACTATTTTCTTCCAATCAAAAATAACAAAATCCTTTCCCAGTTCATTCACATTTGCAATTTGTGCAATAATGTCTCTATATTCACAAGGTTTGATAATAGTATCCCTCTTCCCAATGACTTTCCCTATTCTTCCAAAAACTCTTTCGGCTGGAAGAAAAGAGTGACCGACAATAGGGAAAATAACATGCAGTTCTTTCACAGTTGATTTGCTATTGTAGAGCCAAGACATTAACATTCCCATTACTGTAATATTTTTATTTTGTCTTGGGCACCCGTTGGCATACAGTTTCACGACCTCATTATCTTCCATATTTAACGATATCAGTTTATTGAACACTATTGATGATATCTCGTTTGAACCCTTTGGTGTCTGATTTTCGGTCCAAGTGTAAGCTGTTACTGTTTCAGGACTTCGTTGAGACTTAGAGTGACCTTCAAAAATGGTACATTGTAAAAGTATAGTTGCCTTGAAAAATAGGCAGATTGATGGGGAACACGCCGAAGAAGCATGTTCTTTTGACAATCAAAATATAGTTGTACTATTCTATCTGTGGGAGACTTAAGGTCATTGTAAAATGCCTTTGCTTTAATTTTATGTACCCTAAGCTCGGTCACGAGTTCAGCTTTTTTGTCCTGCTCCTTGCAATCATCAATAAGGACTTGAAGTCTAACGCATTCAGAGCAGGCATCTGTTGCTGGAGTTTTGAAGCTAATATTGAAATTTGTTACAAATATTTTCCTAAAAAAAATTCATACTTGACTGCAAGGTCTTTCTTTTCTGTACAAAACATCTTCCTCAATATCTTAGTGTTACTGTCACTAGGCAGATATTGCCGAGAAGACTTTTCTCTACTGTAATGCGAATCAATACATTTTAGTTTGGAAATGAATGTAACAACTGCCTCCTTACGACTCCTGAAAACATTACTCCCTCTGTTTTCCTTAGGAATATTACCAGTGTTCATGAAATTTCTGCTCAGATTCTGTACTCGAAACCTTGAAATTTCAAGGATTTTGAGGTAGGCAAGCACTGCAGACTGATACAATGCCTTTATGCCTTTGTCTGTTTTTACGAAATAATAATTAAGGAATCGCGCACAATGTGCATTATCTTAACCTAAGACAGGCAACCTTTGCGACGCGATCTTCATAATGAATCTATTTTGGTTAATTTTTATATTATTTTCATAATAGGTACTATGAAATTTTCTGATATCCTGCATTGTCAAATCTGCACAACCATATGCACTCTGTAGAAAATCTTCTCGGGTTTGCAGCCAGGTGAGAAGATTGTTGTGGTCCAACGTTTCCGAGGCTGACGCTGCCTCCATCCTCAGGGAATCTGAGGATGGAGGCAGCGTCAGCCTCGGAAACGTTGGACCACAACAAACTTCTCACCTGGCTGCAAACCCGAGAAGATTTTCTACATAAGATTCGCCAGGAAAGCCTCAAATCTTACATATGCACTCTGTTTGTGCTTACATCCGGGAGAGAAGTTGGTCTATTCCTGAAATCGAAATTAGCCACAATGAATTAATAATCGTCCCTTTTTACAGGTAATTTTTTCAACAGTGAAAATAATATAGAGTTTCCACTGATTTAGTGAAACAATAATTCCACCTACTTCATGTGTTTTTCTGGATTTTTTTCCACTTCGAAGGACCTTTCAATTTCTTCCGTCCTTTACCACTAGGTGATATCAGTATATTACTTTCCATTTCTTAGGAATAGTGCTTAGTAGCTTGTATTTGTGAGCAATGGACTGAAAACACTAACTTCTTACTTACAGAGAGTCTGTACTATTTATGACCTTCTAACAATGGGTGTATGAGTGTGACAATGTTCATAATTATAATTTGTGCCAATACACTGCTGATACACGAGAGGGTATTTGTAAGGAAGTTTAAAAGACGGGTGGAGAGAGTTTTGGAAGCCAAACAATGAATAATACCAATCGTTGTTATGGATGTTGAATACCAATCGTTGTTATGGATGTAGGAAGTTTTGAAAAATAAATTCATGTATGGAACGAGACAGTTTTGTAACAGTACATAAGATGGAATGAGAAAGTTTTGAAACTGTTTGTCATATCTGAAGCTTAATTATGGAAGGAAAGAGGATGTTTAGGCACAACATTCATTACTACATTATTAGAGATATGTAGATAGATGACGAAACCGCCATTATCTCAATAAAAAAAATGGATTGAGATATTTATTTAATATATTTATATATGTATTATATATATTTATTACTATATGTTATATTTATTATATTATATAGCCTATATTTGTTATATTATATATTAATTATGTTTGGCCGAAATATAATTTTTTTTTATACGAATTTTCGTTTTCGAGTTAGGCTGTTCACAGACACACACACGCACACACACTGGTTCATGCAGATTGTTGATTTTGCTGATATAGAGTAGGCCTAACCAAGATTTGCCAGTTGTCTCCATAAGATGTCTGTCTTAGATCTTGATATTGCAATTACCAAGGATAACGGCATTTTAACTAAGAGTCAACATAATTTTTATAGGGCATAACATTTTAAAAATAATACGGTATATAGACACAAATAAGATTGTCAGAGCGCTATCCTTGCAACCGCAAGGACCTGGACTCGAAACCCGTTCACTTCATGTAATATTTGAGGTGGACAAAATAAGGTAGGCAGATTTATCCTCTGGCTCTCACCTTGTATTATTCTACCGCATGCTCAATAAATTGTCATACTAACAATCGGGGTTTGTCAAGTAATTTACCTATAAGTATTTTACACCAAGATACATGTAAATAAATATACGTAATGTATAAAAGTTTTATACACGTGACATAAACTAATTTTTTCTTCCCACTAAATCTTCTCCCACTAAAGTAGAGATAAAGCTATGAAACTTTTTCACAGTGTTCTCTACAATGAAGTGGCTAATCAGTTTTGAAGCGCTTTTTTAATTTTCGGCGTAATTTAAATAACTTTTAAAACAAAATGTATAAAGAAATATAAAAAATCCATCAGACAATTTGTAGCCTAAAGCCAGCGTCAATCCCACATAATAAATTTAGGTACATATTTTAATATCTGTCGGAGGAGATAGATTTCAGTTCTGGTAAAAATAAATAAATAAAAGTAATTAACATTTCAAAAACAAATTGGAATATTAAAATTAACTTCTAAACATTAATTTAAGCTTACAGTTTAATTAAGTGTGCAAAAGTTTAAGTTTCTGGGACAAGTAGTTTAGAAAACCACTTTCCCCTATAGCCCAACCTTGCTCTCAATATGGTCATTGATTGCGATTGCTGAAATTAAAAAGAACCAATAGGTATTATTTGTTTAGGCCATGTATGTGATGTCCCTTTGATGCAAGGAAGCATTTCGCCCCCGAGTGAATTCCTTGAGGAGGTGGTTCATGCATTATTGCAGAGCGGTGTGGGAGCGTGATATGTAGCCGACTCTATGCGATAACCGTTGTGGTGAACCACTATCCTTAAACTCAGAGCTCGCGGGATTTGTGGTGTCCTATAAGTTTTCACCTAATATTCTATTCAAATGAAAAGCTGTTTATATGAGACCAAAGCAGCCACGTGACTCATAATGCAGTCGGTATGAAGAGAAATAATCAGTCCTGTAGCTGACAAGATGGTATGATTCTGAAGCCCTAAAGCCAAACACGAATAATTGCACCTGGCTTATGAATTGTTCACTTTTTTTATTCTAGTGAATTAAGACATTAATTTTATTATTTCAGCGTTACTATCATCTACTTTTTCTTCGTGGCCTGGATGGATCTATCAGTAGGTCTAAAGCACTGTTTGTTTTTGTACCGAAGTTCGCGGGTTCGATTCCGGTCCAAGACGATAGGATTTATGAGTGCTTAAATGCGGAAGTCCTATTATGTAGATTTACAGGCAAATAAAAATGTCTGCAGGACAAAATTCCGACATAGGGCTATGTAGCAGTAGACAACCGTCGATACATAATCAAAACAAACTATTTCATCGCTATCGACATTATCATTTTTTCCATAATCGATATCACCGTCGTAATCGCTTCTATTAGGCCTACTGCAATCTATTCTTATCCATTAGTTTCTTCAGGTGGGACGCCAAAATAGAGTGGCGTTGATGGTTTTTGTGATGATGGTGGTGCTAATGGTGGTAACATTAATGCTCACACTGATGATATCGATAAAATGGCACACTTTATGGAAACAACTACAACAGAACTCCACTTATTCTTCTTGTCCTTCACGTTTCAGGTTTTTTTTAGCCTGTTCCGGGTCCAAAATCTTGTCGAGTCCATCTTTTTTTGGGTCGTCCTGGGTTTTTGTGCCCTTGTGATCTGGGTCACCCTGCTTTGGGTAGGTCAATTCTGTTTTGGTCAAAATCCTTTCGAAGTGTTGTTTCCAATTGTTTCTACATTCTATGATTGATTTATTTCATTCTTCTAAGTTTAATTTTTGTCTTGTTTCATTGTTTTGTTTCCTATCCAGTCCTGTCTATCCTGCTATAGGTCTGAGGAATTTCATTTCGGCTGTTTCTACTCTTCTTATTCAAACGCCAAATATCCGGATAGTCAATATTATCCGAATCGTTTTTAGGAAAGTTTCTTTTGAATATTGAATTCTAGGCCTTTTATTTTAGGACTTCCAGTTTTATGGACTTACCATGTTGACTTAAGTGGTTGAGGTTTTTCTTCTTACAATATAATTTTGGTTGAAATATTTGTGACTTTTTTTTTCTTTAATAAATACACTATTCTACTGTACTTTCACAATAGCATTACGCTAGGGTATTTTTCTGTTATGATCCAATTATAGTAATTTCTGTATATCCGGTTTACGTCAATCCCCATTTCGTTCAGATGGTTAGGGTTCTACTGTACTCCTTTCTACATAAAGGAAATGAAATTAATTTTAGAAGAAAAACATTATGGAGAAAACATTTTAATTCCAAGCCAACACAAGAACTAATACAGAGTAATGCAATAATATGAATTGAAATATAAAAAAAACAATTGTAACTGAAATTTGTGATTTCTTAGAAAATAAGTTATCAAAACAAAATCTGTTGCTCGGATGTTTAAGTAAATTTATCGTAACTGAAGACGAAATGTAGATCTAACTAAATTAAACTCAATGGCGCTACATTCCTGAAAGGGCAAGGCCTACCATCCGCCCACTGCATTATCTGCCATGGGAAGATGGCAGGAGTGGGAGCATGTGGTCAGTATGCAGAAACCCATGGCCTTTAATGATGGTTTTCGTGACCGGAGCACTTAAGAAATTTATATCTAATGATCCCAATAAATATTTTATGAAGTTATGAACAAAACTGTATATTTGTTGCGGTGGTAGACTGGATGCGCAATAAAGGTTATTGGAATTTCTAGAATGTGATTAAGTAAAGGCTGAAGGAGTCGATTATGAACTCTTTCCGGAGGAATCAATGTGGTGTGTGTATGTATGTTTATATATCTGTAAAAATAAAAAAAAAAATCATTTGCCACATGTAGGCTATGTCGCAGCATCACTTGAGAACGGCTAGACCGATTTGGCTGACTTTGTTGTTGTTGTTGTGTTCGTAATTGTTAGGATAAGAAAGAAAAGTTTTGGTAAAACATCGGAAAAAGTCGGAAATAAAATCAAAAGTGTATATGTATGTATGTATGTATGTATGTATGTATGTATGTATGTATGTATGTATGTATGTATGTATGTATGTATGTATGTGGTATGTATGTTCCCTAAACAAATCTACATTTATTGACTAATTTGCACGAAATTTTGGACACATACTCAGTTCAGCTCGGAAAGTAACGCGGTAAACATTAAAATTCAAACAAATCACTCCTTCCCTTGAAAATTTATATAATTTCTGAGAATATTATACTGAAAAATGAAATGCAATTTAGTTCTCATGACAACAGTGTATTGTTTACAGTGTTCACATTGGGCTTTGGGAACTACATAACACTGGGCTTTAACAAATTCTGATGCTATCGATGCTATCTCTACCCTCGAAATGGAAAATATCATTTTCTCAATTTACATTTTGATGTATAGGTAGAATAAGAGATCGTATTGCAGGGACAGACTAAGTGTGTGCCAACGAGTATGCCATATCAGAAGTTGGTAAAAAAATCCTATCCACTGAAATGTTATTCATAGCTGTAGGCTTTGTATTACAGTAGTTGAGAAATAGGGATGTTTATCATAGGCCCTAAGCATCTAAAAGAAGAAAAAACGGGATGGAACATTTTCAGTCCTATGCCCGCTGTATATTACGTCCCAGGAATTTGAGAGGAAAGTATAAAAGTGATATTAAATTTTTTTTTGATTGCAGCCCCCAAACGGTTGTATCGGAAAATGAGAGTGAGAAATAACATTTTCCGTAAAGACAATGCAATCTTATGTAACCGAAATTTCTGTTTCTTATTATTTCAACCCCCCCTCCTAGGCATGGTGGTGTAGAAGCAACGGAATTCAACATTCGACGTCCTCTATGAGCCATAAAAAGCTACAGCTATTCTAGCTTTTCTGAGGGAATAGTTTGAGTGTGATAAGTCGTTCTTCCTCATTTCCAATTCTTCATACATTTTATATAAGGACCTAGAGTGTGGAAATCGGAAGTCCTTCATAAGTTAATTTTTTAAATTACAAAACCCGGGCTACGCCTGGTCTTTTAAGCTAGTATATATATTAAATCATTTAATATTTTTTAAACATTAGATTATTCTCTTAAGATTCACACGTTTGAAATTAAAAAAGTAAAGAAGATCGGCGGATTTCTGTAAATTATATTTTTGATGAAGAAACACACTGATTGACTATCATCTACCCCACTAACACCTTCTCTTGACTTTTGTATTCTATAGGGGAAATTTCCGCAGGAATCCAACCCCGAATTTCAGCTTTGTACGCTGACGCTAGACTTCTACATATGACTTCCCATATTTTGGAGTTTCACCTTCTACACTCGACATGAGACTTCTAAAACTGCGTCATTTGGATAAACAACTGAGTGAAAACAAAGAGATACCAAGTAGTAATTTAATATATCAAAAAATCACAATTACTTTCAGTCTCAAAAGGTAACTAGAATCAACAACAAAAGAGCAACTACTTTACGATTTCGAGATTAAAAGTTGAAATGTGGGCAGGAAAAATACATGATGCTCAGATTCATTTCAAGACATATATCATCTCTGAACTCTTTTTTCGCAGCCTTTTGTGGATGCGAATTAATTTAATAATCCTGTAATATTAGAGTAATTATGTTAATTTGGCATTGCGTATGAATCATAGTTGAACGGAATATCTTCACATAACTTTTGAAACGTTTTGGGATAATAAATGACTTTCCTTACATTTTCACCTCATAATTTTGTTATATTTGCAATATTCTTCTGAATTATCGCTTTTAAAAGATGGAATATTTTTTTAAACATGGAATTCCCTTTTAAAAAAGAATTTATGATATGGAAAAAGTAGCAATTTTAGGAACCAATAAATCACGAGGGTATCAGAAGTGAATTCGGTGTTGCCGGGGTTTGCCCGTTGGCTTCTGAAATTAGAGGCTAGGCATTTCATAATTATCAGTTTGTGGCCACCACATCTCAGGTAGAATTGGTGGAAGTGGGAATACTTGTTTATCCCGTTGACTTAGTCTTAAGAAGAAAAATTATACATCTATATCAGGAAATACTTAATTATGTCGCACAGTCTTTCGAGAATTTCTTTCTAGTTGCTTTTATATCTACATATTTCAGGAAGAAGGTATCAGGAAATGTTAAGGAAAGCGCCTAAATAAACTTAAATTATAATGAATATCAGTATAGAAAATTATACAGAAGCTGTAGATATATATGTGAACACGTTATGCGGTGATCCATCATGTGAGCTCTCAACTGAAGTTTTCTTCAAACTAAGGAATATTTTGAAAAATACGCATTTAGAAATTATGGGCACAAGGAGTTGACCGCTATTAATATCACATCACGTGATTATTTCAAGCACAGAAACCAGAGATAATCGTGGGAATTTACTTTCTAGCAGAAATTCCATGTGAAACTTCCTACTCACTGCACATGTCCTGTAAGTTCCTTATTTTGTAAGGACTTGGTCTATATGTAAGCGCTGAAGACAGTTCTGTAAAACCTCCAAATTGAAAGACCCTTCTTCGGAAGGTTTCTCGTACTCAACATAATGAAGCAAAAAATTACGTTAGCAACCTGTGAGCACAGAATGCATATTATTGTAGTTAAACACCAGGTCCAAAAATAAAACACCAGAAGTAACTTGTAAATCCTTGGGAATAAATATAATAATCTGGGGAATTCTTAATTCAAATATAGAGAATATGAAGTAATGGTGGGGGTGAGTAGAAAACCGTATTTGTTAAATTGCTGAGTTTATTACATATTCTTATCAGAATAATAGGGATGTCAATCAGGGCGCACCTGTGTTAAACAGAAAATATTATGCGCTGCCAAAAAATACCATAGATGACGTGTCTATAATTATAAACACAAGGGCCCGGGTTTCAATGGCTTTGCATTATTTATAACGCTATTAGAGCGTTATTGGAGATAAAGCATTATCCATGCAATCAGGAATGAAATGAAGTGAACGCATTTTTAGGCCAATAGCTTTCAAGGAAAAACAAATAATGGTAAAATTTCATCAAAAGACTATTGGCAAGGGTGTAAATTACGGTTATTGGACTCTTGGAATTCTGGTAATACTTTTCCCCTTACATAAATACTTTTTGAACTTGGACTTTTTTTTTTTTTTTTTTTTTGTGTGCCCACCCTTTCCCCCGGAGTGCCTAGCAATGAAGCCAAAAACTCCGGTCAAACCAAATTTTGGTGACCATTTGTGCTGTGTGTTCCTATAGTGCCCTTGTGTGCATCCATGTGGGATGATTGAGGTTATGTCGTTTTGGGCTGTGTGCTTGTACAAGTGTCTTTATTTTGAGTTAGTGTTTGCCTTGCGCTGATCGGCTTTTAGTGCTGTGTTGGGTAGTGTGCTGCGTGTGTTTATGTTAGGATCTAAGTTGTTGTGCTGTGTTATTGTGTGAGGGGATTTTGGTCCAGCCCGGCATTTGCCTGTGAGCAGGGGAAACCTCTCTAAAACCCTGCTCGGGCTGGGTGGAGGGTTTGCCCAATGGGGCTTGCCTTCACATGGTGTTTAATTTCCGTCTTCGTCTTGTTTCTCGAGGAGCGCTTGCTTGGCGAAGGCTTTTAGCGCTGGGAAGGAATTTTTTAGAGTCCAGAACTTGAGATCAGGTGCCCAGACTTCGTTTGCATTTCTAGCAGCTTCGTGTAAAAGTAGTCTGGCGTCTGTGTACCGGGGGCAGGTGTAGAGCATGTGGTACATGGTATCCTGCTCGCTGTCTTCACATGCACAAAGATCATCTTCGGCAAGATTGAAGCGTATGAGATTGGCAGCAAAGTTCCCGTGACCTGTTAGGATTTGCGTAACATAGTGGTCGGGACTGATGAAACAGTAAGTAGTCAATTCTATCATTGACTTGTGAAAGAATAGAAAGTTTGAGAGTGACAGCAAGAGCACTGATCTGCCAGCGACTTGCTAGCCGACTAAAAGGACATTTAACATTCCATTCTGCAATACTATTTCAGAAGCCGTGTCATTTAGTCTTTTTATTTTGTTTATAGTCATTTTTAATCCATTATAAGTTAATCTTTTCAGGCCATAATAATTATTAATTACTTTTAGGAAGGACTGTTGAGTACATGCAAATGGCATTCATCAAGACGAAGAAGTAGTTACGTGCCAATTCGAGCGGGCATGTGAGTTCGTTGTAGGAAACAAGGGGGAAACAGTGATATGATTACACATAAGGAAACAAAATATTTCTTGCTAGGACTGAGAAGGAACAGAAGAAGCAGTACTAGAATTAGCGATGGTAGAGGTGATGGTGATGCCGGTAGGATAATTTCAACATTATGTAGGATGGTAGATAGAATACAGTAATACAAAGCATTAGAAATACAGGGAAAGGGGATGAAAATATACTGGAAAGACTGAAGTAAATAGAATTTTCCATAAATAAATAAATAAATAGAGATAAAGATACCAAAAAGGAACGAGGAAAGGAAACAAACAAGGAAGGAAAATGGAAAATAATGAAGAAAGAATAAATATTGTAATAGGGCAAAAGTAAGTAAGAAAGGAAATGAAAAGATAATTAATAAAGACTTAATAAGGTGGGTACGAAAGAATAAAAGCATAAGAGGCAAAAGAAAGGAAAGGAAGTAACTACAGTGAAACTTCTCTTAACGGACACCCCTTCATAGCGGACACCCCTTCTTTACGGACGTTTTTCTGGTCCCTAGGTCACTATAATGAAACTTCATAATAATTAACTCCTCTAAGACGGACACCCTATATTACGGACACGGACACAAAAAATCCACTTAAAAAGCCTCTTCAAACCTCATTTAACGGACGCTTGACGAGAAAATCATATATCTACAGTATAATTACTGTATTGTACTGAAATTCTTTTCTTCTTCTGTTGACTTAGTTTTGACGCGAAACCTAAGTGGACAAAAGAAATAAACATTAAAGATTTTTATGCATTTTAATAGTGCGCTCGACTACTACTTGCAGAACTACAGTTGTGTAGGCCTATTCCATTATAAAAAGAGTGATTATAATTTTGATGGTAAGGCTAAAGTGGACTACAGTATAGTGTTCGGGATTTTCGCAATATGTAGGCCTAGAGCACAACATATCTGTGTAATGGATTAGTGTATAAACTAAAGAGATTTTCATCTAGGCTACTGTATAATACTCTCATGTAAGTACTGTAGGTTATTTCACTCCAGAATCTTTTAATCCCTCTAGAGCGGACACCCCTCTACAGCGGACGATTTTACTGTCCCGTACGTGTCCGTTATAGAGAGGTTTCACTGTACTGATATTCATATATTCATTTACAAAGAATTACATAGAAAATTTTACGGAATCATAGAAGAAACATGAAATAAAGGTAAGTAAATAGAAAGAAAATAAAGTAAGAAAGAACACGGAAAAACGGAAAAAAAGGAGAGAGATATTGAGAAAGCATTAATGTAATACAAATGTTAAATATACCTACAGAGAATGAGTATCAACCCAAGGAAAAGGCATTAATTTCGTTGTTCGTGGAAGCATCTGCAATGGACTAGATCAATTAGCTGATAATTTCTACGAAACAGACTTGTCCAATCAGTAGATCTAAATGTTCCATTGAATTACTAACTGAAGGTTTAAACATTGAATTGATGTGCAAGTTAAAATCAAAGCGATAGACATAATAATTATAAGTGTCAAGCAATACTCAGCTTTTGGAGGTTGTTCAAGAGTGGCACATTCCGAATGTGTGCACAATATTACTGGGAAAAGAGACGCCAGAGGTGCCTGGGAGGAAAAGAAAGAATGCGAGTTAGCATTGAGGGGAGGTAAACACTCATTCATAACAATCTTCTCCCTAACAAAACTTGTATGTGACACTGTAATTGGCTGCAGTTATACGGTTAATAACTGGCTTTAACGTTTTCGAAAACCACAGACATTACATTAGAAACTACGGAATGCCTCTATATTAAAATGTCACAGCTTTTCTTTATGGTTTCTCAGATATGCTAAAAGTCAAACCTAGCGGTAAATATTTTATTCCTCTTTGTCTCGTACTTCCATGAACGTATACTTAATGGAAATTGTTGTTAGTTTAAGAATTGGTGACCATCGTAATATATCGTTAACATGACAAGCCAAAATATATAGGGTACGACCTGGCTGTGATTTATGTAAAGGGACTCGCTTCTTCGATTAGAATTCAACAGACCCTGCCTTTGTTCTTCTAGTTCATTATTTCGATAAACGAATCCACATTCACCTTAAAATAAGAGAAAGAACATCAAAGCAATCCTATTGGGCAAGTGAAACATAGGTTATATAATTTTATGAGCAAAGGTTCGAACGAAGGGTTAGGCTGAATAGGCTTCATAGTACGTGTGCTAAAGCAAACACATAGAAACAAATTCGTCGAAAATGACAAAACGAAACAAAACGAAAACTAACAAAACTGTGTGTAAATAGACTGGTTTAAGAGACCCTACGCCGCTTATGTTTTGTTTTTGCTTATACATCGAACGAAACTTAAGGAGGACATTCCATTCTCAAAATCTAGGTCCTTACGTTCCATTTTCTTTGACAAGAAAATCACACCCTTCTACGATTTTTTTTTGAAAACCATCCTATAGGCCTAAGTTATTACTTCCTCTGCCCGTATCATAGGTAGAAGAAGTATTGTTTTCGACCCCGGATTCGAAGTTAGATTTTTAATATAAATACACGTTTTGAGGTCTCCTGATCAAAAAATACTATTTTCGGAAACATGTCTGTGAACAGCCTATCCCCCGAATGGAAAATCGTATGAAAACAAAATTGTATATTTGGGTTAGGTACCTTATGGGGATATAAAACGAAGATTGGTGACGACTTTCTCTTATATTTAAGGGAACGTTACATGAAGAAAATTTCGTTTTACGCGATTTTCTCTAAAACAGCTCTTACGATTTTGTTTAAATTTACACATGGGGTGCTTATACTAAGAGCTAAAACTTTTATTTGAAACATTTAAAAAATTATCTGAAGGGTAGGCTTAGTTATGAGCCACCCACTCTGCATACGTGCTCTTTGCAATATAGCCTCTTGTTCTATATCAGAATGTGAAATGAGAAAAATGGTTTACCCGTGCTTAAAATAAAGAAAGTTATAAGGGTATATTAATCAGATTTTATTTGGGTTATGTATCCTTCGGGGATGCGATGTGATTTGGTAACGACATTGTGTTCATTTTTACAACCTATTTACATAAATAGAATGCAATACATAATATTATACTAAGAGGCTTACTTTTTTTGGACAGAGGAAGTTATGTTTATTTGACTTCAGATAAAAAAAAGTTATTTACACCACTTTCATTCTGTACCGTAAATGGGTTCACAGAATATAATTTAAATGATATTCCAAATAGTTGTTTAGTTTTCAGAAGGTTTATTTCTTCTAATTATAATACTGTTTACATATTTCAGACTTTTTTACTATCCTTTTGTTTGAAAATGTGTCTAGGATTTTTAAAGATGAACTTGATATTATCATCTGTTATAAGCCAAATAGATTTTCACTGGACCCTCTTCAGGTACCTCCTCTTAATATGGTAGGGGCCTAAGTTGTCTTAAATTTAGGTAGTTTTCAAATTATAAAAAAAAAAAAAAAACGCATGGTATAAAGTGAGTAAATTTTTCTAGCTAAATCACAACGATATTTTCTAATTGGATTATTCTTCCTTGTACAATATATTGCTTTCGTAACATAGAAATGAATTTATATGTTCCATTACAAATTTCGTATAATCATCATATTTTTGCTTGTAGGACAGCCTTTTTTACCTCTAAGGTCTTACCGGAAGTTTTTCCTTTAAATACCGGTATCTTCTTAGGGTCCTGATAATTTGTCCATTCAATACACAGAAAGTTTTTATAAATTATTTTTATATACTGGCACAGATAAAACAATATTTGTTTGACCCTCCATTTACTAACCCATCCTCATTTCTTGGTCCCCTTTGTTTTATTTCATGACTTACACCAGTGTCATTCTCAACTCGTCAACTGTTCAGTTTAGTAGAAACATTTTGTGCCCAATTATTGTACTCTTGACTTACACCATTATCACACTATATAGAGGAAATAAAAGGGAACACAAATCCATGCATGTCAGATTGTACAATTTATTAACTTACCCCATTCTAACCAGCTCAAATCATTGTACTACTTGGAGTATTCCAACATATCCGTTTAACCCCATGCGGTCTTGGAAAACACTTGATGTGGATCCTTTATAGAATGTGACACTGTGAGATACGTGTATGTCGTACCAAGGGGACCCAGGTAATGCACTGAATTTGTCTAACAGCACAGTTAACTTGATGTTATTGCTTGTATTCCGTCGGTCTTTCGTAATAGAGAAGGAGTCACTGAAGCAGCGTTCCGGATCCCAATCATTCCCTAGAGGCAGCTTACGCGCCTTGCAGGAGTCACATGTGGAGGTTATATGGATTTTGCATGAATTGAATTTAAACTTAAGATAGGCCTACTATATTCGTTGTTTTAAGGGATGTAGCTTACTCAGACAATGTTTATTTACTCCAGAGGCACCGTTAGCAAGGGTTTCTAGGACGACATGTACCCCAACAATTGTGTCAACTTAAAAATTATAATTAACCTACTAGCAAAGTAGGCTAATAATACCTCTAACTGAGCGAGAGAAGCCTTAAGTCGACCGTTCGGTGTTTCGTCTGTTTGCCTGTATATTTGTTTAGTCACGACAAAACGCTTTATTCGTTGTTCTTCCAATTTTACAAGAATGTTCCTTGAAATCATTAAAAATGATGTATTCATAAGGATTTTTATTTTTTATGTTATTTTGTTTGTTTTGAAAGACTACTTCAACTCATGAGTGTAAAATTTTCTGCATCTTAGGTATAGTACATTTTTGACGTAACTGTAATGATTTACCGGCAAGGTAAGGACAAGGTTTTTTTCTCCAGGAGGTCTACTGTTCACAGAACTACTAGTAATTCTCTCGTCTAAACAAAATGTAAGATCTGTTTTCCATCGTGGAACGGAATCGAAATAGTAGCCTACATTATGCAACAAACCTATAACGGTTTTGATACGACTAAGTTTACGAAGTGACCAACGCGAGTCTCATAATTTTCATACGAGTATCTTAACTATCGTTATATAGCCCAGTCAAATTAGATAAAAAAGATGGTTTTGCTGCAAAAAATCATGTAGTTCCAAATGTTTCAGGAATGTGTAGTGGGAGGTCCCCTGAACAACGCCTAATGTTTTCCCGCCAATTTCAGGTGCCGCGGGGGGTGGGGGGAGGCTCAAAGGTCCCTTTTTTCAGTTTTTGGCGCAAATCTCGAAAACAGTGCATCGTACAGAAAATGTTATGGTATTCAAACTTAAAGCTTATTAAATTCCCGACAAAACGGTATATTAATATTTATCTTTATATGTTACCGTCTCCGAGAATGAGCCGGCGAAAATGGAAAACCTGCAGAAAAATTTGTAGCGCCTCACGTTTTTCGTCGAACTCGCCCTTCCAATTCTTTAGTTTTCCATTTTACAAGAAACTTGTAAGAAAAGAAGTTGTAGAGATTTACATGTTCTTCAAGAATATACATACATTTGATAATTTATCTTCACGTAGTCAAAAGTTAGACCGTTTTTAAATTTCGGGGTCGATTTCGAGATTCCGCTAGTAAACTGCCCATCATCTTATTTCCGCTTTCAAGTGCTTTAACTCTCTTTATCACTTTATGTATTGTTTATGTAAACATAAATGGTATTTATTACCAATATAACTAATATATGTACATATATATATATATATATATATATGCATGTGAGCCTTTAAACCAGTATGTATAAAATGTGAAATTTTATGTACGTTATTTATTGTTTACATAATCGACGTAGTATACATAGTTAGTTAGTCCATTCTGTGAGTGGAGAACGGCATGTCGACTTTCGAGCATCACGAGTTAGCAGAAATGACCAAGACAGAAGGAAACTTGCTCAGTGGTTGGCTGATCACCCGCCATTTTCTGTACGCGATTCTTTGATGTCCCTTTCAACCGGAGTAATAGGAACCAATAACATCAACTGTTAGCAAGCAATGGAAATAGGAACCCGTACAATGGAAACTTTTGTTGGAATGAACTTCGTAGAAATGAAGCAGTGTAAGAACGCAGTAGTCCCATTGGCTGCTATGAGCAACACTGTCAAACTGGACAACGAAGTGGTGGTGATCGAGCCTTTAATGATTTTCCAGAGGACCATAATTACCCAGAAAACTAAAGAGGATGTGTGGAGCTGTTGAAGTGTGAGTTAGCCCCATACCCCATGACTCTTTCGACGAAGGGATCATGAGGAAAACGAAAAAGTCAGCTCTCTACGATGCCTTTCCGTCAAGCAATAAAATTGTCAACTTGAAGAACAGTTTCACGGTAATCTATGGCGGCTTCCTCCTTCATAGAGTAAAGTGGAACAACAACACCAAGTTCGCCTCCATCTGCGATCAATATGTGTCTTACATGATCAACCGTTACGGCTACAACTCCGCTGTGGTGTTTGACGGTTACGAAGACACGAATTCCACGAAAAGAGCCGAACAACATCGAAGGGCATCAAGTAAAACATCAGTGGATATAGACTTTGATGAGAACATAGTGGCTACTGTTCAGCAGGAAAACTTCCTTTCCAACGAAAGGAACAAAACCAAGCTGATATGTATGTTAGCACAGGCCTTGGGCGCAAAAGGTGTACAAGTCATCATAGACAAAGGAGACGCTGACTGCAGCATGGTTAGGTGTGGACTGGAAAATACCTCTCATTCACCTGTGGTGGTAGTTGGCGAAGACATAGACCAGCTCGTCTTACTCGTGGCACTCACACCACGAGACACGAATGTGTTTTTTATGAAGCCTGGACGAGGCAACACAGAAGCCAGCCATTCAGCCCATACATTCTGTTTATCCATTGCTTCACTGGATGCGATACCACTTCTGCGATTTATGGAAAAAGTAAAGCAGCCATACTTAAATGTTTCCAGCGGTTTCCTAACGAAACCAAAAACATCGCTGAAGTGTTTTACGACTCCACATCCACGCCAGGAGATATTGCTGAAGCTGGGGAACAAATGTTCCTACTGATGTATCAGGCCCCACCCAACGAGCATGACCTCAATCATCACAGGTACATTTCATTTTGTATTGCATGTACTAACTTCATTGAATCATGCTGTTTGATAAATAAATATTCTATTCTATTCTATTGTGTTTTATCCACAGGTACATGTGCTTCATCAAATCTTCAGCCAAGATGAAAGCGAACTTGTCTTCATTGCCACCTACAAAAGATACTGCTCTACATCACTCGTGCAGTGTGTTTCTACAGGTCCAGCAGTGGTTTAGAAATGAATCTCTCGAACCTGAACGTTGGGGTTGGACAAGAGAAGATGGGGATATCTGACTCCTATTAAGACCAAGACCCCTATTGCACCTGACAGCGTGCTCAACTCCATATTTTGTCATTGTGCCACAGGCTGCGGTATGAGATGTACCTGTCTGTGGCAATTGCCACGGTGCTTGCACTAACAATGCTCCCGTTCAAGAGGGCTTGGAAGAGTTGTACGATGAGGAATATGAGTATGAACAGCTTTAAATGTGTGACAGGATGGAAGGGTGAGCGGAAATTAGGTTGTGTAAGCCCCTTTTATTACTTTTGCATTATTAGCTATATATATATATATATATATATATATATATATATATATATATATATATATATATATATATGTTAGTTATATGGATAATAAATAACATTTATGTTCACATAAACAATAAATAACGTGATACAGAGAATTAAAGCACTTGAAAACGGAAATAAAATGATGAGCAATTTACTAGCGGAATCTCGAAATCGACCCCGAAATTTAAAAATGGTCTAACTTTTGACTACGTGAAGATAAATTATCAAATGTATGTATATTCTTGAAGAACATGTAATTCTCTACAACTTCTTTTCTTACAAGTTTCTTGTAAAATGGAAAACTTAAAGAATTGGAAGGGCGAGTTCGACGAAAAACGTGAGGCGCTACAAATTTTTCTGCAGGTTTTCCATTTTCGCCGGCTCATTCTCGGAGACGGTAACATATAAAGATAAATATTAATATACCGTTTTGTCGGGAATTTAATAAGCTTTAATTTTGAATACCATAACATTTTCTGTACGATGCACTGTTTTCGAGATTTGCGCCAAAAACTGAAAAAAGGGACTTTTGAGCCTCCCCCCACCCCCCGCGGCACCTGAAATTGGCGGGAAAACATTAGGCGTTCTTCAGGGGACCTCCCACTACACATTCCTGAAACATTTGGAACTACATGATTTAATGCAGCAAAAAATCTAATTTGACTGGACTAATAGGAAAGTTGCATACTACTATTTTTGTTCGACCATAATTACTTTAAATGTTTAAATTTTGAAATTTTAGATTCACTCAAACAAACGGCAACGAGCAATCATCGCGTCAAATGATTGCAGTAGTATTTGTCTTCAGCGAGAGATGGCAGGTAACGGCGTCGGTGAAATCGAAGCTACCTTGTGGTTGATTTCTTGAAATCCATTTTAATATGATATTAAAATTGACACGAACGGAATTGATTTTATTTGAAATACAATCAATTTATTACGTAGTTTTCAGCTCATGCTCTCTAAAGCTCAAAGTTGTTTCGTGTTCGATAATAATTATTATCGATTAAAATCGATACCACGCTGCAGTCAAACTTAAAAACAGTTCCGAAATTAATGTCATTAAAATACAGTTACGTCACACGTAATAAGCGTATTATACTATGGTGTAACAAAAAATAGAAATCCTTACACATTCGTCAATTTTCTTGAATTGAAAGAACAAGCATACCAATTTTTGAAAAAAATCGAACGACGCGTTTAGTCGTAATTGCGTAGGCCTAACATTCAAATTTACAGACAGACGAAGTGCGAACGGTCGAATTGAAACAGGATCTCGCTTCGCTAAGTACTAATAATAATAGTGTTAATAATAACAATAATAATAGTAATAATAATACAAATAAGTTTAATAATAGCAATAATAATCTCACGGAAAGATGGACAAATCATCATTAGAACTGGAAAAAAGATAAAAAAAAATGAGACAAGGCAGTTAGTTTGTTAATGATAAGATGAAGTAAAAATGCACGTTCTCCAGTGCTGATTGGGTCTACTTAGGCTGCTGTTTGTTCTGCCCAGTTCATATGAGGATGAAAGGAGCTTTAATTATTTACGACGTGATAGCTCTAAGACTTATCGAAGTTCTTCAAAGTCGCAATGTGGCACTGATTTCGTACCCACATAGGCCTATGTCTTGGACTCAATAAAGCAACGAAAAGTGGCAGGGTTCTAGGTATGACGTAGGTGGAATGGCATTTTAACCTGTTTAAAATAAACCCTATCTGAACAATTTCCACTGATTTTTTTAGTAATAAATGTGGATTAGATATGTGTATTAAAATAATGTAAATATTGTATCGAGTTTACAATACCGTTACACTTTAAATAGTATTTTTTACTAATTTGTTCGTGTATTTCTAATATCCCCTACAGAGAAATATACGAGGGATAGAGCAAAAGATATGGCAACTATTTTTTCTCAAAGTAAGGCGATGGTAGTCCTACCATGGGTGTTATTTCACGGGAGAGTGTGGCATTTGTGGTTTATGGACACATCAAGTGGTAGTATTGTGATGTTCGGTTATATTATACGAATAGAGGCGATGGTAGTTTAGTTGTGAGCCAAAATAGATACTGTCCGAGGGAGAAATGGCAGAGAATACCTCAAGGAGATGATGGATGCTTTGGGAAATAGCATGGATTAGCCTATATCGAAATGTCATTTGCTGGTATGCTGGTATGCTGGTCTTCAGGGGAGTCACATCGTGCTGTACGGCTACAAATGTCATGACTGGCGGGAGGGGAAAATGGCTTGTCTCTCTGAATTCAACTCCTACATCTGAATGGTCATCCCCTGACACGCGTTTCTTCAGTGCCAGGAAGAAAAAAATACTGCGTGTTTCTTGATGGCTAAACGTTTTACTTACCCGGCCAGAAACACAATCATTCCGCCGGTGACGGAAGGCATTCTCGGACAAGTTTCTACCGGAGGTTTTGGTTGAAGGATGGCGATGGGCACCTTTCGTATGTCTTTGTTAGCACAACCCCAATAATTTGCTCATCATTTAACAATCAACACTTGAGCTAGTCCCAACCCTCATCAGTGACCCCTTAGTAGTAGGTTGCCTTGCTTGAAATGAATTTGTGTGGTTGCTGCTATAGAAATTCGTTATTTCTACTAAAAATCTTATGTGAGACACTCACATGACTTTCTCTACCCTTCGATTAGAACACAAAGTAAACGGCTGCATTGCAGTATTGCGCTTTCAGTTGAAAGTAGCACTATTCGGGAGGCCTGAATTAAAACTTTAGTTTGTGTATGGGATGAGTGGCGTATAACTACTATTGAGAATAATTTTAATGTTTTAAAAACCAGTTCAGCTCTTAGTATAGGTATGGAATTTGTGAAGAACACTTAAATAGAATATTGTTGAAGCCATTTCCAAGAAAATCTGGAAAAGCGAAATTAACTTCATATGAAAGAAATAAGAAAAAGACGCTTTCGTGTCGCATTCCCGAGATATACACAACCGAAATAAAATCAGATTTAATATAACGCAAAATTTTTTCTACCACAAGCATGGGCACTCGATGTTTCTCTCTTCAAATTCTGATGTAGAGTTAAGAGGCCATATTGGGTGCCAATGACCTCAGCTGTTGATGTGCCCCTAAACAAAACTACTAATACAAACGATGGCTAGTTTATAGCTATCTTTCAGATAGTTAAAAAAAGTTTCAAATAAAGATTTTGCTATTTAGGCCAATATAAACTCATTGTGTACAAAAGTTAACAAAACCGTTAGACCTGTTTCGCGAACGGAAAGAAAATTTCGTTCATGTGAAGTTGCATTAAAAGTAAGAGAAAGTCATCGTCGATCCTCGTGTCATATCCCGAGAAGCTAAAACCCAAATATAAAATGTTATTTTTATAGTCTACGAGTTTTCGTTTTGTTCACAGACGCACACATAGCCATGTTTCTGAAAATAGTATTTTTGTAGTCAGGGAACCTCAAAACGTGTATTAATGCTGTATCAAACTCAACGAATTTCAGGGTCAAGCACAATAATTCCTCTACCTACAGTACTTATGATACAAGTAAAAAAAAAAAAAAAGAAGTTTATTCATAGCCATCGTCGGTTAACACTTCGGTTAATTAAAAAAATAATTACGGCGAGAGATTGACTAATTAATGATTTTCAATACCTAATGCCATTATGTTGTTTATTTGGAACGGTGGCTTACTAACAATAATCCTGATTACTTTCTCATGTTTTTTTTAAATAGGAGAATTAAAGTAATGTACAGGTAGGGAAAGAAAGCGGACCGACACTTATAGCTGATTTCAGAGCCTTGTGATACGTGAATAAATGTAAGAGATGTAACGGAAACGTTTGTTTTAACAAGCAATGCAAATTACGTTAAATTATTTCTCAATTCAAGCAATTTATCGGCTGCAGAACCAATTTCAATATATTCCCTGCTATCCTGTGAATGCCGCTAGGCATGCGCAGTGGCTCATATCGGCAACTTAGATATTTGAGTCGGTCCGCTTTTTTCCCCTACCTGTACATGCAATTAAAATTAACAATACTACACAACATTATTATTCTATTTATTTAACTTACTGAATAGCGTACCTATCATGTTTCATCATCCGTATTTCACCCATTTAGCATTAACTTAAAGTTTGTATAGAATAAAACTAAATTTTCCGCTTTATATAATATCAGTGTTGCTTAGCGTTTATTAGATTCAACATTTTAAATGCACGAACTTGCTATTTTAATACTATAAACAGCTTAGGCCCACAATGTTAATAATAATAAATTGTTTACTATTATGAAATAGCATAGATAAAAGCTTGAACACATTAGAACAAATGAAAACGATATAAATAATTCATTTAATAATAGGAACATAATCATTTTAGAAGTTGAATTAATTTGAACATTAAAAATAGAACTGAGGCGGAAGACGGGCTGCTGCTCGGGCCGTGCGGGCAAGTGAGCGTTAACCTTTACTGTAAAATTGAGGAGACCGTAGGATCAATTCAAGGAACTATCTGCTTTGGTGGAGCAGTCGGTAAGGAACTGGAATTTTGTTCTCAAATTCGTGAGTTGATCTCAGCGCAGTTCAATGACATTTAGATTTAATAACTCTTTATTGCAATCAAATGGTCATGGTATGATGAATGGAGCAACGGTGTAATGATAAAGCGCAAGGGAAACAGAAGCACCCCGAGAAAACCTGCCCCGATCCCATTTTGTCCACCACAAATTCTACATTGATTCACTGAGATTCGGTGGAAGGCGAGCGGTCTAACCACTCAGCCATGGGGGGGGGGGGGTGACTTAGCGTATAGATTTACAGGAAGGAGAAGGAACTGCTACAGGACGAAAATTCCGGCACCCTCAGCCATGATTGCATGTCTAATTAGCAGTATACAACCTTCCTTGTATAACCATACAAAATAAACATTACTTCAGGAATAGCATCTAGTATAGTGGAATTACCGAGCAGAATTGTTCTAATGCAAGGCGTCCGAGCTCGCATTTGAGAGTCACGGGTTCAAACCCCATGGCCGGCCAAGTTGACATGTTTTTCTTTTCCAAGGCTTCCTTAGTCGCAAAAGAAAATTCCGGATTAGATATTTACCTAATAGGATACATCGCCGCTAATTCACATCGCAGTCATTAAAATTAAGTTTCAGTGGAAATAAGCTAGCCATTACACAATAATGACAGATAAATATCAATTGCAAGCTACACAGCTTACTGATACAGATCCTAACACGCTATACTACCTCTGCAGTTGATGATGATGATGAGTGTTCTGTCCGAAGGCAGGTCCAGACCCGGGACGAAGCCGTGGGCTGATGACCCCGACTCGCCCGAGGTGATTCAGGCAAGTGATACCGCGGAGATTTGCCATTGCTTCTCGCGGGATGGGAATGAAAAGATACAACACCCAGTCCGGAACCCAGAGAGGAAATTTTCCACCCCTGAAAAATCCCTAATCCGGCCGGCAATCGAACCCTGACCGCCAGGGTGGAAGGTAGTCACGCTATCAACTCACCCACGACGGCGGACCTCTGTAGTTGTTGGGTGTATAAATGAAGTTGAATTTAAGAGAAAGGAATTTTGACCCTTATATTAAGTTACGGTCATTTCACCTGTAAGTCTAACAGTTGTTGTTTATTACCAAACAACAATGACTATTTAGCTAATACGTCATTCTTTACATTAGGACCAATAACAGGTACGAATGTGTCTGAAATTTATGTGATGAAACTCGTAATATCGAGTAGGATTTATTAAGACTATTCCACGAATAAACTGTAACGGATTTTGTAAATAATAATAATTTTCTTACTTTGTTGTCATTATTGTGTCAGCCATAAGATTACGGCATACTAGATGAATGAACAGTCGATGAATCGATCCGAGTTCCCAACGCTACCAATAGTGTGCATCACAGGATGGAGGAGGGCGTTGTGGTAGTGGCTTACATCAAAACGCTACAAAAGCACACGAACTGGCTTGCACCGAATTGAAATTGTATTTTTAACCAATGGACATTTATATTATTTCAATTTCCAAACAAGTTATGTTGAATAAAATAATGTGTATTCATGCTACCTAATGACAGCATTGACGCATTAATCACCTCACGTTGATGTCTTACGTGTCCAATAACGAGCTGACGTTTTATCAGATAAAATCGCATCCTCATATTAATGTCAAGCATTTTGCAATATAAACGATCGTGATTGGTCTATATCCGAGGAATTGCTAAACGTTATTGGTCAGTATCAAACACGCGGCGTATGAGTGGAATAGTCATTATAAAATTTCAATATAAGATTTCATTAAATGAATGTTTATTAACTCATTATCTTTTTCTCACAGTAAACAGTCACATTGAATGCCTTTCATTAATGTATCGAATGCCTTTTAATGGTACCATACCGTGTCAATCTAATAAGCTATTCAGTAATTCAATTTCAATATTATATTAATTATTTATTATATATTATTAATTAAATAGTCATTATAAATGCAAATCGTAACTTGGAACTCTCCTAGACTCCGTCGCTCGGGAATTTATTGGTGCTTTCCAAATCACTTATCATAAGCATTGCTTATGATAATTACATTTTGTCAATACGGTTTAAACTGAATTTAAATTCAATTATTACACTAAAATAACTGAATGGACGACGTCGTATGCCCTTCTTGCCCTACAAACTGACATAATGGATTGATAACCTAGTCCTATATAAATAAAGACGCATTGGGTATTAATTTAGTACAGAGCAATGTTAGCTCATCGTAAAGAGCATGGTTGAAAGTTTGTGCGATGAATATTGTTTATTGCTTAAATAGGACCATGACACTCGGAAACTTGTAGCAGTAGTGTAGAGCGAGAAGTTAGTTGTACAGTGGAAGTTAGTCCATCTCTCGAGTTGCAGCGTTAATTTTTAAAGTTGATGTAAGTGAAGCTGGTCTCAACAGGTCCCGGGTGAGCTGTTTGCTTGCGTGTAGCGTGCTGCGAATTATTTTATTAGACGACTGACACTAGTAGCACCCTCTGTATGCAGTTTACAGTACTACCCAGACACCAGTAATTACTCCAGCGTTTTCTCCTCCTATATTCATTTCCTTAACTCCTCCGCTTTCGACAGTAATTCCAAATATGCTTTCCTGAATGATAATTTTAAAGTTTTTCTCCTTGAGATTATACAGCGCAAATGAAGCTTTGAGTTTGAACGTGAAAAATTTTATATAAAGCCAATACGACTTAAGAAAAGTAAACTGAAAAGGTACCGATATCGTTTGTTGAAAATTAAAATAAAGCGTTTTACATTATCTTATATTAATACTTCATAGGAGGTGAGTTGTATAAGCTACTAGAGTACTCCATCCAGAAACGTGCATGGTGTTTGGAACATATCGTCACCTGAGTACGCCTATTGGAGTATACCATGCCCGTCGAGGTGAGGTTTGAGAAAACGAAGACTCATACTCATATATGAGTATACTCATATACGGAAAAGATTATTTTTGCGATGTGCTGAGAACGCACGGTCCGGCGGCCTAAAACCAAGTCATGGCCGGTAAAAGAGCTCCAGCGCCACATCGCAAAAATAATGTCTCTGTTTAACGTCTCTGACAGATAACACTGTATTATTTCGTCAAGTATAACGATCGGTGAGACCTGATCCAAATAAACGGCTGCGCAGTAGTCTACGATGACGTAATCTATACCTGCCTGACCTTCATATCACGTGATGTTCTTTGCTAGTTCATACTGTACAGACAGTGTAAAAACATCATAGTTGCCTCACAGCATTCAATAGTGAAGACCCAATAGCGATATTCTATGAGTTACCTCCATTACTTAAATAATATTTCATAACTTAAAAAAAAAAAAACTTTATTCACTTTATATTTGTTTTCAATAGTTACGGGCTATTATGAACCGCATAGTGTGAAATGAATAGTACAGTACATGCATTCTCTTCTGCCCTTGCTCCATTGCTACCGGCGGACGATAAGCTATCTGCGCGTGTTTGGCTCAGGTCTTACCGATCGAGTTATACAGGTGGTAAATTGGTTTCTCAGTATATGCGTATCATGTTCGAAACGTGTATATCTCATTGTTTAGCAAAAAATGCAGTTACCAGTTTCTCATCAGTTGATTGCGCAAGAGTTTGTAATGAATAATATCTGCCAGGAAAGTTAGAAATAAAATGTATTTTGTATAAACATTCTTTAATGATAACACATAGATTGTCAATACTGTTAATATTAATATATGAATGCAACCACATTCCGTAATCAAGACAAACGATCGCCTAACATAAATGCGCCCTTTGTTGAAAAGTGTTTACAAAACAGCCCAGCCTCTGATCGGACCAGCCAGTCTTTTCACAGAAAGCCTATAGCAATCATGGGCAAACCCCTATCCATTGACACGCAACCCGCAAACTTGGTCAACTTACACATAGTTCGAAAAGAACGGGTAGATGGAGACACAAACAGACAATAAGTGCAGTGGCGGTTGCTCATTCTTAGGGAAACACTAATTTTACTTTATAGTATACATTACAATATACAAATAATACAAACAATTTTGTATTTTTAATTTTTCTTTTACGTGTGCAATTATTTCATCATACAAAGGCTTAGAATGTGCCATAACGCCTTTCCAATCGGAACTGTGTCGCAACCCGTCACTGCTTGCAAAAGAGATTTATGATTCATGCACGGGAATAATCCACCACGTAACTTACACCGAATGTCCGCAATGCCATCTTGTGTCTTATGCGGGAAGGTCGAGAATCACAAGTGGTTCGCGAACCAGTAAATGCCCATGTATGACCTATAGGCTTATTATAATCAGAATATGAAGAATATGTATTGTCCCTGCGTATAGGACACAGGAATGTATGTCAATGTATCAATATATATATATTTTTTACACGAGGCCACTTTTCTTTTACACATTTTGCGATCATTCTGTATTTTAAGTTATCATATAAATATACGTTCAGAAAATTTCGCGCAAACTACCCCTTAAATAGTGGAAATACAACTGGTGGGAGTTAATTGGAAAATGGAAAGGAAATGTAGCATATAATGTGTAGCGTTGAGGAAGAACCCCAGCTCAGAGCTCAGAGGAACGCCATGGCGCGCCTCGCCTCATAAATCAGCCATTAAATCAGATGTAATCACACCAGCACGCAATAAATTGGTCCGGAATTATAGTGTCTTATACACATTGAAGCAATAACTATGACGTCACCGCCAGCACGATTCCGATGACATTAATAAAAGGTTTTGTTTTAATTTTTTATTACACTGTCCCACCGAAAATGGCGGCTAGGACTGGTGTTATAAAAACGGTTCGGAGAAACGTAAGATTTTGATCTACCGAGCCATAAACTCAAATCAGTTGCTTTGTCTTATTACAAGGTCTCTTTCTCACAACAGTATCTGCAGTGACTTGCCTTGGGCAAAGATGAGTAGCCTTCATTGACAAATTTGTTTGTATGTTCTTTAAATAAAGACAAAGGAATTCAGGTTTCTACTTACTAATAAATATCTTAAGCACGACAAACGTGACTCTATAAGGTGATCACAGGTTGGTATATTATTAGTTGGTTTCACGGTTATTTATCGTCGGGAATGCATTGCAACTTAGGTCTATGACTGACGCCAGTGTACTGGAATTTTGTCCTGCAGGATTCCTTTTCAGGCCAATAAATCTACAGACATGGAGCTATCATATTTATGCACACATCAATACCATCGAGTGGGTCGGGATCGTACACGGGACATTGGACACAGAAAGACAACGCCATATATAGCATATTGCGTCACCCAGTCCGGCGGTAAATTATTGTTGACTGACTGGTTAGATACAATATTTATTTGTGATGTGGTTACGGTGACCATATATTTGGTTTTCGTGGAACAGGAGACAATTATTTTTAATTCAATACCCTCTTATCTACAAAAATCCCAACCCTCTTTCGCTATGAAACATTGTTATTTAGCTGGACCCCAAATTGTTTCACATGGTAGTACTATTGTAATAACTTAACTGATTGTCAGAGTTAAAAAGAAGAAAAATTTGATTAGTTCATAAGTTATTTTCAATCTCATTACTCTATTTCAGTGATCATTTAAATTGGTATGGGCTCTTACCAGTCATACTTCTCCGATGAAGCCAGAGCTGTTAAAAGGTTTTTGTTTTTCTTGATGTTCTCGTACATTTCTGTACACTTACGTAAACAGTTCATTTGCATTTCTAAAATTGCTTTACACAATCACTAAACTTCATGGACTTTCCAGCACCCCAAAACTTATTTATCAATGACAATGCCCGCTCGAACGAAAAAGGCGGCATACTATCTTGAAGAAGAATCCAACTTTCTTCCACTTCTTCCCATTTTAGCTACGTCTTCGAAGGAAACCAAGACAGTTAACAGTTTTTTAAAATAAACCCATTATTTTCTGTTTGATAATTTCTGCTTTCCCACAATAATAAAATATTCGGGACATCGGGATACTTATTCTTATTTCAGGTATTATTCGTTTCAGCGTAAAACATATACTTACAAAAAGATACCCCACTTGCCTAGATAGATGGATTGAAGTTACACCCCCATTTCAATCTTTCAACCCCCCAAACCGAGAGAAGCGTCCAGTAGAAAGTCGGGTACTTTTTGGGTATCATTACAAAGCTCTCTATGTAGAAAAAAATCCTTGGCAAAAATTATTCCGACGAAAAATGCTAAGGTTACTGGCTTATGAGTCCATTGCAATAATATGTTTTCTGGATACATCGAAAATATTTCTCGTCATATCTAAACAATAATTATATTCTGAAATGCGTAATAGTTAACTCTGCACTTTTCCACGATCTCAGCTCGTATTTTGTATAAATAATGCATTTTTAATATTATTATTAAATATTATTATTATAAATATGAATTTCTGTTTTATACAACAGAGCTAATACTACTGATACAGATTACAGAATACATATCTTTCCTGTTGGTTTATCTTGTTTATTTGAGCTACTGATACAGAAGACGTTTGCTCTTTGTTGACCAAGCAAAGCGAAGTCCTGTTTTAAACGAAATTTCGTCTGCCTGTAAGCTCGTGTGTTGCGCGGCTACGACCAAACGCGTGGTTCGATTTTCTTCCAATTTTGCTAAATACGAAATTACCAAAGAGTTTCTTTATTACCATTCTAAGCACAAGCTACCTGAAATTATTTTCTTTTTAAGATCTATGTTTTGTTAACTTCGTGTTTGCCTGTTATGTTCCCGTACCGGCTTGCACAGAAAATAGTTAACACAATGATGAGGCCCACAGTTTGTTTCTTCAGCAGGTGAGGAAGCTAGCTGAAGAAATGAATGTGGATATTCTTTGTCTGCAGGAACCGTACTCGATAGTGGGTAAAATTCCATACATGCCAATGACTGCAAAAATCGTGTCTACAGGAAATGTCTCTTTGTCGACAATAATAATCTTCAATAGGGACGTTATTGTGACAATAGTAAATCAGGTCAATGATCAACACACTGCATGTGTAGAATTCCATAAGGAAGATTGGTATTGGCCAGTGTATACTTTCAATTTTCGGATGAAATTGATCTACAACTGGACAAAGTGCATGACATCTATTCGATGTACACTCATATTCCAGTCATCCTTTCAACAGATGCAAATGCTCATTCTGAACTTTGGTTTGACAAAAAACTGATGATAGAGGTCTGGCACTAGAAGAACTGTTAAGGTAGTAGTACACATTTGAAACCCAGAAAATGATTAAAAATTACATTTTTCACAAACCACCTAGTTAAATACAACGATTCTTCCTCTTTAATTTGGTGCTTTTCTGTTTTAATTCTAAGCCACCGTTTTTTAGATACAGAGTTTTTCCTAGAGCGCTATATTTATGCCACGCCCACTCTTGCCTGTCAAAAATTTGTCTCCTGCCTTCTCAAGGGATTCTTTAAGCAAATTTTATATTTTGAATATAAATCTGCTGTATGCGACAGATTCACATTTCTGTTCATAGATCTCTGCAGTCACCATAGTATCATACAGTGGCATCTTTTGAAGGGAAAGTAAATGAAAAACATATGAAAAGAAGCTTGCGTATTTGTTTTGTTGGTTTGATCAAGCTGGTAGCCTATTGTTGTTGTTTGTATATTTATATTTTGCTCTAGCTGTAAACTTACAATAATTACTACAGTTCTTTTGAAAAAGTGGGCAACAGACTCAATTTATGTAGGAAGAAAAGCAGGAAACGTTCTCAAAATAAATGTGCTACAACAAACGATCCTAAATGCAGACCTAATGTGATTCCAACTGTGGAAAAGAATAATATAAAGACAAAAGTGAGAAATATGCCAACACACAAGCTACTCCTGAAGTGCAGAAGAGGAGAAGGTTTCTGAGAACAAGAAAGAAGAGAAAAATTGATGAGAAAGAAGCAGTTGAAGGAGTTACCTATGATGCTGGTGGTTTCTAACGTACGCTAACTTTAATCTTTATTTTCCGTAAGTAGTATGTGGGGAGTGGTAATCCAAAATGGCGGCCAACCGACGCCGCCCCCGACGCCTGAGTTGTGCCCTTTGTACCGGCGACGCCATGACGTCATGGGTGTCATATGAAAGCGCGCGTTGTGCCCTTTCGTCCTGTGGTGTTCCGACGCCGCCCCCGACGCCCTAGTTGTGCCCTTTTGGCAAATGACGTCATGGGTGTCTTATGAAAGCGTGCGATGTGCCCTTTTGTCCTATGGTGATCGCATATCTCTAGGACGTGTAGTTAAGCCCCAATCGTAATAGTTGCGCAATCAGGATACTGCAAGAGTGTACTAAGGAGCTGAATGCAAAAGCGATCCAAGTCGACGCCACCCCGACGCCTGAGTTGTGCCCTTTGGAACATGACGTTATGGGTATTGTTTGAAAGCGTGCGATGCGCCTGTTCACCCTATGGTGTTCCTATGTCTCCAGGACATGTAGTTAAGCCCCTATCTAAAAAACCCTCGAGTAACGCCTTTTGATCCGGGAGCGGAATGCAAAAGCGACGCCTGAGTTGTGCCCTAGTGTCATGGGTGTCGTTTGAAAGCGCGCGATGTGCCTATTCGTCCTACGGTATGATATATGCTCCAGGACATGTAGTTAAGCCCCAATCGTAATAAAGGTGCTACGCAATCCGGGAGCGGTACTGCGACAGAGGGGGAGCTGAATGCAAAAGCGATGTGCCTTTAGGACCAAGGAGTCGTCGTCATGGTATTCGTTAAACACTCCTCTTGATAATACGATACTCTTTAGTCATAAGGACCCATGTAATTATGACCTTAGGACCAAAGACTCGTCATTGTACGAGGAAGATACGCACATTTGTACACTATGTATGGTGTTCCCTATTCGTAACGACCCTGTAATTACGCCCTCCAACATTTAGTCAACCCTTAGGAAGAAAAATGCACAGAGTTGTGTTATGCAAATAGTACGCGTCTAATATAATATCCTATTCCGTATTCATAGAGACGTAAGAGAACCCATAAGGGCATTAAAGATGATACATATTAATAAATATGTTAGGAAATGCATTTTAACATAGAGACTGGAAATAAATATACCCGGATCTCACTCCCTCTGATGGAGAACAAACACTTTCTCTACAGAGGAATAGAATAGAACGAGTAAACTATTTTTGCGATACACCTAGACATCCGATTGAGAAAGTATTAAGGTAGGCCTATAAATAGCAAGGTCGAAAGTGAAATCTCTCATTTTACCTCATCACACACATACACATAGAAGGATCCACGACGAAGACTAGTATATTTAAAATAGTGAATCAAGAAAAAAAACTACATCTAGGTGAGTACTTGAATTAAAATATCTATATATTTACTGTAGACCTTAAAGCTAGAAGATTTTTTTTATGTTACTATTTCTTTAGTTATTTAATCAATGTAACTAATAATAATATTAATAATAATAATAATAATAATAATAATAATTACCCTGGCCGTAAATACCCACACTAATAATAATAAATAAATAAATTCGAAAGCTAGCTGCGTTATAATAATGTCTATGACGGCAATATGTTATCAGGTATAGTGCTCACACACTTTATCTTGAGCTTAACACTCCATAATGCTGAAAATCACAACCCGTCCCCTGTATTGCGACATTCTTGAGCTACAGTCTATTTTTTTTATTTGTTCACAACATATTATTCCGAAAATGACAGACCCGTCCCCCGTATAGCGCCATTCTAGAACTACCGTCTATTTGTTCACATCATATTATTCTGAAAATGATAGAATAAATCCAAGGACATTAGAAGAAACGTACGGGTGTTATTAATTACCTACAAACTTTCGCGAAAGGTATTAGTTAAACTACATCAATTCAGCTAATTGAAAGTGCGCATTCAAGTAACTTAGGCCTACATGTACAATGCTACGAGTTTTAAACCGATTTTCTATATATATATTCTGAAGGCTGGAGAGGAATTATCAATGTACCTAATAATTATAATAATAATAATAATAATAATAATAATAATAATAATAATAATAATAATAATTCCCCCAAAACGTAAATGCTGACAGTATTAATTAACAATAATGATAATGATAATAATTCGCAAGCTAGCTGCTATATGACGACAATACTAAATATATTATCCTATATTATAGACATAGTAATGTACTGTTAACAGTAATAATAATAATAATAATAATAATAATAATAATAATAATAATAATAATAATAATAATAAAGTCGGAAGCTACCTGCGAAATAGTGATAGAATATTTCCGTAATAATCCCGTCCCCCGTATAGCGGCATTCTAGAACTACCGTCTATTTGTTCACATCATATTATTCTGAAAATGATAGAATAAATCCAAGGACATTAGAAGAAACGTACGGGCGTTATTAATTACCTACAAACTTTCGCGAAAGGTATTAGTTAAATTACATCAATTCAGCTAATTGAAAGTGCGCATTCAAGTAACTTAGGCCTACATGTACAATGCTACGAGTTTTAAACCGATTTTCTATATATTCTGAAGGCTGGAGAGGAAATATCAATGTACCTAATAATAATAATAATAATAATAATAATAATAATAATAATAATAATAATAATCACCCCAAGACGTAAATGCTGACAGTATTAATTAACAATAATGATAATGATAATAATTCGCAAACTAGCTGCTATATGACGACAATAATAAATATATATTATCCTATATTATAGACATAGTAATGTACTGTTAACACTAATAATAATAATAATAATAATAATAATAATAATATTAATAAAGTCGGAAGCTACCTGCGAAATAGTAATAATGCCTATGACTATAATATACACAAATCAGACTGGTGAAAATGCGTATTCAAATAACTTTTTGTTTTGTAAACCGAAAATATATTACCTACTTTATTCATTTCTCCAACGACATATTCTACTATAATATGTGAATCAATATAAAATCTTTAGTTTGGTAGCGAAAGTTAAAAAAAAAAAAAATCGGAAGCTATCTGTGATATAATATTTAGACAGAGTAACTTAGGGTTATACTTACTTACTGAGCTATGATGGTGCTGCTTGTCATTCCTCGTAATGTTTCAACAGTCTGTTATATAATCACTAGTACTGTTGTTTGTTACGAATTAAATAATAATAAAACTAAACTCCGTGGAGAGAGACTATGCCTACCACCCAACCGCTGCGTCATCCTGCCTTAGCAGACGGCAGGATCTTGTCAGCATTCCGACACTTCACCTGAAAATATGTATTCATGAACTAGGAAATGGAAGAGCATTTCGGGTAAAAAACGATAGATAGACACACCCTTTTGTCTGAACATAACATTAAATGAATCCTTTTATTTATTTATTTATACAAATAGGTATGCGTGTTTTTCAACATCCATGAACGTAAATTAATTACATTCTGTAAGGCACACACAGCTGTAGCGAAACTGTGATAGCTGCATGTTTCTGTAACTTTAGGAAGGCAATTCAACCTAGGACATTCAAAGTCTAGAAGATCAAACACTTCAACATTTCGTGGCACTATGTTTACTAAAAACAGTTTTTTAGAAAAACCTTTCACATACAGTTCCGTACAGTCTGAAACATCCCTTTGTATTATATGTTGCATTTCGTCGTAAGGTATTTCACCTATTTCATAGCACAGTCCGTGATGGTAGCTTTCGAGATAGTGTTTAGTGTTTTCGTTCACATCACAATATGTCGGTGTTTTAAATAACAGATGTACCATAAATTCACCTGTAAGATTTATAGCGCAGTACTCCTTCAGCAAGAATTCACCTGTAGTCTGTACAGTATAACCCTGCAAATCTACTATCCTAGATAAAAAAAGAAAACCTTAATTAATTAACGTAAGCTTATACGCTTTAGAGTTAGGGAAGGTTCCATTATAAATTAAACTAACTGACGTTTCGCCCTTATTAATGCTAGAAATTTCAACTTCTGTGAAAACTTCTATGTATTTCCGTGGAAGGAATACTGTCAACACCTCGACACTTTGCTTCATTTGAATATTGAGAACTACACAACGTCCATATTTTGTTTCTTTAACAGATGCACTTAAAACACTGTAGGAGATATTCTGCTCAAGTTCACCAATAGTTACACACCTGGCTGTGCAGGATGCTCTATTGAATTTCTCGACGAGACTTGTCATCTATAACAAAAAGAACGAAGTATAAGTAATAATAAATATATTTACTTTAACTGAATACACTAGCGTTTATTTGTTATGTAAAAAAAAAAATAATAATAATAATAATAATAGGTGAAAACTTACCTTAGTATTGTTGTTGTTGTTGTTAACACAAGAAGCAGACGATGAAGATAGCTGTTTACAGACTTAACAAAACGAATAAATAACTAGTCATTTATACACACCTCCCCACCACCATAACCCTTTCATAATGTTATTTTCCCTTTTAGAATGATGTAACCTTGACGTAAATACTACTTAGGAGAAAACAACTCATTAGGACACAACATATGAGCTAGCTTCTAACCATTTAAAAATAACATTACGAAATAAACTACTATAAATAGCTTAGCCCGCGGTTCCCCCTTTCAGTTTTACAGCTTTGTTGTTACAGAGAGGTGAGTGGTAATGTGTTAAAAAACGCATACAGTCAAGTGCTAATTATTTCCGTTACATTCATGTGTTGTATTTTTCCATTACAGATTCAGTCATATTTGAGTGTTGAAAAGCCCTTTCTGTATCAATAATAATAATGTCAGCCCCTATCTATATTATTTCCTCTGATTCTGAGAGCGAAACGGATAGTGTTACACTACCTGAATCAACACCGGAGATTTATACAGTCTCTAGTTCTGATTCAGATGATGCAATAGAGACCGTGACGCTGTCAGACTCGGAGAACGACGCAGTTGTTGAATCTGATGATGAGCTAGTTTCAAGCGAGGAAGAGTTGGATATGATGTCTGTCAATGAGGGGGAGGGTACTTCTTCGAATTCGGAGAATCGACCCTCCCCATTATTTACAGTTGTCGAGAGTACTCGTAAAGAGTACAAAAGGTTCAACTCTGCTGGTTTACAACTAGTGGTCCGACTCAAAGAACCAGCTGAAAATGCAGGACCAAACACTTTTGAAACGGCCCTTATGGCTGTTATCGACCATGCGTTAGTCGATACGAGAGACCATGACATGGTAGGGATCTCGATTTTCAATGAGGAAAACGAGGTCGATAAGCCTATTGGTATCTCCTTTAGGCGTAAAGATCAAATCAGTGTAGATGTAATTTCAGGCGTCGTAAGTAAAGTATGCCAATCGAACGCACGTTTCAATGCCATCGACCGTTTGCGTTTGGTTCTGGACATTGTCCATATGCCAAACGGAAACGGTCGAAATACGGGTGTACCCACGAAGGGGCGTTCGATCGGTGTACTTGCCCATTTAAAGAAAAGCGTAGTGGAGGTTTTTGCAGTCGTGAACTGTTTAGCATTCGCAATAATAATCGCTATTGCTAGAGTTAGCGATCGTAAAAAGTATTCATCATACATTAAACACATGACAAGCAAAAAACTCAAAGCAGAAGTGGATGACTTGATCAGAAACTCAGGTGTCGATCTCTCGCAAGGGGGAGGTATCCCTGAGTTGGAGAAGATTCAGGTCTATTATAATGATAGATATAGACTTGTAGTTTACAGCGGCTTTAATCTCGATTCTGTACTGTACGACGGCGGTAATGTGGGGAAAGAAATACTTTATTTACTCTATGACCGAGACACCCTCCATTACCATACCATAACAAACTTGACCGCTGCAATGGCTAAACGATTCGTTTGTCCAGGTTGTCTTAATGGGTTCATAAGAGGAGAGCGACATACCTGTGATAACGTCTGCTTCTTTTGTAGATCGGTACCTCCTTGCGATCCTAGCAAAGACTTGGTATTTTGCGATGTTTGCCGTAGATCCTTTCGGGGGCAAGGATGTTTCGAAAATCATAAGCGTACCAAAATTCAAGGGCGCACTGTATGCATGGCTCTGCAGAAATGTGTAATCTGTGGTAAGTTTAAGGCATTTCAGCAGAAGCATGAATGTTTCAAAATTTTTTGTAATACGTGTAACAAACATCAAGCAGAGACAGGACATGAATGTTACATGGCACCTCTGAAAGAGAATAAGCGTTCAAACAGGGTATTGTATGTGATATTCGACATAGAAACAACACAGAATACCCGTATCAAAGACAATACCTTTCTTCACGTCCCCAATCTGATTTGTGCACAGCAGTCTTGTTCTCTTTGCGAGACGTCGCAAGACGAAGAGTGCGCCAGATGCGGACAACGCAATCATTCTTTCTGGGAAGATCCCGTCCGTGGATTCATGGACTATCTGAGAATGGATAGACCGTTCGATAGGATCATTGTTATTGCTCACAATGCTCGAGCGTTCGATCTCCAATTCATTCTCGACTACGCTATTAGGCAACAGTGGACTCCCGACTTGATTATGTCGGGATGCAAGATCCTTTGCATGAAGATGCACCATCTAACTAATCTGGATAGCTTGAACTTCATTCCGCTGCCTCTGCGTAGTTTCCCCAAGACCTTCGACCTTAAAGACGCTGTTAAGGGCTACTTTCCGCATTTGTGGAATACGGCACAGAACCTCAACAGTATTCTCCCACAGCACCCGGACCAAGATCTTTACGGGCCGGACACCATGTCTGTGAAAGATAGAGAAGATTTCAAGACATGGTTCGAGACCGTTAAAGATCTACCGTTCAATACCCGTGTAGAACTTGAAAGGTATTGCCAGGCCGATGTTACTGTACTGAGAGAAGCCTGCACTCTCTTTAAAAATCTGTTCAAACAAATTGCCAATATAGATATTTTCCTAGAGTCTATCACTACTGCATCGGCCTGTAACAGAATATTTAGACAGCTATTCCTTAAACCTGAGACCATTGGCATTGCTCCCTCCTGTGGCTATAGAAAAGCAGACAGGCATTCTAAAAAATCGTTGATGTGGCTTATCCACGAAGCCAAGGAGAGGAACGTATTTATACGTCATGCAGGTAACGGACGTGAAGTACGGCTTCCCGAACTTCCCCAATGGAAGGTGGACGGTTTCTGTGATGAAACAAGAGAAGTTTTCGAATTTCTCGGCTGTTATTATCATGGCTGTCTGTGCCAACCAAACCGAGATGTACCTATGATGGATTCTTCAGAATCCCATGCCGAGAGGTACGAAAACACCATGGGCCGACTGGACATGATCCGATCAAAGGGTTATACCGTCCACGTGATGTGGGAATGCAAGTTCGATGTTATTCTCGAACAGTTCCCCGCACTGAGAGACGACCCCTTGGTCTGTGATGTCCCGTTGGTCCTTAGGGACTCTGTCTACGGAGGACGTACAGAAGCCATGCGGCTTTATTGTAAGGCGGATGAGATGAAAGAAGAGAAAATCCTATACAGCGATATAATGTCCCTATATCCATCCGTCTGTAAGTACAACAAGTTTCCTATCGGTCACCCCACTGTTCACGTTAGTGACCAGTGTACAGATATAGATTCAATGATGAAGAAAGAAGGCCTCATTAAATGTACTGTCCTACCACCGCAAGGGCTCTACCATCCCGTTTTACCTTTCAGGTGGAATGGTAGGCTCTTGTTTCCCCTTTGCCGCACCTGTGTTATGAGTATGGAACAAGGTAGCTGCAAACATGCGAAAGAGGAAGAGAGAGTGCTCACTGGTACATGGGTAGTTGATGAAGTGAGACTAGCTGTAAATAAGGGCTATAGGGTGATGGCAATCCACGAATTTCTCGAATACAGTGTCACGCAATACTCGCGTGAAACTCGTGAGGGAGGGTTATTCGTGGATTACATCAATCTATTCCTGAAGATTAAGACAGAATCCAGCGGATACCCTGATTGGGTGAAAACAAAGGCCGAGAAACAGAAATATATCGATTTGTTTTACGAGCACGAAGGTGTTAAGTTAGACCCCGAACAAATCGTGAAAAACGCTGGAAAAAGGACCATTAGTAAGCTTTGTTTGAATTCCTTCTGGGGAAAGCTCGTCCAGAGGTCTAACCTGGGTAAAACAAAGCTTATTAAAGAGCCTAAAGAGCTGTATAGGTTCCTCACGACACCCGGAATTGAAGTTCAGAGATTAGTTTTTGCAAATGACGAAGTCGTGTGGATTAATTGGATCCCTATAGAGGAGGAACAGGACTCTCTTCCTCATACTAGTTCGTTCACGGTGCTTATGTGACATCGGGAGGTAGAATGAACCTCTACGGCTACTTGGACAAGCTAGATCGTCGAGCCATCTACTGTGACACGGACAGTGTGATTTATACACAGACGCCTGACGATGCTAAAAGGTACACTGTGCCTTTAGGTGATTATTTAGGCGACATGACCAGCGAACTCACAGACTACGGGGAGGACGCTTACATTTCGGAATTTGCAAGCGGGGGCCCTAAGAACTATGGTTTTAAGGTTACCGTTCCTTCCGACAGCACCGCAAATACCTCTGTGTGTAAAGTCAGAGGTATTACTCTTAATTATAAAACGTTGCAGGATGTCAACTTCGACGCCATTAAAACCATGGTTTTAAATGGTGATCCTACAGCAACTATCTCTGTGAGGACAGAGAGGAAAATTAAGAGAAAGCCCGGCCCACAGATCGTGTCTGAAGCCGAGAATAAGATATACCGACTCTGTTTTCGAAAAAGACGCAGAGTTGGCGGAGGGTTCGATTCCCTCCCGTTCGGGTATAAATAGAAACGAGACGAGAGCACCATCTCAGTATGGACTCGTCGTCGTCTTTGGAGTGTGCGTCAATTAGAAAATTATTGGATTTTAGAACGCTTATTCATCACACAGGTGAAGAGTTGGAGGTGTTGTCCCCTGAACTTTTAACGGCATGCGGAGCCGAGAGCATATATTTAGTGTATCATAAATTACCTGAAAGTGTGCAACGTAATGATCTTGTAAAAAAGTGTCTTAGATGCTTTAAACATTACCCTGATTCTCCTTACGATTGCTTGGATGGACCCCCACCTATGATTAAACATTGTTATGGTTGTAATAAAATTTGACCATCCCTTTTCTTTGATTGTATCAGGTCCGTCATTCTCAGGGAAGACAACTTTCTGTGTAAAACTTATTAATAATTTACACCATTTGTGTAACGTGAGCAAATACGAAAGTATTCTGTGGTGCTTTAGTGAAAGTAACGCTGTCCCTCCCCAGACAAAATTCAATACTACCGTGACATACCACGAAGGTCTTCCTGACTTTAAACAAGAACATTGTACTAAACCCAGACTCGTTATTCTAGACGACTTACTGGACAAAGCTTATTCGACAGAAGTGAGTTCTATATTTACAAAAGGTTGCCATCATAGAAACATTTCAGTTATTCTCATAACACAAAACCTGTTCCATCAGTCTGCTCACAGCAGAGACATCTCGTTGAACACAAAATATATGGTCTTGTTTAGAAACTTGAGAGATAAAAATCAAATTACTTTTCTAGCAAGACAAGTGTATCCTGAAGATTGGAGGTCTTTCTATAAAGCTTTCCAAGACGCAACAAGAAAACCTCACGGTTATTTACTAATAGACTTTTGTCAAAGAACAAACGATTTACTTAGATTTAGAACTAAAATATTTCCTTCGGAAGTTACAAAGGTTTACGTCCCTGTAAAGGATGAAAAGGATAAAATCCAATTACCATATGTTACAAGTTCTTAAAAAGGCAACTCCCAAGGTACGCAAAGTTATTCTAAAGAGTGCAAACAAAGAGTTGATACTAGCTATTATCGACTGTGCTCTTAATGTTTTAAACGGTCAGTGTAAATTACCTTCGTGTTCAAAACGTAAACTGTTTAAGCATAAAAATTCTTTAAGACATCTTGTAGACAGGAACGTATCGTTGTCTAGGAAAAAGAAAGGTTTAGTACATCAAGGAGGCTTCCTAATTCCTCTCTTATCATCTGTGTTGTCTGTCTTGGGAAGCTTAACGTAATGTTACAGAAAATGTTTCTAGTTAGCGCTAAAGAGTATAAACGTTTAAAAAGGTGTGACGATGGTTCGAACCCGGCAGTTGTTGGTAGAGATCCGTACAAAGAGTTGACTAAAATACGCGAGAGTGAGGATCCTATATTCAAGAGAAAACAGAAAAGAATACTTGAACAAGAAGTAGTAGAATCAGAGAAAAGAGTTAAAGATTTTTCACCTGAGACTAGTAGCTCTGTTGAAGATGAAGGTAACCGTAATGTTGTAGGAGATTTGGCTGGTAAATATTTAGCTGCTTATGTAACATCACCAAAGATTATTGATACACAGTTTGGAATCTATAAAAATAAAGAATCGGTGAATATATGATAGGTAACTCTAAAATACAGCTGGTAGACAATAGTTTGATAATTAATAATAAAAAGTATGAGACGAGTGCAGGTTTATGGGAGTTGCTTACTAGGAAGAATGTTGATATGAAACAGGTTACACAGGAAGACCTTGACACATACAAAGACATTTTAACTAGGACTGAAGGACATTTACACAACAACAAAGATATTAAAACCGCTAGAACAGTTAAATATAAACAAGTCATTTCAAAATTATTTCCATCGAGAGAGCTTAAGTGGAGTACCTTTAAACAGAGGAGATGAAGGAAACATTACAAAAGTTGTATTACGATCCCGAAGCATCTACGAGTTTCTCTACTGTACGTAAACTTTCACAAGCGTGTACCATTACAGATAAAAATATCGAGGAATGGTTAATTGAGCAAGATGTTTACTCTTTACATAAACCCATCAGGAGAAAGTTTCCTAGGAATCCCTATTCTGTAAATAACCTTTATGACGTGTTTGAACTTGATCTAGCCGATGTACAAAGCATTGCAAAACATAATGACAACACGAGATATTTACTAGTTGCTATAGATGTGTTTTCCAAATACGCTTAGGTTGTACCTTTAAAATCTAAAAATGGTAATGATGTGACAAATGGATTCAAAAAGGTATTGGAGAAGTCTGATAGGAATCCTGTCGCTGTACGTACAGATAGAGGTAAAGAATTTCTAAACAAATCTTTTCAGGACTTGTTAAAAAAAGAGAAAATCGAGTTTCAAGTGTGTAGGAATCCCGATGTTAAATGTTCGATAGTGGAAAGGTTTAACAGGACTCTAAAAACTAAAATGTACAAATATTTTACTTTCAAGAACAGTTACAAGTATCTTGATGTGCTGGATAAGTTTGTGAAAGGTTATAACGATAGCGTACACAGTACAACAGGAATGGCCCCTAATATGGTTAGCGATAAAGATGTTTTGAAAATATGGAAGCGTATGACAAGGAAACAGAGTCGTGTAAAACCGAGAGCTGTAAAGTTTTCAATAGGGCAGACGGTAAGAATAGGTAGAGAGAAAATGAAATTCGCTAAAGGTTTCGAGCAAAACTATTCTACAGAAATATTCAGAATCGTTAAGGTTATTAAACATTCTCCTCAACCTGTATACGAACTAGAAGATCTCAAGGGCAGTCCTATTTTCGGACAGTTTTACAGTTATGAGCTCACACCAGTAACTATAGGGAAAGACACTGTTTACAAGATAGATAAAATTCTACGCAGTCGTAAAGTAAGGGGTAGTACCGAACATCTCGTTCGCTGGAGAGGTTACGGTCCCGAGTTTGATTCTTGGGTTAAAGCTAAGGATTTAGTGTAATGGAAGAGGAATTTTACGTTACTCTACTGAGCGATGCATCATACAAATCATTTCGTAGTAACACTCTTGCTAGTTTTCAAGTACAGTTGGCACAGAGCATAAAGCTGGAGAGGAATCAGTGGGATGTAGGTTTGTGCGAAATTAGTTACTCTCAAGGGAATGTATCGGAACCTACGAAAACCGATCAAACAACACCTACGAAAACAAATACAGGCAGGAAAGAACTTGTTTTTATATATTGTAATATAATACAATCACAACTTGTAGGAGATGCGTACGTGAAATGTCTTAGAATCATTCAGTTTCCTTTAACTACAGCAACTCATGTCTTTCCTACAGTTTATTATGTTCCTGTCGAATCATCCGAATTTCAGGTGATAGGTATAGAACTGACAACAAAACTAGGAGGATTGGCAAACATAACGGCAAGCACTAAACCAACTATGCTTGTTTTACATTTTAAAAAGAGAAGGCAGATGGTTTTATGAATTAGTTTGCGATGGATCACCTTACAGCATACTACGTGAATCAGTCGGGAGGGCGTCTAGCCAATTTGGGTCCTTTCTACAGCGGCAGCCCCTATGTTCAACAAGGTGGCGGAATAGGAAGTTTCTTGGGCGGTTTATTTAGAATGATAAAACCAATTCTCTTTTCGGGTGCTAAAGCAGTAGGTCGTGAAACTCTTTCAGCAGGAGCAAATATTTTAACAGATATAGCTAGTAAAAAGGAGGGTGAAAAGGTAAAAGACATTATTGCTAACAGAGTAAACGAATCAACTAAAAAACTCGTGAATAAAATGAAAGGTAAGGGTAGAAAGAGAAAAAGGGCAACTCCAAAGATGCGTGATATATTTAGCGATGTAAAGAGGAGAAAGTAGTCAGTCGAGTAAAGATGTTTGCCGTGACAAAGTCAGAGTTTGACCTTTTCGAGAAGAGCCCTATTCAGACATCGGTGGTGGGAAATGTTACTACATTATGTAAATCTATTACTCCCGTGGAACAGAGCGTTCTAGAATTCGCAGTTGCTGCTGACAGCGAACATTATACAGATTTAAATATACAACTCATGGTGCAGGGAAAAATCGTTAAAGGCAACGGGTCGGATATAGGCGAAGGCGATAAGGTTACAGGAGTAAACAACTTGCTTCATTCACTTTTCAGTCATCTAAGCCTTTCCTTGAACGGGACATCAATCACCCCTTCGGAGAATTCGTACAATTACAGGTCTTACCTCGAAACATTGTTTGCGTACGGTGGGGATGCATCTAAAACTCATCTCACAAACGCATTTTGGTATGCTGATAAAGCTATCGAAGGTTTGACAGAACCTAAAGAACTGGCGGCATTAAACGGAACGTTAGGACCTAATGTTAAGAATGACGGTTGGACCGAAAGATACAACAAGTCTAAGAATTCTAAAGTATTAGTCATGATAGGTAAACTACATGGCGATATTTTCAATCTGTCAAAACTTTTACTGCCTGGAGTATACATGCATATAAGACTTACGAAAGCAAAGAGAGAGTTTTATCTCTTGGGTGTAAAGGACGATTCAAAAGTCTTCTTTAAATTTCTCGATGCAGGTCTGTACGTGAGGAAAATTAAAGCTTCGCCCAGCATTCTACTAGCACACATCAAAACTCTAGAGAAAGGTCATAATGCTCACTATCCTATCACAAGAGTGGATTTGAAAACATTTACGTTTAGTTCAGGAGCAAGCTCCATTTCTATAGATAATGCATACATTGGTACTCTACCTAAACGACTTCTCTTCTCCATGGTGAAAAATTCTTCTTTCTCCGGCACAGTGGAGTCCAATCCCTACGAGTTTCGACATTTTGCTTTGAGTTCTTTTGCTTTGTACGTTAATGGACAACAGATTCCATCAGAAGGATTACACATTTCCACAGATCATGAAAAGACTACTACTCTAGCTTACGATACACTTTTTAAAGGTTCGGGGATCCATCATAGCAATAGCGGGATGCTAATCACTCACGATATGTATATAAATGGGTATTTTACACTGATGTTTGATCTTACGCCTGATGTTTCGGCATCGCATGGTCATAGAAGTTTGCCCTCTAGTGGGAACATTAGAATAGAAGCAAAGTTCGATAAGGCATTAGAACAAGCCATCACATGTATTCTTTATTCCGAATACGATAATTGCATAGAAGTCACAAAAGATAGACGAGTGATTACAGATTTTTAGAATAATGAATAGTAACCAAATAGAACATGCATTACGTCATGTTCAAACATTCGCAGGGGTCTACCCTAGCGATATGCTACCACAATTTGTAACGCATAAACCTAAGATTTATATCATTAACTTTGATCCTCATTCTTCACCTGGTTCTCATTGGGTTGCCGTGTTTTTTAAAAATCAACATTTTGCCTACTACTTTGATTCTTTCGGCCTACCACCCATCATTCCTGGGATAACAAAATTTATAACTCAAAACTCTATTCAATGGCATTTCAATACTCAAACACTCCAAGGACTGACAACAGCTGTATGCGGGCAATATGCTTGCCTCTTCGCCTACTTCATGAATAATGGTTGGAGTATGCAAGAGTTTCTGAACCTGTTTACGACATCTCCAGATAAAGATGTTCTACAGATATTCCACAACGTCCTTGGATCTCTGTGTGGAACGAGGAGCGGAGGAGGCCAGAGATGTTTTCCAAGACATGCGCGTTGTAAGTATTTCGCAATGGGATTTATTTTTAGATTAGAAAGTAGTTACATGTATGTTAAAACATTTACTTTTTTGTTTCAGAACGCAGATCGAATCATCGGACTAGCTCAGTTTCTCTGCAGTGTCTGGAACGAGAGGTCCTCCTATCGTGATGTCTTCATCATCAGAGACTACTACTACCAAGAGCAAAACCAGCAAATGTAAAAAGGTATGTATATCCATTACTCATATGATTGTATTGTATTGTTTGTTTATTTGATTGTTTTGTTTTGTTTTCAGGTTTCATCATTAGGCCTTGTATAAAAATTAGATTTCTTACGGGTATTGTTTATGTGTTTCAGGTTTCGTCATCAGGATCTGTAAAGAAACAGAAGAAGATGATGATCGACAAGGTTGTGAAGGAAGCTGTGTCGGCAACACTCCCAAGAGTTGCTCCTACAGTGCTAGCCCGCAGAACCTACTTCCTCAACGCTCGAAAGGACCGATACATCAGTTTTGGATTCTACTCCATTATGAATTATATCGGCTGTGCAGAGGTTGGAAATTCTAGCGGTGCTTGCCTTATCTTCTCACCGTACCTCCTGTCTTCGTTTTTGATACATTTACCTAAACTCTGTGAAAATATAGCATATTCTAAACCATACCTATTTAAAGAAGACTCTTTCAAAGTAGAGACATGCAAAAACCTGAAAGACTGCGTGATACGTTACGACAGTGCACGCATTCTGTTGCGTAATGAGGACATTACCTATCTAGTTATGAACTCAAATATCATAAACGACATTATGAATAAATATATTCTCCTCCAGAGTGAAGTGTATAATTATATAAACAAGCAAAGCGTTCCTACGAGTTTGGAAACATTATCATTGATGGACATGGTAACAGATGAAATAAATCATCCTGCTCTGCTATTGTAAAACCGTTTGTGCGTACATGTTATTTCATGGGAGCGTGACAACCTTATTGATAATAATAATAATAATAATAATAAGGTTGTGACGTTCTGAAATGGTTAACCTTGACCGTTTTCCTATTCCTTACATAGTCATTTCACTTAGGTGATAGTACTACTAACACTAACACTCATCATGATGCAGAAGAAGATTGTTGCCGCAGCGGAGACGGAGAAGAAAATGTTATGTAAGTATATTCTTGTTTATTTATTATTATAAAAAGGGAAACTCGAACATGGGCTTAGTAATTCTGTACCGCAGGGTCCTTGCTGCAGTAACTATTTCCAACGTGTTGTTTAGGTCCTATTTGCATAAGGGGCTGACTAAATGATAGAGGGCGTATCTCGGGTTGTTAGGTCCTATTTGCATAACACAATTCTGTGCATTTTTCTTCCTGAGGGTTGACTAAATGTTGGAGGGCGTAAAAACAGGGGACGCTACGAATAGTGTACAAATGTGCGTATCTTCCTTGTACAATGACAATTCTTTGGTCCTAAGGGCCGTAATTATATGGGTCCTTATGACTAAAGAGTATCTAAGAGGAGTGTTTAACGAATACCATGACGACGACTCCTTGGTCCTAAAGGCACATCGCTTTTGCATTCAGCTCCCCCACTCTAGCAGTAGCGCTCGCGGATTGCGCAGCACCTTTATTAGGATTGGGGCTTAACTACATGTCCAGGAGCATATATCATACCGTAGGACGAATAGGCACATCGCGCGCTTTCAAACGACACCCATGACACTAGGGCACAACTCAGGCGTCGCTTTTGCATTCCGCTCCCGGATCAAAAGGCGTTACTCGAGGGTTTTTTAGATAGGGGCTTAACTACATGTCCTGGAGACATGGGAACACCATAGGGTGAACAGGCGCATCGCACGCTTTCAAACAATACCCATAACGTCATGTTCCAAAGGGCACAACTAAGGCGTCGGGGTGGCGTCGACTTGGATCGCTTTTGCATTCAGCTCCTTAGTACACTCTTGCAGTATCCTGATTGCGCAACTATTACGATTGGGGCTTAACTACACGTCCTAGAGATATGCGATCACCATAGGACAAAAGGGCACATCGCACGCTTTCATAAGACACCCATGACGTCATTTGCCAAAAGGGCACAACTAGGGCGTCGGGGGCGGCGTCGGAACACCACAGGACGAAAGGGCACAACGCGCGCTTTCATATGACACCCATGACGTCATGGCGTCGCCGGTACAAAGGGCACAACTCAGGCGTCGGGGGCGGCGTCGGTTGGCCGCCATTTTGGATTACCACTCCCCACATACTACTTCCGTAAGTTGAAGTTTGGGCGGAATGTAGATTTTTCAAACACTGTATCTCAGCTTGTAGTTGTGGTATTACAATGAATTTAGTATCATTTTAAAGGTTAAAATGTGCTCTAGTGCCTGAAAATAGTGTCATATGATTATAAAAATTTACTAGTGACTTATGGATTATCTAATATATAAAATCGAAAGTGTGTATGTATGTATGTATGTATGTTTGTTCCTTATACAAATCTACATTTCTTTACCAATTTACACGACATTTTGCACACATACCCAGTTAAGCCCGGGAAGTATAGCTGTCAACATTAAAATTGAAACAAATCAGTCCTTCCCTTGAAAATTATATAATTTCTGCGAATATTTTGAAAAAGAAATGAAGTCCCATTCAGTTGTCAAGACAACAGTGTATTGTTTACACAGTTCATTGAGGGCTTTGGGCCTAATAATACTGAGCTATAACAAATTCTGATGCTATAGATGTAATACATTGGTGAATATAATTAATGAATAATGAAATATACGAAAATGAAGCACAATGTGATAGTCACATAACTGTCTCTACCCTCTACATGGTAAATATCGTTTTCTCACTTCACACTTTGATGTAGAATAAGAAATCATATTGCAGGGATAGCTTAAGTGTGTGCCAACGAGTATGCTATTACGTAAATGATGCAATGCGATTAGGTTTTCTTTCTATATAGCTACCATTACATTTTCAATTATCTGATACGTTATTCATAACTGTAGGCTTTGTATTAGTTGATAAATAGGTATGTTTATCATACTTTGATTTAGAAAAGGAGGTCGTATTGCAGGGAGAGTCTTTTCTGGTATCTCAGCCTGGGTGACGATACTTTTATCGTTTTTAATGTTTGTGAAAAAGAGATTCAGATCGATTTCAGTACACTGCTCTTCGCTTATGCGGCGCGAACGTTTCATTGAGCCCCATTCTGTGGATTCTCTGTATCGAAAATTAAATGAAAGTGTGGATTGTAATGGATTGAGATTGTAGTGTAATCATTAATTTTTACTCTTCATGAAAACGTGTAGATTGAAAAATTATCTTCCATGTGTCACCGTATCGCTTTGAAGTATGTAATTAGTAATTGAAATTGCAGATGGCCTTGACATTCTGTTATAACAAATGAATGTGCTCTTGCTACCACATTAATCACCAGTCTCAGACCATTACCCAATAATATTTTTAACTTTGAACTATGGTGTTATAGTATCCTCTAGGAGCCATAAAAAGCTATAGGCCTATCTAGCGTTTTCTGATGGAATTGTTTGAATGTGATAAATCTTTTTCTTCATTTCAAGTTCTACATACATATTATATAAGGACCTAGAGTTTCAAAATCGAAAGTCCTCCATAAGTTAATTTCAAATTAAAAAATACAAAGCCCGGGCGACGCCGGGCCTTTTCAGCTAGTTGTTTATAAAGTGGTGCATTTAGAAACAGCAAAGAATTACAAAAATAAGCATGTTTATGAAATGGGACCAGCAATTGTAATAGTAATTTCTTCGGCACTAGACAACTATCTTAGCTATAAACCAGTGAAAAAATCATTACATTATCTCAGTTGGTTTATGAGATATTGCGTTTGAAGTAAATGGTCTAATTTACAGAAACAAAAAATTATTATAAACAAATTTCAAAATATTTATAATGAAATTTCTTAATTAAGACATATATAATCATAAAAAAATATTGTCAAAGCTTTATCAATTTAAACAAATGTTTTCATACCCAAGTGTGTACTACTACCTTAAGTGAAATGAATTTAATTATTATTAACCAGCCTAACAATCCACCAATTGAGCCAATATATATAATCAAATTAATATTATCAAGCATGTCATTGGCTCAAAAGAGTTAAAAAGGGTTAAATTATAATGAAATCATAATTAGTTTGAAAGGAGGATAAGGAACCTTAAAAGCCACGAATGTATCAGGCTGCATTCACGTGTAATTATATTGTTGCGTCATGTATGGTGTCGAGATACTAGTGTGTGTAACTTCGGGAACTCTCATGAGCTCTCGCTCAGAAGGGGAGATACTTCGCTTAGAGGGGAAGTAGCGAGAGAGTTCCTCTGCAATGCAGATATTTTGATCATATGCGCGCAGTCGCATAGACTGGAAGCATCTCCGTAGCGCTTTGTGTCGATAATTTTAATACGTCGAGATTGTATTTTGTTTTCGTTCGTTTTTATCAGTACAGCTGATTGGATATCACCTTCTTTAGCGCCAGAGAAGAGGTGGGAGTCTACTGTATAAAAGGGCAGACAACATAGGCCTCCCTCTCACTTTTCTGGCTTGCAACCTAGGTGCTGCGATGTTAGGGTTCACTATCAACATGGCGGCCCTCGCCGGGTCCGCTGTTGTAGCAGCTTTCTGCAGGTACGTGTATCTGTTTTTATTCTAGTAATCTTTAGCAGTAGCTAATTGTTTGGTTATTATTAAGAGGGACGGTTCCTTCTATTTCATTTTAGTGATGTTCGTGTAACATTTTTTCAGTTAACATGGGTGTTAACTTGTAATTTGTTTGGGGCTTCTCCCCTTTGTTTTGATTTCGACCTGTGGCTAGCCTGACTTCTAGATGACAGTCAGAATCTTAAACGATTTTAAATAAGTTATCTTGTGTCCAGCTAAAATTTGTTTGTAGACCGTTATGGTTGGGATTCTTATATTTTATGTTGGTAGGGTTATCTAATTTTTGATACATGTGCCTCTCTAGAATATAGGCGGCACCAAGTTGGAAGCCGGATGAAATAATTTTGCTGTCAGGAATGATCTGGCTGGAAGAGTTTAAAAACAAGGTAAAGATTCAAATAATTTTGTAACTGAGCGGCCATTTGTGTTTTATAGTTTAACAGAAATTTTAAATAGAGTAATTATTTGGGCCGAGACAGTTTGGTTATTTTAAATAAAATGCTTTACTTAAATTCTGTAAGATTAATAAGAAAACTGATTTTATTTTACCCCTGCTGTGGGGATGTTATGTAAATACCTTTTATATTAATTGTTCTCTTGACATTTGGCCCATCAGGCCTAAGATTTTGTAAATAGTTACATATTTTAAGAAATGAAATCTCTTGTTGATCTTTGGCCCATCAGGCCTTAATGAATTTTATTCTTCTGGAATAAATTATTTCTCTTTAGCTTTACACATGGTATTTCTAATTCTCAGCACTTGCAAAGGGCATCTAAAATATTTTATATGCTCTTCGTTACGTGATGTCCTCCCCACCTTTCTGTAACCCTCCAGTTTCAATTTTAATGGGTAGGCCCTGCTGAGAAGAGTACGCTCCACAACAGAAGAAGAATCAGAAGAGGAAGGGTTCTGGTGGGAGGGGCGTTGCATCACCTACTTAAGATGTTCCGGCCAAAATGGTACCAACATAAATGTGACATTAGCTAATCTTCCAGGAGCTAAATATTAATATGTGGGTGGAAAGTAGTGCAACGGTTAACGGAAAGTGATCACAATAACATCAGTTTTGAAGTCGGAAAAAAGACGGAGTCATTATCGAGTACGGTAACTAAGGAAAAGTGTAGATGTAACATTAGAAATTCAGATTGGGAACTATTTCGTAATACCTTCAAACCTCCGCAGATGACCGCATTGAATGGTTGTGTTGAGACTCTAGATAAAGAGCTTACAGAAACAGTACATCAGGCAATGGCTATAGCTATACCCCTGAAAAGCTCAATAGTTAAAATCATTGACACACCATGGAATGATCACTTGCAGAGATTAAGAAGGGAAGCAAGGAAAGCCAGGTGAATTTACCAGGAGTACCGTTGTCCAGAAGCAAGAAGATTACTCCTACAGATATATAAGGGGGGGAAAACAGAAATTTCAAGATGAACTCCAACAACTGAAATTAAGGAGCTGGGACAGTTTTATACACGAACAGCTTTCTGCAAATCCGTGGGGAATTCCTTTCAAAATTGCTGCAGGTAAAATTTGACCCCTACCACATTTTCAACACTATGCAAGTTGGAAGGAATCTACTGAACCCTTTTTCAATGTCTTGATTCCGGATGACTGCACTCAGAGTGATGATCCTGGACACACTTTTCTAAGAAGTGAACTAAGAAGACAAACAGCACCTGCTCCAGAAAAGTCTTCACCATCTTTGTTTTCAGCTTTCACATTTTTCGGCTGAACTGATGAGTTAATGCTTACGACAAGGAAAATTTCCGAACATATGGAAACAAAGTGAGGTAATTATTCTACATAAAGGGGAGGATAAAGATCCACTACTACCAAAATCCTACAGACCTATTTGTTTGCTCAATGTCCTGGGTAAGATGTTTGAAAAAAATACTTTGCCAAAGGTTACAAAGACATGGACAGCAAATTGGAATGCATCCTTATCAGTATGGCCTCAGAACAAGGAAATCTACTGTAGATGCTATTGATCGAGCAATTAGGTTGATAGAATCTGCAAAGGGGGAATATGTTGTAGGAGTTTTTATAGACATCTCAGGGGCATTTAACAACCTTTGGTGGCCGGCCTTGTTTGGATGCCTTAAATGCCCGGCCTTAAATGCCCTTCATGATTGAGTGCCACGGCAACAGAACCATGAAACAACTCAGCAAAGTGTGCCCACAAGAATCTGTTTGTGGCCCTATTTTCTGGGATGTGGGAATGGAACCTGAACTCTTAAGATTGGAAGAATCAAACGACTTACTTGGACTAAGTTAGTAACTTTCTCAGACGAATTATTTTTGGTGCTTGAGGCAGACACAAGACGAGAATTGGGATGTAGAACAAATAGGACTCTAGAACTATTAGGTAACTGGTGTGCAGAAGTAAAACTAAAACTGGCACCAGCAAAGACAACTTATCTTTTGCTTAAAGGGAAGATTCTACGTAATCCGACGCTCAAGATAAATGGACAAAGCATAAGGAGAAGCAGAACGGTTATATACCTAGGGATTGACCTGGACGAAAAGCTTACTTTCATGCCCCATATTGAACTAGTAAGCGCAAACGCCAATAGACTAATAAACAAATTCATCAATCGTGGAATGACCAAGTTTCGTCTTCCCCCAAGGGTGATGAAATTGTATCATGAGACAATATTGGTACCAATACTGGTGGGGTATGGTGCAGGAATATGGGCCATCGGTTAAAAAACATCAAGTCAGCTGCGAAGCTCCTTAGTCTTCAAAGGGGAATTCTTCTACGACTAACAGGAGCTTTCTGAACGACAGCAACTGATGCCTTAACCACAGTCCTTGGGGTCATACCACTGGAACTCCTTATAAGGCAAAAAGGAGCTACATTCTGAGTTAACAAGGGATTACAGGCTGGCGCAGAATTCATACTTGACACTCGAATTGAAACAACAAAGGATGTCAGGAATATGATACTGGATGTGTGACAAACCAGATGGGAAGAAAGCAACACAGGACGTAGGACTTACGATATTTTCATGAACGTACACGAAAGACTAGAACTGAGACATCTACAGCCGTCCCAAGGTTTGATCCACTATCTGACGGGCCATGAACCCTATATGGTTTACTTAAAGGAAAAGGGTATGGCGGATTCTAACGCTTGCTCGTATGGGGGAATAGGTGCCCCTGAGCATGTGATTTGGGAATTCCAAAACACAGCTCAGTTGAGGGAGCCCTTTCAGAGACTACTTCAAGGTAGGCAAATAGCGAACATCATAAGTGTTACGTGCGTTAGCAGCGTACTGTAAAAGGATTAAGTAGGGCTAGTAACAACTAAACGCACATAACAACCCGTTTGGAGTGCACGATAGAATGAAATTACAAAGGTGAAAAACCATAGGTAATATAACACTGACACTGAGGCTTTCGTATGTCACAATCACTCGCTAAAAGATGTGTTGAGGTCTTGACGTCTTCTTGAAAAGCAGAGTGATGAATAATTCCGCCAATGAACGTAGATTTTGCTAGTTTAAAGATATATTTATTGATAATTCCGGAGGACCACTCGGCGGTACAACGCCAAGAATAAACTTGAATAATAAAATATATACAAGCAGCAACTGTATGTTGCAATTATAACGTTCACAAATAATCTCGTGATACTTGGATTCACAAATTATAACGCAATAATAATGTTACTGAATTCAATTGCGTAACAATGTAAATACAGCTATGATGCGATAAAGTCAATGTAATATTACAAGCTGTATGAAATAATATTAGGCTTTAAAGCACTCACTTGGTAGTAAAGATTCCTTTCGTAGCTAATATCACCTCAAGAAGTTAATCCTGAAGTCCAAATCATGCCATAATCAAGCCTTGTAGAAATGCCTGGTAGAGGCACTAAACAAGTCAGCCATTCTGCGGCGAATAAAACATAAAATTGCTTCTGTGCAATTAATACCAGTTATGAAGAAACCTTAACTCGCAGGAAACAAAATATAAGGATCTATGACGATAAAAGCCACTGCTGGCTAAGTCCAGAATGGACTATAATCTCTTAAGAGGATTGTCTAATGGCGACGTAGAAGAAGGAATGAATGTTTGAATAAAATGCTTTAAAACAATGATAGGAAAATCACTACCATTGGGCAAAAATTACGAACGATTGAGCAATTATACTTTTAATGAAGGATGTAGATTGTGAAGCAATCATAATAATAATAAAAGAACGAATAAAATATATTTATAATTATTGTTTACTTCAAATAATAAAATATATTAATTGAAAATAAACGTTAATTTGAGTTCTATAGAGAGAAGAACTAATGATCAATTGTTTTTGACAATAAAAAGATATAATTACTAGGCGGCAGTGAGCAAATTAGCATTGAATAAAATATTACCAAAGCCGCTAAAAGACAAGATTAAATATTATAAGGTTATTAAAGATAGCCATGATTATGAAAACTCTATCAAACCTCAGGGTATCAAACATAACTTAACAATAAGAGACCCCTACTCGTGGAAGTTGGTGGATGAAGCAGCAAATAGAGTTTCTCAGAAAGGAAAAGAAGACTATATAAATAGCAGACACGTCAAATGCAATAAGACGTATGACACAGGACATACGACAAATTACAAATAAAGGATAACAAACATCCGGATATGACTTCGTGGTGCCAGGATGACCTACTGGTCGACGCCGATGCCTGAAGTCTGGCTTCCAGGCAGGATTCCGGTGACAACTGGTACTCACCTGGTTGATGATGAGATGGTAGTGAGGACGCGGGAGTGTACTGCATCCGTGAAGATTGGTATGCTTAGACGCGACCTCCCATTCATCATCACAAATCCACAAAAATCTCGGATTCGACACTTAAGTTACTGTGGTTAATGTAGTTAGTTTATTATGAAGTTATTAATGTTTTTGTTTTTTTCTTTCTTTTTTAAATAGTTAAATGGGTCAAAACACGCGTTTTAACATTTAACAAATTGCAAGTAGTATAACAGCTGTAAATTAAAGTTTGACCAGTGCATTCTGCAGGAAATTTTATGCTCTTTCGAATGGTGACAGCCAAATATTTGCAGGAGTTGGTATCTGAGATATTTTTCTGATAAAATGAGGAAAGTGCGAACATTTCGAGGTTGCAAACTTAGTTTTACACTACCGTACTCTTACTGTACCAAACAATATAAAAAATAAAAATATTTTACCCTAATTAATACAAGGTGGAATGTATCTACGATATACTGGACTAATATGAACTGTAGTAAACCCGTCACAAACAAACGCGTTGTTTGATTTTCTTCAAATTTTGCAAGAATGTTCCTTGAATTAATAAAAACGACGTGTGTGTAAGAATTTGTTTTATTCCGCTTCAAGATGGTGGCCATTTTAACTGATGAAGAGCAGAGCTTATATATTTTTTGGATGGGAGGTCTACTTTTCACAGAACTGCTAGTTTATTTTGTTTGTATGCAAGTTAAAAATCGAAGTATTAATCTACCTTCAGATGAAAAAAATTATGTACAGTACTCTCAAATATTTCCTGTAGTAATAGAAAATTCGGTATTTGGTTTTCATTAAGGTTCTGTTCGTTTAAATAGGTTTACTTGTTCATTAAAGACTGTGAAATTTAAAATATATTCCTGACGGCTATGAAAAGACTATACCGAAGTTCTCTTCTTGTGCGAGGAATGCTGTTCTGAATGGAAATATCCAATGCATTCTCGTTACGAACAACAAATTGCATACCATTAATATGAACGCTAATATGAGATGTATTTGGCAGCCGCCTGTTCGATTACACGCCACTGTAGTACTCGCTTATGCCTGATGGGCAGACGTACTATTGCTGACCAAAACGTTAGTAACAAATATTGTGCATGATAGGGCAAGAGATACATTGTGGTGCCCATTATAAGATTCTCAACCCACTCTCCAGCCATACAATGTCGTGACACGCAGGGAAGATGATTATGAAGATATCTTGTAACAAGAAATTAATGTAGACAGTCTTCAAATAAATTCATACATGCATTCAACACAGCAGATGTTTGGGGGATCATAATCACAAACGAACTAACTCGGTTTGTATGAGGGAGTCTGCTCTCAGGAAATGCGTAGATCCGATCTGCTTTAGAATGAAGTTTTCAAGCAAACATACTTACAGCTTTGATTAAGTTTATTACGGGCCCCAGGAATTCACGAAGTAGTCATGGTATTAGGGAATATTAAATCAGTTGCCAGTTCAATGATACTATAATGCATGTATAATTGAGTTGTTGCTGTGTTGCTATACGGGCTTCTTTAGTCGTATGTATGTATTAGGATGGACAAACAGGATAGGCTATCTCGAGCAGGACAAAAGTACCTTATTAACAACAACAATACTGCCATTAAAAATAACAATTCCTATTATTAATATTAAATCTCAACTTTATTGTAACTGTTTTTCTCTGCAGCATATTATGGCTATAGGTCATTACAAACCCATGGTTATTTCCTAATATAAATTAATATAATATAATGAGTAAAACTATAAACTATGAACATTCTGTAAAGGCAGAGTCAGTCTGAAAAATTAATTGCCATTTGAACCAGGATCTTCGGCTGTCCGTGCCACTGCTCTACCAATTTGAGCTACTATGACAACGTGCCGGTACAATATTGAATTATCAAACTGACTCACATATCCCGGTATAATACACGATTTCTCAATATGAGATAACAACCCAGTGGCGACTACAACCCGTAAGTACTTTAAGGTCCGGGATTCATAAGAAACCATTAGTATGAACATTCTGTTAGAAACTAGATGCAGAATAGATGGGTAGGTGATAGATAGACAGTTTTTACTGCTATTACATATTTAAAATACAATAGGCATTGTCAAGTTCAAATTATCATGGAATGAGGCTTTTCATTGGTAGAAATTGTTTATGTTAAAATATTCGTCAAAACGGTAAACTGTGTTAGGCTATTCATAAGCCATTCAAATATTGAAGTTTTGTAGTTCTTAATGTCTAGGTTTCAATACTTGACAGGAACCTTATCATAAAGTACAAGTGTTATCATAAAATTTAAAACGTAATTGCTTATAATACGATTGAATTCTGCTTAATCTAACATATGGTAGGCTGCATAAAATCGCTTTTATATCTTATGTCGTAAGTGTAAATACTATTCCTTAATGTAAATTCATCACAGTTCTATCTTACATACATCAGTGCCTCATAAATGTATAATCTTACATACATCAGTGCCTCATAAATGTATAAGCTGCAGACAGTTAAAATTTTCAGGTCTGTGATAAATGGTCTTCTCTGATTTCGTTACTATTCTTTTTTTTTTTTTTTTTTTTGACAGTTGAATATCTTGCATGTTTGTAGCATGACCATACGTAATCAAACCATACCTAAAAATACTTTCAAAATGCACGCAGTACATGCATTTTATATCATTCCTACATACTTTAAAAACTAAATTCATCAATAAAAATATAACAAATGACAGTTTACTACAGATAAATTTGTTATGCGTGTCCCAATTCAATTTGGAGTCCAAGTGCATGCCCAAATATTTGATCGTAGATACATAATTAATAATGTATATATTATATGCCGTTGAGCTCGATCAATAAAATAGACTCTACACCAGTAACTCAACAACGTTTTATTTTATAAATCGCCTTGGCCTTTCGGCGTATTTCCGCCATATTCCGGGTATCTTCTTTTGCTGGTTTATAAACCACAATTAAAACCATAACTGCATTGTCTTACATCTTGTCACATTTATAAAATAAAATAAAAACTTTATAAAAACACTATCACAGAATCATCCTCTGTGGCCTCTTCGTTGTGTGTCTGTTGATTATTTAGTGTTGCAGTTATGGTTTTAATTGAGGCATCCGTACCAGCAAAAGAAGATGCCCTGAAGATTGCGTAAATACGCCGAAAGGCGTAGGCGAATTATAAAATAAAGTATTCTTGAGCTACTAGTATTAATTTTATTTTATTTCGTAGATACATAATTTAGATCATTATTCCTCAAACTGAAAATGATGTGCTGAGATATTTATTATTATTAATCGCAAAACCGTTCTGAGAAAACCATATCGTACTTTCCTCTCAAGCTGAGATACAGGGTAAAAGTTATATAAGGTTGCCAAATATTAGAACACATTAATGTAGGTGAATGAGTAGCCATGTGGCTTTATAAACGATCACGATAGAGAACACCAACCAGTGGAGACGAACCAGGGGAAGAAGCTTATGAACCGGCAACACCGTACTTCGGAACTAGGTATAATACAATGTCCAGGAGATAACGGTTATATATATTCAGTCTTACTAATAATCCAGTTGTAACATTTATACCAGGAATATACACAGCTGAGGAGAAAAAGTGTACTAATAATCCTTGCATAAGGCTGAATGTGTGCAACGCTTTACACAGCCTGGCCCCCTTGTATAAACTTGACGTAAAAAATCAAGATGACCGATATCCGTAACAGCCGGTCGTTTCGTAGATGTCTGAGATTGAATTTTGAGGCTATGCATATTCTGAGCTGCTTTTGCGGAATTATAAACATTGTGCCTTGTTTGCGGGACATATTTCCATACTTGTACCCATGATTACAGCTTTCTGAAAACAATATAATGAAATACTGAAACTAGAATTACTCTCGGCAGACTCGGCATCGCTGTTTGCCCGCTGCTCCGACAGATGGCTTTCAGCAGTCCTTCATAGCCAGAGGCTAGTAACGTCATGAAAAGCGTGACGTGTTTGATGACGTTCACGTACAAACCCGGTGTAACCCTCGGCAGTTACACCGCGTTTATTGGTAATATGGCTTACAGTGATGAGCGAGACCAGTCTTGGTCTTGCAGTCTTGGTCTTGGTCTTGCAGAAAATGCAAGACCGAGACCAAGACCAAGACCGCATCAGCGTTAGCAAGACCAAGACCAAGACCGACCATGCAAGACCGAGACCAAGACCAAGACCAACCCTGCAAGACTTTGGCAAGAACAAGACTTAAATGCAAGACTCTTGCAGTCTTGCTACTTGAAAAAGTTTTATAAAGCCCCGTTGTGTATGCAACGAGCCAGCGAACGCTACTCAAGGGCGCTGCCGAGTCGCTAGCCGGGGTAGTCCCAAGGCTAGTAGCCCTATAATGTAGAGGTTGCCTCATCGTGCGGTAACCAAAGAGAGTAGACCCGGTGCGTGACGCTGTCCGTATCCAAAAACGAGCGCACCGTTCAAATAATACATGTGAAATCCGTATACAACCTATCTCACCACTACGTTAAAACAAATTACTGCAATGAAAACTTACAATTAATCTGACGGATTTCCCTGAATGGCATTCCATACACCTAGTTTCTTCAATTGGTGGGAGTTAATTTCGTGATAAACAGTCCATATTCGTTTTTAAAGTGTTTAATTGCAATAGTTCTCTAGTATTATGGTACGAAAGAGAAACAGATGTAACAAAGGCCCTAAGCCATATATGAAATTTAATTTTGCGTACAATATAAATACTGACCACATAATTTATCAATAAAACTTAAAAATTCTGCCATATAATTATTTAATAACTAGTTTCTCTTACCTCTCCCTGGGTTAAAAGAAAGCTATGACTGAGGATTTATAATAATTCTTTATTACAACCAAATGGTCATACTATGATGAATGGAGCAACGATGGAATGACATAAGGCAGGGGAAACCGGAGCACCCCAAGAAAACCTGCCCGACCCCACTTTGTCCACCACAAATTCCACATAGATCCATCAAAATCCGATCCCGGGTCCCAGCGGTGGAGATCGAGCGGTCTAACCACTCAGCCATGGGGCGGCCTATCTGAGGATTTGAAACTTTAAACAGTAGCCCCCGTAACTTAAAACGCCTATTAACATGCTCAGTAACCTATTTCATTAACGATGATATCCTTTTTTACACCTATCATTAATATTCATACCCTACTCTTATACATAGAATCTTTCCTGTCTACTTGAACAAAATATAACATAGCTATTCAGCTCATTCCATTCTCCTTGAAAAAATCAGGTGATACGCCCGGTATTCTTAATAATTATTCAATAAAACACAATTAAACCGTAGATTAATTAAAACAGGAACTTATTTGACGTGTATTTGCTAGATATTACTTTACAGTTTCGTATCTGATTGTACTGTAGCTATACAGGCCTACATTTTGCTGGTGATAGGTAGGACATCCACTAAAAACCTTTTTTTACTACAACAATTTTGTTATTGACACTTAACGGTGGCGGTGTTTAAGTTCTTGCTGCTGATTCATAATAAGGATGCATATCGAATGGGAAAAGATACTAAAAGTAGAAAATGCCTGGTCTAGAAATATCTACTTGCATGAAGAATAGTTATGATTATTTATGACCCAATTAGCCGAAGGCCCAAAACTTGAAAGCAACTAGAAAGTATAAATTAGAACTAGGGTATATGGAAAGAGAGATATTATTTATTGCAGCCTATGGGTTTGGGTTTCGAATGGACACTGTGTGATTTTCTGTAGATTGCACAATTTCTATAGCATATCCTTCAATGCCGTTATGTTTTGTTACTATATTATACAGTTTTAAACAGGTCAGATAGAACCTCTCTCCTATGCGGAAATCTTCTAAACATTTCATACACATCCTGTTAATATTACATCTTGTCTCCGCAGCCGTTCAATTTGAAACTTTACAATATAATATTCATAATTTTACACTCTCAAATAGGGTATAGCTTCTCGTGGATTTTGGGTTTAAAGTTCTGCAATAGGATAACAGAGAATATTTAAATTTACACTCCAAATTTACTGTTCTAGCTTATATCACCATGGACGTTTCGGCAAACAGCGTGACATCACATTACTGTTTACATGCTCAAAGGAACTAAAAGCAATTAGCTTTCGTTACTTTCGCAAGCAATAACACTCATGCAATCTGTGTAACTTTAAATCATGTAAACGCCATCGAACACAGTAAAATGCGTAAAAGAAAACTGCAAGACTCTTGCAACAAGACCAAGACCTAGTATGCAAGACCGAGACCAAGACCAAGACCACTGATGCAAGACCGAGACCAAGACCAAGACCAGGGTTACCTATGCAAGACCAAGACCAAGACTGAGAGTGCAAGACCAAGACCAAGACCAAGACCGCCTTGGTCTTGGTCTTGGTCTTGCATTTGCTCATCACTAATGGCTTATGTATAACTTGCGCGGAGAACAACCAAACAACCGTTCAACGCAGATATAAGCAGCTTTTATTAGTAAGGCTGATTATGTTTGGAGTCCATGTGACCATACATATCTATTTCGTCTACACTTGAAAGAGCCTTTCAAGTTTAAAGCTATTTTTGATAGTTTGATTAAATTTTGTTCTTATTTTTAAGTACCGGTATTTTAAATGAGATTTAATTCAAGGTCCACCACATTTTAAAATGATTATTAGTTTTGTAAGTATTGTTACCCAAATTTATAATTTAAAATTTCGTTAAGATTTTGAGAACAATAAGTAATTATTATTCAGGGCACAAACTAAATTATTCTGGAACTGACCTGTGCTTGCAAAATTTCATAAATATTGGAAAGTATCCCCTTAAAACAAATATAATAGAGAATTTATTATTATTTCTATTATTATTACTATTACTACTATTATTATTATTATTATTATTATTATTATTATTATTATTTGCATTCAAAATAAATGTATGCGTTCTTTGGGGTGCTGGAATGTAAACTTATTTCTTGCTAAATAACAAACGCGATTTTCTGATACCAGACTGACAGTATTTGTACCCAGATAAAGTACATAACTTATTGGTTAGAAATTATGCTCACACTTGAAAGTAACGTATTTCACTGTAGAGTCCAAATAGAAACAAAATCTTGGTAGCCTACTTCGGATTACCAGAAGGATAAGGTGAACTGAGAAATCCCAATGGGAATGGAACCGTATTACCTTCTGGTTTATAGCGCAGGGTCTCAGCCAATTGCATGAATTGAACCCATTTGAAACATTGTACTAGGCCTATATAGATGCCCTTATGTCCTCGGATTCTAGAAAGTAAGTAGGCCTTATGTCCATGTAAGTCTGGGGAAGAAGGTGGTCAATTGTGACTTTTTAAATTGGTAAGGAGGATAAACTTACCTCCTAACAATGTATTTGGACATCCCCGATGCAAAGCAACTAGCTAGCTTGACAAATGAGAGTTAGTGCGCAATATTATCTACCTGTCTGATCCAGCTATGGACACATTTTCTAACTGCGATGTCTCTTTGCACGACCTCATGAATAAAGATGCGGGTCATTGTCACGACGAGGATTGGAACGGTCAGTTGGGTTTTATTTGCTACGGCTCTTAATTGTGCACGCTAGGAAGTCATATTACATTCTGACGTGCGCCCATTTCCTCCTCCTCAGCATCTTATTAATTTTAACTCTAAGCTGTGACTCCTTATCCTTGTTTATGGCGGAAAATAATATTGGCACTGTATAGTGAATTATAGCCTGTTTGTGACTAATAAATATATCCACGAACATTACGACTATAGGCTAAATTTAGTTATCGTACATCAGACTACATCATTCTCTTAATGAAGTACATGGTGTTGTTAAGGGATGATAGAAGTGTTGTTTAGCTATTTTGGTAAAAACGTGCTATTTTATATTTTAATGTCAAAAACTTCCTCATAGCTTAAAGTGTAATAATGTAAAATGTTATGCCGTTCAGACACATTGAAAGGATTGCTGACACCATATTTGAAGTATCATGCGCTTTAACTGCCAGTGCATGAAAACTTTACTCGCTCGTTTTCTCAGTTTCAATTTTCATTGACACTTTTCACAATGTAGTTCACACTGTAGTTCACAATTTAGACGACAAAATTACCAAACGGATTTTTGTATAGCTTAATTAATTAAAAAAGTTAATGCCATCATAAATAAAATACATTTTTCAACATTTTCATTTCCGAATGCATAATGTATTTTAAGACAGAAAGTATAAATATGTTAAAAAAATTCCGATAGTAATTTTTAAAAGCGAACATCACAAAACTCAGTTCATATTTTAATATTTTATTGGAGATATATTTATATTTTCATTTTTTTGAAATCTAAATTAATATCTTATGAGCAAATTTAGATATTAAACTGTATTTGATACTGTAATTTCTCTTCAGATTTTAGTTGTGTATCAAATGTCAAGATATCACAAATAGTTTACAGAATTACTCTCAGCACTTCCATCATCCCTTAAGCAATCGTTCAAAAATCTCGCTTATTAATTTTCAGGGTCCCCACATAATGTGTAAATCATCATCACTCCACGGTTTGGGCATTTTGCCCGTTCCGGCTTCATAGGCTTCTCCAGCGTCTCCTGGGCCGTCCTCTTTCTCTCCTACCTTTTGGGCTGTTGTTTAATAATGCATTTGGATATCTACTATCTTCCATTCTTAAAATATGTTCATGCCATTGCTGCCTACGTTCTGATATTTTATTTATTATTGGTTCAATTCATAATTCTTTCCTGATATCTTCATTATTTAATTTGTCTAATATTGTGCAGCCTTTAACACTTCTTAAACATTTCATTTATGATGCCTGTATGTTATTTATTTGTTATTTGTATTGTTATCCATTTGTGTTGCTACCCAGGTCTCGCTCCATATAACAGTGTTGGTATTTCCATAGTGTGTAAATAACTTATGTATCTATTATTTCCTATGGAATCCTATTACAGCGGTTCTCAAACTATGGTCTACGGCCCCTGGCGGTCCATGGGAACGATGAAAGATGTCGGCGAAATTTGAAATAGGAGGAAATATTTAATAAACACCTGCTCTCTATCGAGAATAACACAAGGATCTAATTTTTAATGCCGATACAGTAGTTCAACGTTGAAAGTTCTACTATAATATTGAAAAATGAGAATATACAATTCATTTTAAATTTTGTACTGACGAATCTGTAGTATGAATTGAATCTTGATTAATTTTCTTTACAATTGTCTAAATTTCATAAGTTTAAATTATAAGTTTCTTAACAGATTGTAAATAAATTTCGTCAAGATGCCCCGTGCACAAAACAGTAGGCTAATCCTTCAAAAATCCATTTATCCGGAGGAGCATTATATTTCTAGATACAGATGGTAGACCTACATATTACATCGACTGGTTTTCCATATTAATATTTAAAACCCGATCAATGCACCTGCAAGGGGAAGAGAAACATACTTTTTAGATACTGTATCTGATTTTAAAAATTTCCTCATAAACTATTTATTATAATTGTTTCTATTAAGAAAGGATGAGTCCACCGCTGTGGCGTAGGGGGTGCATTCGCTCCTCTCAAGCAGCGGGCCCGGGTTCGAATCCTGGGCGGGACAAGTTACGTAGGTGGGGTTTTATCTGGAGTTTTTCCTCACCTGTGAGACAAATGTCGGGTAACTTTAGACCCTTGTGGTACCCAGATATCATCTGGCCGCCTTGTTTGGAGTGAGTGTGTGTGTGAATGGTGTGTCTCGTCTTCGTATTGTCTCGGAGGTGGCCCCGGCAATGGGCTGATCACTCATCCGGGGAGGCCCTCCATATCCTTGTCTGGTCATAGAAACATGTATGTGATCCATAGATAATCCCTCTCCCGACAGGTCGCGGCCCTGTAAGACCAGAGCGGCTTGGGTCGCTTAAATCCTAAAAAGGGATAGGTAAAACTAAGAGAAAGAAAGAAAGAAAGAAAGAAAGAAAGAAAGAAAGAAAGAAAGAAAGATAGGATGACATGGAGGAACAATTAATAATAAAGAAGAACCATGAAGACTTTCAAGAAACTATATTTTAAATTATGGATGTTTAACATAATTGTCATATCGCTTATTGTAAACTGAGTGTATTGCATTGGAATACTCGGGGCTGACTTTACTCTCAAAATATTTTCATCAGCATCGAGAGTTCAGAAGAACATGAATTGTTACATTTTGCGCTTTCAGTCAACATTTTCTGGGTGTGTTTTTTAGGTTTTTAAGTTCAGACCTTCCCTAACAAAAAAACAAAAAAAAAAACAAACAAACAAACAAACAAACAAACAAAAAAGAGAATAAATAATATTAATGATGATTTTACTCATAACAAATTCAGTTTTCTTGATTAATTTTATTTATCTGAGGCATATGAAACATGATATTATTGGAATTTGAAAGGCAGCATGAAAATTGGCAAACTCTCTTTCCAGCGACAGATTAATATTTTAATAAAACGCAAGACATAAATTCCTTTTTATGTATGTGTGCAGGCTTATGTTCCTTTTATATAGTTAATCGAATACTACATACATATCACAATATTATGAATACTCCATTCTAGTAGCTGATTTCTTCATAGTTTCATTTAAAATAAAATTCTCCAGAGTCCCAGTTTGCAGAAAAATGCAGTAAGTATATTCCTTTCATCTATAATTTAACATGTAACTGGTAAAATTTGTGTATGAGTTTTTATAAACTCTTCTGTTGAACACAATTACCCGATACGTACAATTTTGAATTTACAACCAGGAACTGCATGTTTGTGAAAGATAAGTGTGGTACTTAAAGCTATTTGTACACCACTGTCTCGCCGTTTCAGAGTCAGTGTCTTTATACACAATGCTTCTACATATTTCCCTCATTAGATATTCAGATCGGATAAGGAACTGTTTTCAGTTGTGAATACTATTCAGTGCAAGACCCATGACGAGGAAATGTCATTCTTCTTAGAGGGTCAAGATTTATTCAGGGGGAAAGCACATCTTAAAAAAAAGAGTAGTTGAATGGCCGGCTGCCATTGTAAGTGAGATAATGCAGACGCGTGGAAAGCGTGAAGACCAACACTCCACAATCTTATTTTACCTGCCTAACCTGCTAATTGGATGGCGGAAGCGAAGGTAATAGGACATCCAAGCATTTCTAATATCAACGGTGTGGAAAGTTTGCTTACGGGAAGGTGTCAGCAATATTAATACAACACATCATTGATATTTGTTTCGTCATTTTTTATCTTCTCTGTTCCCAATACTCATCTGTTCCTATGGGTGTAACATGTTGGCCGCAGGGCTGTGTTGATGACCAGCGCTACAAATGTTATTCTCTATAAATCTCCACCCACTCACATTTGCAACTTGAAATTTATTACTATATTTGCTTAATCGTATATCATTGTAATTACAACTTAAAATATTATACAGATATCAGGAATGAATATCTACACTTGTCTAACACGTGAAACATGTATTACAGGTTTATTGTGCTCTTTTACGTAACTGCATAGTGTTCAGACATATTTGTAAATTCCTCTTGTATTATAGCATAGCATACAATTAATTATATCTTGAACAATGAAGGAGATATTATCTGTCAAAATTATTAATATTCTGAAAGTTTAAAAGGGTAATGTAGGCCTAGGCTATAGAAAAACATGTAGGTCATGCTTTAGTCAATTCAACGTAGGCCTATTAGACCTATATTAATTGAATAAAAAGTAGCTTGTTTTGCATATTGGAAGCGGTCTAATTTCAGTTATATTAATTATTTTATTTTCAACCCCCTCTAATCTATGTACAGGCTGACTTAAAACACTGTTTACACACACACACACACACATATACAGGGAGTATCACAGTTAATCGAGCAAACCGGAACGTTTGAAAGTGTACGATAAAAGATACTCTTAAAATTAATTTGTACTAATTAGGACAATGTTTCTTAGGGCCGATTGTATAAACATCACTGACTGGAGATCAATTATGATCTAAGCTCAGAAAATGATCTGAGTTCAGGCTCGAGTCGTATTGTATAACACTGTTCTAAGATCAACAAATTGAAGTTCAATTTTGATCCTAGTTCATACATGAGCACTTGGCAACATCGCAAAAACAGATGAGTATCGCGAGACGAGAGCATTGTTATTCGGTTTTCCTCCGTATTCAGACTGTGTTATGCGAAAGGAAGGGGAAATATGATCGAAATTTAGCAGAAAAAGGATCGTTCCTAATTGAAATTGTCTTGGTAAAATATAAAGATATTATAGAATCCAAAAAAACGGATGCGATAATATCCGTGCAAAAGGAAAATGCGATGAAAAATGTTCTTGTAATTTCATTCTTTCCGTTATAAATCGGCTTAACATTTTCACGGCTAAGGACATTTACGGCACCCGAGCACGAGCAGTCTTGCTCATTCGGGTGTATTACTAAATGTAATACCTCTTGTAATATCTCTTGTAATAAATAAATAAATTAAAAAAAAAAAAAAAAAAAAAAAATGCTTCGTCTCATAAATTGTATAGGCTAAGAGCGGAGATGTAAAACTTAAGGAATTTTTGTTCATCTGTTATGTTTGTCATTCATGGAAACCAGGTAGCCTATTCCACTCAACTTTTCTCTATCGATTTTAAACTTAATAGCCCACTGAAGTTTTTACCTCATTACTGCCTTATTACAATGTAAAATATCAGTTCTGAAAGAGTTAATAGGTCACATAAAGAAAGATAACGAAGAAAGCATTTGGGGAAAATCCAAAAACAGGATCCTCCCACTCGAGATTTCCTAGTAGTTCCACCATAGTCTCCTATGTCTCTCGTTTAGCAGCGTTGAAAATTTTGAAAATTTTTATTTTTTCCCCTTTCTACTATTTAATCTCTTTTCTCCTTTACCCTACCTTTCGTGTTAGTTGCAATTGTGGTGTAAGGGTTATTTTCGTATTATAATAATTAGTGCAACAAAATAATAACGTGCAGGTTATGCTGTAGAGTTATGATACACTACATTATAAGGAGCCTAAAATATAGCCTATATACGCACAACTAGTTTATAGCTAGAAATGTACGCACAACTGCATATAACAAGAAATGTATGAAGTTGTCTATTGTGTATTTTCTTTATATTTATCGTAACCACACAAGTAGGCCTAATATTATGTTTATAATGAACTAATCTTATGTCTCAAATACGAAAACAGCCCCTTGAACTGAGATCAGCTGGTTTGATCGGAGAAATTTCTCCAGTCAAAATTGATCCTAGTTCAGTGCGAATTGATCTCAGATTAGCGTTTATACAACAAAAATTTCCGAGTTCAGCGTGAACTGAGATCAATTTAGTCTCTGATCCAAGATCAAACTGTTTATACAATCGGCCCTCAATGAACCCAGTGGCGGCTCATAATCACACATTCGTAATAATAAATCTCGCACACGGTTTGTTTGCGGACCTACGTTTCTAGAACCTTTTGCTATATATATATATATATACACACAATATACACAGAAAGTGTTGATTTCAATATAGCTTAATAGGCTACTGCACAAATTACTGATTAATACTAAAAAGATTACTTTTTTCTCCGTGTACGTTACTGATTTTAGTTAACATAATTTAGGTCTATAAGAATTAAACTAACATCTTGCCAGCAAAGATTATATTTTCTTAAGCGCATGGTTATATTTATTACCTTTATTTATGAAATATGAAGCTTAAGTTCTATTTATATGTCATGAATGCCTTTTAATATTACTGTGTGAATAAAAAATGCTATAAAACATTAATTGCAATACTTTTATTAATGATTTTTTTTACATATTGTTCGTTAAAAAGAGTAATTAATGCAACTCGTGACTTGGAACTCATCTAGATAAATTCACGAGCGATGAAGTCGCGAGGGGAATTTATCGGCGATTTTTAAGTCACACGTGGCATTAGGCCTACCTATGATAAATACCCTCAGAACTGTTTTGCTTGGGCATTTATCGGGAATTTAAAAAATACTCCTCACGTTGCCTATGATAATGGCGATCAATAATAATAATAATAATAATAATAATAATAATAATAATAATGACACGCCCCCCCGCGACAACGGACAAATGAATAAGAGTAAAATTTAACGGGAAAAAAATCCAAAGTCAATTCATCAAACATTTTCCCTGTGTTCTATGATCAAGAGAAAACGACGCGACGATCTTAGAACAAATGCGAAATCGATTGTTGGACCGGAGATATAGCCTATGGCTCAGGTACTCCAGGGGTGGAAGGCGGGGCCAAAAAAAAAATAGTATAATAATATAATAGTTCATAATAGCACAGCGTCATTATGGTATTGAATTCACCTATGGAAATAGTTTTTATTAATTTTAGTATTTCTCTTGGGTTAAAATGAACACTAAGCTGATATTTCATGTGTTTCAAATAGTTAGCCTAATAACATCCAGCCTTTTTCATAGATCGGGAAGTTAGAAATTGATTCGCCCGAAAATTTCAGACGCCTTCGGCTAGGATCTTACCCATGAATTTATTGTTCGGGTAGAGACCTTCGCTGGGTGTTTCCTATAACACGAATAAGCAAACAGAATTTTTAGCCTTGCGCCTGTGGTCTATCCTTCAACTGATAAAATTTAATGCTTCTTCGAAAATATGGATTAGGCTATAATTATAACATATAACGATAATTACGTGATGGGATAAGTATCGCTTTAACACATAACAGTACCAGACGATTCGAACGGACCAAGAGAAGCAGAATGGGAATTTCATAGTTCGGATCCTTGTTACACTTACGAATCTATTTGTCACCCTTGTAATATACACTTTTTGTGATATCAATGGTAGATGTGGAGACGTCACCGCTCAACAAATATATTCTTTCACGACATCGAGTCCTCTCCCTTATGTATATATTTTGGGAAACTGTTTCTTACATTTATAGACACGAAAAGTTGAAACTGAATGTATTCAGCTTTAAAAGTATTTTCTACAGAGGGCAAAATTTTATATAACAAAATTCCAAACCTCTCGTACAAGGCTATTCAAATTGACAGATGAATTCTCCTACACTGCTGATGAATTCTTGAACACGGAATTTTTAAATTAAGGACACATTTATATTTTTATTGGATTTTCTATTGTGTAGCTGGTAACCTGATGTAAAACTTCTCACCTTGGTTAGCCTACTAAGTTGTTTGACATAACTCTAACTTTGTATATATCCTCACACTTTTATTAGTTTTAATTAGTCTAAATTAATTTAAGCTTTTATGTTTAGGTTTACCTCTTTGATGAGGCCATTCATGCATACATTCCTATCTGCATGCCCAAACCATGTCAAATTGGCCGGCCCCGTGATTTGAACCTGGGACCTCCCGACCATCTCGGTCATCTCGCTCATCTCGCTCGGTTATTGTAATGACAGCTTAATATAGAATCCGAAACACGGCGGGCAAAAGTCTGCACGAATTTTACTTATTATTTAATCTTTACGTTTTAATAAATCGTCTCCTAAATTGAATTCAACAACGTAATAAAGCCGATTTTTCCTGTAGAGAACAAAACGCCATAAAAATAAACTGCAGAAATAAGCCAACTGACTTCAGCAAAAGGTCAGCAAAATAGCTCAGGTCAGGCTCAGAAGTCTCTTAGAGTAATATTAAATTTAACGTAACCTCACCTACGTAATGAGGTTCATAACATTACATAAGTTTACACTATTGCTGTGATCGAGCTACAAAAATAACACGTTCAATAATATACTTTTATCCCTGATACTCTGCAGATACTACTTCAAAATCTAACATTATTATGATATTCGATTAAGGTATCTGTATGAAGATTATCAAAAATTTCCTTCCACTTTGAAGGAAAAACCTACAAAGACCTAATGACTTTAATAGTGACTGAACCTTATCTCTTCATAGTCACTTTCACTTTCATCTATTGCCATTCCTGCTCTGAACTCAGTTCTAGTTCTCCGACTCTTTGGGTTAATTATTAGGGAGTAGAATGCTGCTTATAAAAATTATGAAGCTCTAATGCAGCACAGATCCCAAAAACTGCACACGATTCGAAAACATTCACAGTGGACAATACAAATCCTTCATTATCACCCGGATGAGATGAAGTGGAGTGTCCACATCAACCTGGGTGAAATGAACAGGAGAGTGTAGGCCTACATATAAATATTCCCTTGTTGAATTGAACCGGAGTGTGTTCACATAATCCGGGTTTGACGAGCTGGATTACGTCCACTTAAGCAGAGTGAATTGACCTGGAGATTGTCCATTTAGCCTGGATGAAATTAACCCTAGTGTGTCCATCGAATCCGGATGAGATGAGCTGCAGTGTGGCCGGTCTATCCTGGGCGAATGACCTGAAGTGATTCCATACAACCCAGGTGAGATAAACTAGAAAGACACGGTGTTGAGAGAGCCTTGGTGCAACGTCTAACCCAAATGAGATATACCTAACCTGGGTGATATTAATTGTTCCATACGACTCAATTAAAATGAGCTAGCTCGAGAGGGAATCTGACTTGGACTGAAGTAATTTCATCCAACCACGATGATTTTAACTGGGTTGTTACCAGTAAACCCTGGAAGAAATGAAATGTAGTTTGTCCAAGTTACTTAGTCTAGGTTATCTAGTATTCCAGGTGCTCTGGGTACTCAGAAAGTAGCCCAATTATGTATTACTTCCTCTGCCCATAGGTGTAATAAATACGGAAGTATTCTCTTCGAAGCCGAAATTTGATGTTGAGTTTTTAACATAAATGGACGTTTTGAGGTACCCTGAATCCAAAAACATTATTTTCAAAAACATGTATGTGGACAGCCTAGCTCGACCCTGAATACAAAAACATTATTTTCAAAAACATGTCTGTGTATGTGTGTGTCTGTGGACAGCCTAGCTCGACAATTAAAAGTCCGTTTAAACAAAATTTTATATTTGGGTTAAATAGACTACCATCTGGGGATGTAACATGAAGTTCAGCATTGGTTTTCTCTTAGTTTTAATGCCACTTTACATGAACCAAATTTCACTTTTCGCGATTTGCTTTAAAAGGGATCTAACGATTTTTAATAAATTTTGTATATGAGATGTTTATACCAAATGCTAAAACTATTGTATGAAACATTATTTCTCAAAAATTATCTGAAGGCTCCAGGCACCGTTCAAAGAAACTTGGTCTTGCCTGATGAACGATAAATCTTTGCATCAAGCTGAAATTAATGAATACATATTCGTTGCAACTTACTCTTATTCTACACTAGAATGTGATTTAAAAAATGTGTGTTGCCCATGCTTTTGGCAATCATATTTTATTACATTCTTCAGTGATGCGACACGAAGCACAGCAATCACTTGTTTTTTTTTAATGAATTTTCTTCAGTTTCCCTAAAATGTCTTTAACGATTTTGTCTAAATTGTCTAGAGAAATTGTATAATATGCACAATAGACCTATATACAGGTATAGCATATTTATGCATTGTAATGGGCCTACATTATTCTAAGAGCTAAGACCATTATGTGAAAAGATGTCTGGATAGTTTTAAGCTACTCCTTTCATACATTTTAATTTCGTTCCATTTCATTTTTCATTCTATTTTTCATTACATCATCAAAGATACATCTAAAGATTACCCGAATGAGAAAGTGCTCGTGTTCGGGTTCAGTTAAGTTATTTATGTTACAAAATTAATACACAATTAAATACATAATTGAATATAAATACATAAAAAATATAACTCTAACTTAAATTAAATATGTAGAAAAAAGAAAGAACGGACAAAATACAAAGTGGGAAGAACAAAATTAAAATCCTGTGGCATTACTAATATAATGGTTCCTTAAATATCTACGAATTATTGCGTGAAGTAAATTATAACCTACAAAATAATATTTTTTATATAGGCTACTTAGAAAATCTTTTTACTGTTCATATTTACTACTTCTGGATGTAACCTAATTACGGAGTTATAGAGTCGAGAACCATAATAATTGCTATGTTTAGAGCCAGAAGAGGTGAAGTATTTTGGTTCTATTAAAGGCAAGGTTTTATTTCTTCTTGTATTGTAGCTATGTGAATCAGATACGTCTACGTTACGGTATTCGTGAAAGTATTTTATAAGTGTGAGCTTATAAATCTGTTCTATAGTCATAAGATTAAATTCAGGCAATAACAATTATGTTGGATATTCTATAGGCTTTTTAAGCAAACTTTTATTATTCTCTTCTGTATCAGATTCCAAGGAGTCAATACAGAAGTGCCACTTACCCCCCAGCCAATGATACCGTATTGGATGACAGATTGTATCAACGCTAAATAGACTATCCGTAAGACTTCAGTCGGTAAATATTGCCTCAGACTGACAAATTTTTACAAGTTTTTCGTAGTCCGGTACATAAACTTAGGTTTTAGTTCTTGCTTCGTGAATTACGCGACTTTAAAAGAGGCTGTGACAACTGAATGCGCACTACAGCAATACGGTCGTGTACTGTATAATGGCGCATATTAAGGGAACAGGTTTTTTTAATCCGTTTTATGTATTGCTAATTTATTATTATTATTATTACTATTATAATTTTGGATGTGTTATCCCCTTTTTTATCATTACACAGCATGACTGGAATGCAGCATTAGCAATTTTGTTCACGGATACTTTCCATCAATTGGTACAGTAACAAATGAACCACAAATGAATAATCTCACAAAATACCTGTTGATACAACATGAAACTGTCGAAGTTCGGTCAATTAATTAAAGCATGCGGTCATTATTGTCTCCTCTTTTATTAGTATAAATATACATAGAAAACAAGTTTCTAGTGTTGTAGTTCCATTAATTTTGAATAATTCATTATCCACTTGGTTATATATACATAACACATGGTACACAGGTTTTGAGTGCGGTCCCTATTATTGATCAGACCAGCGGATTTTAAATCACCACAACGTGCAATGATGATGCTGCAGCACATGCTATTCACCTCAACTCGAGGGTCTGTGGTATGCATTCTAACCTTCGCATTCTGTATTGCAATGGAACGCATACGCTCTGGACCATCAACAATATTAAAATTATTTAAAACACGGAAAATATGACCTCATGAAAGATGGGAAGAATTCATGACCATTTGCCAAAGTCAAGAGTATGTAGACCAAATGTTACTCAAAGGAAGTTTTTTCTATTTTTTTTTATGAACCAGTATGTACGAATTTTTACTTCCTCTGCCCGTACCATAGGTGCTATAGGTAGAGAAAGTACTGTGTTCGACTCTCAAATGGGAAGTTGAGTTTTTAACATAAGTAAGTTATACGATTTGAGGATCCCTGAATCCAAAACTACTATTATCGCAAACATGTCTGTTTATGTGTCTGTTAACAACCTATGTCCAGAACGGAAAATCGTGTGAAAAAAAAATTGTGTTTGGGTTAGGTACCTTCTGGGGATGTGACCTGAAGATCGACGACATCTTTCTCTTATTTTTAAGGGGACTTTACAATAAGAACATTTGTTTTTTCGCGATTTTCTCGTAAACGGCTCCAACGATTTTATTTAAATTTTGCACATGGGTACTTAAGCCCAGTCAAATTAGGATTTTTTGCTGCATTAAATCATGTAGTTACAAATGTTTCACGAATGTGTAGTGGGACTTCCCCTGAACAACGCCTAATATTTTCCCGCCAATTCAGGTGCCGCGAGGAGTGGGGGGAAGAGGCTCAAAGGTCCATGTTTTCAGTTTTTGGCGCAAATCTCGAAAACGGTGCATCGTACAGAAAATGTTATTCTTTCTAATATGAAAGCTTATTAAATTTCCTACAAAACGGTATATTCATATTTATCTCTATATGTTACAGACTCCGAGAATGAGCCGGTGAAAGTGGAAAATTTGCAGAAAAATTTGTGGCGCCTCACGTTTCTTATCAAACTTGCCCTCCCAATTATTTTGTTTTCCATTTTACAGGAAACGTGTGAGAAAAGAAGTTATAGAGATTTAAATTTACCTTAAGAATATATATATATATATATATACATTTGCTAATTTATCTTCACATAGTTAAAAGTTACAGCGTTTTAAAATTTCGGAGTCGATTTCGAGATTCCGCTAGTAAACTGCTCATCATTTCATTTCCGTTTTCAAGGGCTTTAACCCTCTGTATCACTTTATTTATTGTTTATGTAAGCATAAATGGTATTTATTACTCATATAACTAATATTATATATATTATACATATATACGGTATATATGAATGTATGTATGAAATTACCCATATAACTAATAAATTATATATTATATATATGTATGAAGTGTGAACTTTTATGTGCGTTATTTATTGTTTTGCTAATCGATGTAGTTTACGTAGTTAGTGTACGACGGTTTTAACTAAGCTTGCTCAGTGGTTGGATGATCACCCGCCTTTTGCTGTACGCGATTCTTTGATGTCCCTTTCAACCGGAGAAATAGGAACCAACAACATCAACTGTTACCAAGCAGTGAAAATCGGATCCCGTACAATGGAAACTTTTGTTGGAATGAACTTTGCAGAAATGAAGCAGTGTGAGAAGTACGCAATAGTCCTATTGGCTGCTATGAGCAACACTGTCAAACTTGGTGGTGGTCTAGCCTTTAATGGGTTTCCAGAGGACCATAATTACCAAGAAAACTAAAGAGGATGTGGAGGAGCTGTTGAATTGTGAGTTAGCCCCATACCCCATGACTCTTTTCGACGAAGGGATCATAAGGAAAATGAAAAAGTCAGCTTAAATCGATGGGGGCTTCCACCTTCATAGAATAAAGTGGAAGAACAACAGCAAGTTCGCCTCCATCTGCAATCAATATGTGTCTTACATCATCAACCATTACGGCTACAACTCTGCTGTGGCTGTTGACGGTTACGAAGACACGAATTCCACGAAAAGAACTGAACAACATCGCAGGGCATGAAGCAAAACATCAGTGGATATAAACTTTGATGAGAACATTGTGGCTACTGCTCAGCAGGAAAACTTCCTTAACTTTAGAATACATTAGCCTTGCCATTCAGCCAATACATTCTGTTTATCCATTGCTTCACTGGATGCGATACCACTTCTGCGATTTATGGAAACAGTAAAGCAGCCATGGTTAAATGTTTCCAGCTGTTTCCTAACGAAACCAAAAACATCGCTGAAGTGTTTTACGACTCCACATCCACGCCAGGAGACATTGCTGAAGCCGGGGAACAAATGTTCCTCCTGATGTATCAGGCCCCACCCCACGAGCGTGACCTTAATCATCACAGGTACTGGTAGCCTATATTTCATTTTGTATTGCATGTACTAACTTCGTTGAAGCATGCTGTTTGATAAATAAATATTCTATTCTATTCTGTTTTATTCACAAGTACATGTGCTTCCTCAAATCGTCAGCCGAAATGAAAGCTAACTTGTCTTCATTGCCACCTACGAATGATGCTGCTCTATATCACTCGTACAGAGTGTTTCTACAGGTCCAACAGTGGTTTGGAAATGAATCTCTCGAACCTGAACGTTGGGGTTGGACAAGAGAAGATGGGGGATATCTGACTCCTATTAAGACCAAGGCCCCTATTGCGCCTGACAGCGTGCTCAACTCCATATTTTGTCGTTGTACCACAGGCTGCGGTATGAGATGTGCATGGCTGAAAGCCGGTATCCACTGCTAACCTGTGTGTGGCAATTGCCACGGCGCTTGCACTAACAGTGCTTCCGTTCAAGAGGAGTTGGAAGAGTTGTACGACGCGAGTATGAGTTTGAGTATGAACAGTATTAAATGTGTAATAGGATGGAAGGGTGAACTGAAATTAGGTTGTGTAAGCCTCTTTTTTACTTTTGCATTATTAGCTATTTAATATAAATATATATATATATATATATATTAGGTTTACATAAATGATAAATAACGTGATACAGAGAATTAAAGCCCTCGAAAATAAAATGATGAGCACTTTACTAGCGGAATCTTGAAATCGACCCCAACATTTAAAAATGCTGTGACTTTTGACTACGTGAAGGTAAATTAGCAAATGTATATATATTCTTGAAAGAAATTCAAATCTCTACAATTTCTTGAGTCTGGAAGGGCAAGTTTGACGAAAAACGTGAGGCGCCACAAATTGTTCTGCAAATTATCCACTTTCACCGGCTCATTCTCGGCTCATTCTCGGCTCATCACATAGGGATAAATATGAATATACCGGTTTGTAGGGAATTTAATAAGCTTTAATTTTAGAAAGAGTAACATTTTCTGTACGATGCACCAGTTATCGAGATTTGCGCCAAAAACTGACAAAAGGGACCTTTGAGCCTCCCCCCACCCCCCGCGGCACCTGAAATTGGCGGGAAAATATTAGGCGTTGTTCAGGGGACCTCCCACTACACATTCGTGAAACATTTGGAACTACTTGATTTAATGCAACAAAACCACCTTTTTTTTAATCTAATTTGACTGGGCTACTTATATAAAGATCTAAAACGTTTATTTGAAACATTTGTTCGAAGAAATTATCTGAGAGGTAGTTATAAACCACCCACTCCGAATATGCTCTCTTTGCAATATGGCCTCTTATAAAGGAAAATCTTATGTAAACAACATTTTGTTTTTGGATTAGGTACCTTCTAGGGATGTGGCACGAAGATTGGCGATTACCTTCTCTTATTTTTAAGGGGACTTTACTTGAAGAAAATTTCATTTATGGCGATTTTCTCGAAAACAGCTTTAAATGACTTTTTTAATATTTAAGGGTTATACATGGGGTGCTTATTAATAACTAGACTAAACTACCTGACGCTACATCCCTGAAGGGATAAGGCCTACCACCCGACTAAGAGCTAAAACATTTTTCGAGAAAAATTCTCTAAAAGGTAGTTATAAGCCACCCACACTGAATACGCATTCTTTTCTGCATGGTCCCTTGTAACGGAAAATCGTATGACAACAAAATTTTGTATTTGGGTTAAGTACTTTCTGAAGATGTGACACGAAGATTCTCTTATTTTTAAGGGGACTTTACATGAAGAAAATTTCTTTTTTCCCGATTTTACCGAAACCAGCTCTAACAATTTTATTTAAATTTTCTATATGGGGTGCTTATACTACGAGCTAAAACTTTTATTTGAAACACTTTTTCTAAAAAACACCATCCGCTCTGATTACGGCCTCTTGTTCTTTACCAGAATGTGAAGTGTGAAGGATGTATTGCCCATGCATTAGTAAAGAATGTTACGAGAGTGCATTATTAAGATTTTATTTGGGTTATGTATCCTTTGAGGATGCGATGTGATATGGTAACGACATTTTCTTCATTTTTACAATCAATTTAAATGAAGAGAATGTCATACAAAATATATAATAGTAAGAGGCTAACTTTTATTTGGTGAGAGGAAGTAATATGAGTTTCACAACAGATTTTTACTTTATCTAACCGTGCCATAGGTTAATTACTATAGTAGTGGAAAGTGGAAATATTGTGTCTGACCCTGAAATTTGATGCATGCTAAATACACGATTTGAGGCCATCTAAATTTAAAAATACTATTACCAGAAAATGTATATACTATGTGCTTGTGTGTGTCTGTCCGTCTATGTATCTGTCTATGTGTGTGTCTTTGAACATCATACGTCGGAAAGAAAAGAGTATAAAAATCAAATAAAATATTTTCGTTAGAGATCTTCTGGGAATGTGACACAGATTGATTTACTACCACTTTACTTTATTTTTTTTAATTGTCTCTAAAATGGCTGAAACGACTTTATTTTAATGTTTGATTCTGTTGATTAATGTTGATTATGTACTGATTCTGATTATATGAAACATTTTAAAAAAAAATTGAAATCTGACTAGATAAACTTAATCTGCATGACCCAAATGCTTTTTAAAACTTGAAGATAGAGCGTCGGGTTGAAATATATAATGAGTGAAATGCTTAAAGTATATAGCCGAAATTGGTGAAGTATTTCTTGTTGAAGCATTGCTGATAAAGTTTTATTCAAACCGAATTTTGTAGTCAATATTGGGAACCGTTGCATCATCCTCTTATTCTATGTCAGCGTATGCAGTAGGAAAGTTGTGTTGTCTATGATCAGGATTGAGAAAGTTAAGTGAATGTAAAACTTCATATTTTTAATAACATTCCCCAATATTTTATTTTTATATTTGTATTTTCACATTTTTTAAAATTCTTGTATCAAAATATGTTTAAGTACATATTTAAGAGAGTTTAAATTTATATAGGCCTATTTAAATATGTTGTGCATTTTTAATTGAGGAAAATAACAATTGTTTAAACTTAATAATTATTAACGTTATAGTTGTCTGATATTTGAAAAATGCGGTAGTTAAGATATTGCATAATCTGTATTGTAGGCCTACTGCAATTAAAATTGTTGACACGAAGTGTACTAATTAATTATTTGTTCTTTGTTAATAGATATTTTCTAATAAATCCTATAGTTTTTAATTTCGAAATATAACTTACTGTTAATATCTTTCTTATGGAATCCTTCCTTAGTTTAGTCATGAAGACAAGTTTAGAAAAAAATTATCTCTATGAATATTCTCAGGTTTCTCGAGATTAAGCCAAAATTTAATGAAGTACAAAAAATGGGATATGCAAATAGGATTGAAGGTCCAATTCCACATTACAAAAATACTTATTTCCATGAGTTTTACCTCTCTTTGTAGGTAAATTTAAGCGACCCACGCCACCCGGGCCTTACAGTAACCGTCTCTGTTCTCTTTGCAGTAAATTAAGTCCCTAAATTAGTTTTTTGTTACTTATAATATAATTACTGTGAACGTTTACACTTTTTTGAAAAATACTTAAACAATCTATGCAAAATTGGCAACAGCGAAATAATTAAGTTAAACGATTTTTTTACCTGCGAAATGAAATTCAAAATAAATCGTGCATTGAATGACATCCAATGTTATTCATATTTATCAAACGTTCCAGCAATAGCAAACGTATTGTTCATTTACAGGTATCGGTATATTAAATTTTTCTCTGTTATCACTATTATCACGCAAAATTCATTTTTATGAACACTTTAAATAAAATCCGTATATACGTTAAGTGAGAAGGGAACATTTATCAATACTTTCGAAGATATCTTGGAGGAAAGACTGGAGTTTTTTTGTTCTCATTTAATTTTAAGGCGCTGTATGTAGCACAGAGAATCGATGCCGAAGCATATACAAATAGCTAAGGCTGTCATAAGCAGAGTTAATATAACGTATAGCTGCAAAAAGCCTGCGAGCATCAAGATGTAGATACATTAATAAAATAAAGACCCCTCATTCCTGTAGTCTCTCTACGGTATCCTGTCTTACAGCGGGGCGGGGGAAGAGGAGGGAGGACCTCAGCAGGAGACGTGCTAATATCGCTGTTCTGACTTCAATCCCATACACCTCTGCCTTGATATGTAGTTAAGGGGAGAAAAAAAGAAAGAAAGGGGAAGAAAACGTGAAATGAGAAAAGACATAGTCTTTTATGGGTCGTTCCCTGATATACGATCTGCAAAATTTTGAATACACGGAAGGAAACAGACGAAGAGACGCATACCGTAAAATACACAGGGATAAGTTGCTAAGAGTGCACGCACAATAACATAACTTATGTAGCATGACTCATCTTTCCTTCCGCACAGAAGATAACTTATAAAGTATAGGTCGATTCATACCAGGCCTACGGGTTAATAAATACCCTTATTACATTTTTATGTAATTTGATAAACACTCTCAAATAGTTTACATACTATAAAAAGGTGAAAAGGATATAAGTGCATTAATTTCAAGTGGTAACAGATCTAAATAAAATAAAACGAAACAGATTGAATAAATTTTTCTCTAAGTAAAATCTTTTATTTAATCAAGTATTTCTGAAGGATTGATCAGATTGAACTTGGATATTATGTAACTATATCGCAACGCTTTGTTCACAAACAACTATACGAAATCGCCGGCATTCTTTTCCGAAGACTTCTGCAACGCTCAAGCATCTCACCGTGTTTGTATAACACATTAAATAACATAATCTGGTACGAACCTACCATAGAGTAGGTGCTAGAAATGTTGCCCATTTACCCTAATGCACAATCCGCATCTTAGGAAACTATCACCGAGTCGTATAAATTCCTCATCGTCATCACTTCATCACTAATGAATAGGGACCGGATTTTTAGGTTTTTAAAAACACTGTTCTAGGTTTTCCATTAGGTGAAATAGTTTTTTTTAGGTATTTTGTCCAAAATATAGTTTTCGGGTAGAATAATTGGTTTAATGAATTTGAATGTGCTACATAGGATTGAATACATAATACTTGTGAAGTTTAACTTAACAAAATTGAATTAAATTTGTGTAAACTTGCTTTAAGACAATATTATACAATTGAAGAAAGAAAGCATAAACAATCAAAAGAAGCAGTGAAAATAAGATTGCCTCACATTTCCTGGTTACAGTGTATCACTAAATATCTTTCAAGATTCTCAACCATGGGCGCCCATACCCGGTGGCAAGGGGGGTCTCCCCCCCAGGGAAAGGAAAAATGTATATTAACATTTATTGGCAGGTGTTTTTTTTTTCTTTCTATAGTCAGGACAGTTATATATAAGTCAGTAGAGACATAAAAAGTTTGCAGAAGTTTTACGAAATCGACAACATTGAAGCAGAATCCACAGTGGATTAGAAAAGAGGGTTGAGGAAACTAAAGGCAAACAAATGCGCCGGTACTCTTTTCCTCTCTTGATACTGTCCATCCTAGTCGACAATGGGTTGAATGAAACGGTGGTGGTATTCAATCGCGACAAAAATGATTGTCTCTCCGCAAAATACCGATTTCTCAACTGACAAACAAAAAAGACAAAAAAAAGTAGTCTAAATTAGATATTTTAGGTTTTATATCCCGTTTAGGTAGATTTAGGTTTTTATACCCCATTTAGGTATTTTTAGGTGCCACTGAATTAATGTGGGTGAATTATATATAAGTCAGTAGAGACATAAAAAGTTTGCAGAAGTTTTACGAAATCGACAACATTGAATCAGAATCCACAGTGGATTAGAAAAGAGGGTTCAGGAAACTAAAGGCAAACAAATGCGCCGGTACTCTTTTCCTCTCTTGATACTGTCCATCCTAGTCGACAATGGGTTGAATGAAACGGTGGTGGTATTCAATCGCGACAAAAATGATTGTCTCTCCGCAAAATACCGATTTCTCAACTGACAAACAAAAAAGACAAAAAAAAAGTAGTCTAAATTAGATATTTTAGGTTTTATATCCCGTTTAGGTAGATTTAGGTTTTTATACCCCATTTAGGTATTTTTAGGTGCCACTGAATTAATGTGGGTGAATCCTATGGACATGATTCGAAAAAGTGTATGAGCGCTTTTTGTTTTGGAAGTAAGAAAAAAAATAGGTAAAAACCTAAGAATCCGGTCCCTACTAATGAACTTAACTTCGGTTTGACAGTTTGCTTTTGCATTTCCTCCAGTGTGAGAGGACTACGTTAATAACTCCTCGATATCCCACAAGGATAGGAAATCACACACCACAAGATCTAGAGAAGGGGGGGGGGGCATAAACGAAAACAAATAAACCCGCAACCAAATACACGGCGCAATTTCACCATGGATTGATGAACAGTAAATTAAAGAGTTGTAACGTTATGTTGCTAAAAATATGCTGCCAAGCATTCCGTATACGTTAATTCATAATACAATGGCACGTAAACACCACTGATGTCCCAAGTACTATGCATTGTTTGTTGATAGAAAAACGGCCCAATTATTATTTTCGGACTGATGGTAGACTGCACAAATGATGTATGCCTTCAAGATCAAAATACGACCACACAACGAATACCTCACCATTGCACAACACTAGTAAACTATTTACTGACATTTCTGCACAATAAAACCGACAGACTCTGTTAAAATAGACTAGTGCTCATAACTGATTCCAAGCACCGTACTGCTTACATAGTGACTCCCGGCGATTGGCATGGGGTTAGGTCCGCTAGTCGGCCCATCTAAGTTGCGGGACCTTTAAACTGCCCTCATTATGCTCTTTTTAAAAGAAAGTTAAAAACGACACTTTTGAAAAGAAATGACTCAGGATTAATTTCTTCGCTTTGATATTCTAATATCTAATTTGCCCAATATTTGTACCATAAATTATTTTCAAAGATGAGATTTTTTCTACCCCATTCTTTTAATACCAAAATATCAATAGCCATTTTGGTTACCACACAAATAAGGGATGAAAATGAAAGCATAGAGATATGTATAAGTTAGAGAATAAGGGTTGAAATGGGAAGAGTTAGTTTGTTCGAATGTTAACATTGTCAAAATTTTCCTAATTCTCGATTATCGGTGTGTAACATTTTATAAAAATTGGTCATGTGAAGCCTATTGACTCTTATAATTAATGCACTTATACGCCTTTCCCCTACAAATATGTAACTACAGTGAGTCCCACGCAAGAGTTGGCCAATGAAGCGGGTTTCTGCGTCGCGGCTGGCACAGCTCCAACTCCCGAGCGATCGGGTGAAATATCTACGCTAATAATGCCGCGGTCGGTGTAATGATTCAGGTTCTCACATTTAGAGTTAAACTTACAATGAAAATAACCACGTACCTCATCACAAGAGATGTTGGAAATGTTCTCCTCTTGCATCCACACAATACTGGCACCTTTTTAGGAAATTTTCTTTCACGCGCATAATCTCAGCTTCCGAGACAGAGTTACTTTCTCTTGTGATAGGCCTATGTGATATTGGCTTTAAGTTCTTCTAACAGTATGTAAATATTATTTATGAGGAAACTTGAAAAATAAAGTGTATTTGTCAATTGGCCATACATAAGAAGAACTTAAAGACAATATCACAAAAGAAATTAAGAAGCTGAACTTAAGCGCGTGAAAGAAAATGTCCTAAAAAGGTGCCAGTATTGTGTGGATGCAAGAGGAGAACATTTCCATCATCTCTTGTGATGAGGTACGTGGTTATTTTCATTGTAATTTTAACTGTAAATGTGAGAATCTGAAACATTACACTGACCGCGGCATTATTTGCGTAGATATTTCACGCGATCGCTCGGGAGTTGGAGCTGTGCCAGCCGCGACGCAGAAACCCGCGCCATTGGCCAACTCTTGCGTGGGACTCGCTGTAGTTAAATACATACTATGCAGTATGCCGTATAGACCTATATACAGAGCAAGTTATTAGAAGATTTTTTATTCTTTCCCAGTTTAACATAGGCCTAAATATATTACGGTTGGAGTTTGTAACCATGTAAAGACAATCTAATTCATTCAATATAATATACAACTACACATTTCTGCTGATGTGGTGAACATATTTCATGAAAATTTCATAGTCTAACTGCAATATTTTTTAAATAGTTTGTGTAATGACTTATGGTATGCAATGTTACGCTGGGTTCATTTGGAGGTAGGGATAAAAAATAAGTATCAACAGTTTATTCACTTTCACTTATGCATTCAGAAACATCGTCAACATTAATTTGGAACCTCTGAAAGCATGCTCGAAATTTGCCATGACCGGATATAAAAACTGTATTGTTATAAAGTCTGGTTTGTATTTCAGTCGACTATACACCACAGGGAAAAATAATTCTTTAGTGATGGAGCTTTTCCATCTTTGTATCCAGAATGTATTCTATGCCTTTATTATTTGATTTTTGTACTCAACTTTAGCTCGTGCTACAGACGCCATGTTATAGGCAACATCTGCATTGCTAGTAGAAGCCACTTTAGCCAGTTCGTCTACTCTTTAATGTCCTAAATTGCTAGTGTGTCCCTTTACCCAAGACAAACAGATGTGTGATTCCGGACCTGGTTTCTGAAACTATTGGAATTTAGTTGTATTTTTCATTGATAGCTAGGAAGGCGGCTTGGGAGTCCGAATAAATACAAGCAGTTGCATGATTTTCAATACATCACTGAACTGTATTGCTTACAGCAAAAAGCTCAGCCTGGTAAATAGAACACACTGAAAAGTGTAATAATTTTGGGTTATGGCAGAGATTATCTAAAAGAAAAAAGTAATAACGTTTTTGCTCAAATTAATGGTTTCGAGAGATTTTTTTTTTCTATTTGACATTAGACCTACTCCTCATACAGACTATTTTAGATGTTTATATTTTATATAAACATACTTTATTATCACAGTTTTTATTGTAATATTATTTATTCATTATTTTTTTTAATATTATTATTCATTACAATTTAGTTATTCATTACATTGGCAGGATTATTAAATGGCAGGCAGTTTATAATATTAACTATTTACACAATAATGTACTTAAATTAATTTTTAGATAAGGTAATACAATTTAACCTTTTCACTGCAACATGCTTATATTTGCGTCACTTTAAAAGATTGTTTAAAAGTAGAAATATAAATTTAACAGCATAATGTTTACTTAAAATGTAAAGATTTTTATCCAAATGTTACATATGTCATTTTTAGATACCATCTATTGTGCTAACATTTTCCAAATTGATTTCAAATCTAGTGCTCAATGATGATTTAATTTGATTATGCTTTTCTTTATCAGCTCTTGAAAGGGTTAAATATATTTTCACAATAAGAAGATTATGCTTATATTATAATATGCTTTCAATCTAACTGTTGCTGTCACTGATACTGTATAACTCACTTCACATTCACAGTCACTCACTTTCTGTTATTTAGAAGTAGTCCTACTATTGTCTACTGCTATAAGATTTCAGTCTATTTTCAAATACCTTATCACTACCGCTTGAAAGTACATAGACATGTTTCATATGCTAATAAAAAAAGGTCCTATTTTATTGTTCCTTGCAAGTCCTACATCTCTACATGCAATACGGAAACATAGGCTTACTCGAAAACGCTACCAATGCAAACAGTGCAGAACACAAAATAACTCATGTTTTCAACGAGCAACATTTCCTAAGCACAGAGCCTACACTGGACGGTAAATTAGAATAATTAATTACCTCTACTAGCCTCTTCATCTTTCTTTTAGTTTTGCCTCCCCCGTTGAAGGGAAGTGTGTGTGGCCCACGCCGCCCGGGCCTTACAGGACCGCGATCAGTTGGAACAGAGATTTCCTTTGAATCAGACACATACTTTTTTGACCAGACAAGGACATGGAGGGCCTCCCCGGATGGGTAACCAGCCCAATGCCGGGATCACCCCAGAGAAAACACGGAACCCATAGGACGCAATATGCCAGTCGCCCACAGACTCATTCCGAGCTAGACGCGGATGGGATGAAGATGATAATGACGGCTAGATGATAATCAGGGACCACAAGGTTCTGAAGTTTCCTGAAGAAAGAAAGAAAGAAAAAAAACAGGAAGACATCCACCTAAGGAGACTTGTTCTGACCTGGAATTGAATCCGAGCCAGCTGTATGAGTAAACGTATTATCTAAGATGAGGCGATAAGCCTACAACGCATCTGCAGACAGAAAATAACATACGTATTCATGTATTTCATTTATGAATTAATTTTCTTATAATTTATTTCATTTTTTATCTTCCAGAGAAAATATGTATCCATAAACTTCTTTCCAATTTTAGAGTAGACTAAAGGTGTCTAATTAAGACTATATAGGCTACTTGAAGTCATGTCGTGTATAAAATAATTCCACCTATTCCCTCGTATAAAATGTTTTGGTTAAAATATCAGCTCACAGCTTTGTCAAATCTAAAATTTACACTTGTCAATATTATAAAACATAATTAAAAATTATAGCTGTCAATTTTCGTGTTATTGGTACAATATATTTCGGCTATTCAGCCATCTGCAGGTCCTAAAAATATTTATAAAATATATTAGCTGATTAACTTAACCTGGAAAATAAATACGCAATAAGAAACTCTTCAGATCTGGTCGAAAAACTAAATAATGTTTCAATCAACAAAAATAAAATAACTTACTGGTATCTTTTGACATCAAAAGTTTATACACGAATATCCCAACAAATGAAACGATCAACATGATAGAAGAACGCCTCCGAAACCAAGGAGAAAGTAAAACAGTGACAAAACAAATAATAAATCTACTAAACTGCATCCTGAAACAGAATTATTTAAAATTCAATGGAAAATACTACATCCAACAAGATGGTTCACCACTATCGGGTCTTATATCAGAATGTTTCCTTCAAACGATCGAAGAAACTGTAATAGCTGGCATAATACATAGGTACAATATACAATCATATACGAGATACGTAGACGACATACTTTTAATAATAAACAAATCAGATTTAATGAACATTTTTAACGCCTTCAATCAAATACACAAGAACCTGAAGTTTACTATGGAAATAGAAGAGAACAACAAAATCAACTATCTAGATCTCACTTCAAGGAAAAACAAGAACAAAATTGAATACAGCATATACAGAAAAGCAGCCCAATCCGACTGCATCATCAACAACAAATCCAATCACCCCAATCCCATAAGTTAGCGGCCCTCAATAGTATGATTCACCGACTTCGGTCAATACCCATGAGCAAAGAAAATTATAACAAAGAATTATCTATTATAAAAAAAAAATAGCTATCAACAATGGGTATAAACAAATTAATCAACAAACATAAACAAAAAGCTAAGACCAACAAAACATTTCAAACTTACCTAACACCAACAGAAAACAGTAGAAAAAGCAAATTTATATGTTTTAACTATACTGACAAAAACATACACAGAATAACCAATGTCCTCAAAAAAGAGAGAAAACATTAAAATAAGTTTTAAAACTAACAATAATCTTAAAAATAAGTTGTACAATACAACAAAAGAAAATGTAAACAAATATGACAAGAGTGGTGTATACAGATTGACATGTAAAGATTGTAATACATTCTATGTAGGCCAGACAGGGAGAAAATTCAAAACGCGATATAATGAACATGCAACAGACTTCAAATATAACCGTAAAAAATCAAATTTCGCGAAACACTTAATAGAACATAATCATAATCTGAATACTATAAAAATACAATGTCAGTAATCAAATCAATTGATAAAGGAAGGATATTAAACACAATAGAATCTTATCACATATATATTAACAAAAACAAAGGAATCATCAATGAAAACATACAGGAACTTAATCGCATTTTTGAACTCTCTCCCTACTGGCCAATAAAAAGCTCCATGTAATGTACACACCACCTAATCAGTTGTAATGGATTAACGAACAGAACAAGATCACCTGGAGAAAAAGGTATGTCAGAAACTTTGTACACAAGATTGTATACATATAGTTAATTAACAATCAGCTAATCTATCTATCTATATTAATAAAAATGAATTTACAAAAGGGTTGTTGCCGCATCACTTGAGAACGGCTCGACCGATTTGGCTGATTTCTTTTTTGTTGTGTTCGTAATTGTCAGGACAAGGTTTGTATGAAAGAAAATTTTTGGAAAATCCACGGGAAAAGTCGGAAATGTGAAATGAGGCACACTTAGAGAGTTCTGCTGTCAATTGTTTACATAACGAAAGTGTTGTTTACGGTGTTCACATAGGGCTTTGGAAACTATATTATAATACTGGGCTTTAACAAATTCTGATACTATCGATGTAATTAATACATTTGTGAAAATAATTCTTGAAGAATAAAATCCACGAAAATAAAGCAGTCACATAACTTTCTCTACCCTCGACATGGAAAATATCATTTTCTCACTTCACATTTTGATGTAGAATAAGCGTATTGCAGGGACAACTTAAGTGCGTGCCAGTGAGTATGCTATATCGGAAGTCGGTAACAAATCCTATCCACTGATACGTCACTCATAGCTGTAGGCTTTGTATTAGTTGATAAATAGGCCTAAGGATGTTTATCAGAGGCCCAAAGCATCTAAAAGAAGACAAAATGGGATGGAACATTTTCAGTCCTACACGCGAAGTATAATATGTCCCAGGTTTTTGGGAAGGAAAGTATGAAAGTGATATTGAATTTCTTTTTTACTTCAGCCTCGAAACGGTTGTATGGTAATATGAGAGTGAGAAATACAATTTTCTGTCAAGACAATACAATCTTATGTAACCGGAATTTCTTTTTCTTCTTATTTCCACTCCTCCCAGGCATGGTGTGTAGAAGCAATGGAATGGAACATTCGACATCCTCTATGAACCATAAAAAGCTATATCTAGCGTTTTCTGAGGGAATAGTCTGAGTATCATGTGTCGTTCTTCCTAATTTCGAATTCTACATACATATTATATAAGGACCTAGAGTTTCAACATCGAAAGTCCTCCATAAGTTAATTTCATATTACAAAATACTAAACCCGGGCGACGCCGGGCCATTTAAGCTAGTATATTTTATAAATATTCTTAGGGCCTTAAGATGGCTGAATAGCCGAAATAAATTGTCTAATTAACACGAAAATTGACAGCTCTAATTTTTAATTATTTTTATAATATTGACAAGTGTAAATTTTAGATTTGACAAAGCTATGAGCTGACGTTTTAACCAAAATATTTTATACGAGGGAATAGGTGGAATTATTTTATACACGACATACAAATCCCTCGTAGGATAATACAACATGAAATTTACCAGTACTTGAAGTCAGTCTTGCTACGCTAGTAGGCCTACACATACTTACATAACATTTTAACCTTTCCCATTTCTTTGGCTTTTATGCTTTGCCGCAAAAAGACGACATAATAAATATGAGTGTCACATGTAAGAGATTAATAGAGTAATGCTTTAGGATTTGTAAAATATGAGTTATCATCCAACTGTCTACTCTAGACAGTAGGAATGTAATTCATGAAAACCAGCTTTTTCCACTAAAAATCTTGTCATTGACTTCAAACATATAACACACTAATGATTTCACTTGGTGGATGCATAGACAAGAATTTTTAGAAAACATTCGAATTCTTTCTCAGTACACAAATTGCGAATTGTATTTTATGTAATTCTTTCCAGTCGTTCATTTATTTCTAACTTGAAGAAGACATCCCCTCTCGTTTTGTTGAACTTAAAAAGAGGATAACAAAATTGATAATATTCCTAGAGGGGTGGTCGTAATCGCTGTTATAAACGCATTATGATACTAATATGCAAAACTGGTGGTGTTATAACACCCCTACAAGCTTGTTCTTAGTACTAATAATGAAATAATAGGGCATCAAGAACCTCCGAAGTTACACTGTCATCTAACCAAATTGTCAACGACCTCTATCCCGGATTATAAAGGTTATAACAGAGCAATTTAATAACGTGTGTTTGACAATATTATGCAAATAGAACAACTAAATAATGAAAAATATATTGCAATTCCTTTCTCAGATCTTCGTGCTACTCGATCTTTTTGAAACATGTGTATGCCTACTCTTGCCATGGATATAATTATAATTGCAATTCCTAACCATTTTAAATATTTATTTATTTTAAATATATCTATTTATATATTTATACAAAATATTTATACAAAACAAAACAAGACCACCCGAATGAGCAAGCGCTCGTGCTCGGGCACAGTTCAGCCATTTACAAAGCATTTTAAAAGCATGTTTGTTTTCACTGTTAGTTCAAAAACAAAATAGAAATACTTTATTAATATTTTAATGTCTTCGATTCTGTGCTTTAATTTCTAACGCAGTAACTGCTAAATTTATAAATAAATGGGAGTGATAAAAACGTTAATTTTAACTGTTTACAAAACTTACTTTATTATGTAAACTGTTCATGTATCCTACCAGATGTAACCTACCAGAGTTGAGATATCCAAGAAAAAGTCTAAAATGAACACGAATAAACCCTGCTATCCCAAAGTCATTTATGTAGAAAAACGAAAATGGTTGTTTCATTATCAAATTTAGAAGTTTAGAAAATTAAATTGTTATACAAAAATTGTTAGAGCTATTAACCGAAAATTGAGACTTGGAATCAAATTTTCTTGAAAACTACGTTTAATATTCTAGAAATGGAAACCAGGTTCTAGTGATGTCTTCACGAGCCCAACAAAGTCCATAATCTAAAATTAAATCACAACAGTTTTGCACAAACAGATAGATAGTCTTCAGGCTGAAAAACGCTTTTTTTTTCGGCTTCTAGACGTTCTTGTTTTCCCGATGACATCTCGATTTCGAAATAATCCGTTAAATCGAGCACTAGGCTGAACCCTGAGACATCTGTTCCGTTTGAGTTGAAAGACCCTGTCAACTTAAAAGCAAGTGACTCTCAGAATAAAGCTTTTGTTTAGTAAAATATAACAGTAAAAATCCCATGTTCATACGAAGCTTCGTAGTTCTTAAAAACATCGGTAAAATTCACTTCATCTTTCTTCTTCTCTGTTATATGAATACGGTAGTGACTTTATCTACAATAAGGCCTTTATTAAAACTTTTTCACTCTTTTTAAATGCAACTCAAAGAAATAATATACCCTGAAGGTGGTTGTATGAGACCGAAAGGCCAAGACTGAATAGATTAAAAAAAGGAAGGTTGAGATTGACCTATTAAATAACTATTAGCGAGGATGCATCTAAGTCTGATGCTTGTTTAAGACAGGGTTAAAGTTAACCAAGACTTCTGCTGGTATTAAACCAAGACTTCTGCTGGTATTAATCACAGATAGGTTGTCAGCTTCACCATTCATCTGCAGGATTTAATAAAAATATCTTCAATGAGGTTAGACTGAAAAGCTGCCATTGAAGATTTAACATATTATTCAAATTCACATCACATATGCATTTCTCGTGCCTTGTAGAAGTTCAAAATAACAACTGACACTTATTTTAGGAACCGCAATGAACTGTGGATTACGGCACTATAAAAAGAGAGGAATATCGCACAGTGCACATCTATTGCGGTTTGCGGATTTATCTTTATTTCTCCCCCTCTAGGCCTATACTTAGAGGAATTATCTGGTTTAAATAATGATGAAAATTGTGTGGAAAAAGAGCATACGTACAGAACAGCTAAACTTTATCATTGCCCAAATAAGAGTACCGGTACACTTAACCTTCTGTTGAGTAGTTGCAGAATTTCGATCAAAGATACTGTGGTGAATACATGCTTTTTTTAATGCTTGCAATGAAGACCTGTGTGTTTTCGTTCTATATTGGAAGGCTGAAAATTTTTAGGACATATTATCATTTAATTAATGTGCCGTTATGTATTCTGAGAGGATACGTCAAAGTCAGAATGCTGTGTTGACATAAGTGGGGAATTAATATTTTCTGTGTTTTATTGCAAGCGGAGTTTCTCGTTGAAGCAGCCGCAAATGGAATTTAGCGACGGAGGGAGTTGTGGAACTTAGGATTTGCTAAGCAAACATAGGCATTCCATATTATCATTCATGCGAGCAGATGACAACGAGTACAACCCCTCTCTATGTATTCCTGTAACCGACCCTCTGACCTTTCTGTACCATCCCCCAACTCCTTACTGATCTCTCTTTCTCGCTCTCACTCGCTCCCGTGATAAACGGAAACTTTTAATTAAAACAAACCATGAAGATCAAAGACTTCTCTTGCGGGTTCAAGTCGGGCCATGCAAGTTAAGTCAAGTGAAGAACAACACGGTCTAACTTTGTGTTCGCTGGCCTTTTAAGTACAGTCGCTGATATGCCCAAAATAGTCGTGTCATAATAGGCTAATTCTGTTGCCTTAGTTAAATATTATCTCGTTCTAACAGGACATCTTGGTCTTAAAATGTACAGACGAAGACTTTCTTGGACAGTATAGGCCTACTTACGGAGTGAAAAAAAAATAGTTTCCAACATATTTAGCGCAGTAATTTCCATATTCAGGCCAAATGGGTTGGTCTAGGTTAGCGGTTGACAACCTGGGGGCACGCTCCCTAGAGGGCGTTTAACAGTCTTAGGGGAGCGCAGAGCGATTTGGAATTAGTAAAAGTTTTGCATACAAGCACATTTATACATTTATATTCTTTTAAAATATTAAGAAGAAACTGCAATTATGGAGACGAATCGAATCCGAAAACTTTTCATCCTTTCACCGCCTGGATGAGATTCTTCCTGACAAGGAATGCAATCGGACACAAATTCTGCCACATTTGGATTTTTTAGCAGAACAGTTCAACCACTACTTCCCCAATATTTCATCTGATGACTAGTTCTAGATGTTGTTGACATTGATGTACTGACGGAAAGTTTGCAAGAAGAAGACATTGAACTGAATTGTGATTCAAAAGCAAAAGGTAATTTTAAAACTTCAGGTCTGGAGAAATTTTGTATAAATCATCTTGCATTTTATTCTCAAATAGCCAGAGTTTCGATGACCGTTATTGTGCCATTTTCTCTTCATATTTATGTGAGGATTTTCAACTTTGACTTGTAATTAAAACAAAACGGCGTTGTCGGCTAGATGTCGTGAGATATTTCCTTTGTGCAATGTCAAATTTGAAGCCAAACATACTAAGTCTATTCATGGTAAAACTGTGTCAACCGTCTCAATGACATAATAACAGTGATATAATTACTAAACTGGTTCATAAATGATGTGACTTTATTAATCATTACTTTCACTAGTTGTTTTTAAAAATGTGTGTTTATTTAAACTTGTTGTGCTTGTTATGTTGTCTTACATTCTTCCCTTCAAAATATTAAAAATTGTTATGCTACATCTGAAAATGGGGACGTCAAAAAGATAAGGTTGGGAACCCATGGCCTAGATATAGAATCACAAGAGCCTATGAGTCTTGTGTGATTTTTCAATAATTTTTCCATTCGAACTTCTAAAATGTAAATTTGAACTTATTTATGTGTGATTTGAGGCTTTCCCTGTGGAAAGGATATACAATGGATTTTCGAACTTTCAACCGGATGAACACATCTCGCAGAAGATGACGGCGTACAGAGCTGCCGAAAGCTCGGAATCAATCGTTCTACTTACCTGGTTGGAAACACGAGAAACCATTTTACATAAGGAACTTATTCTAACGTCTGCCGAAGAACGTAAAAAGTAAAATCCACGAAAACTCATCTAAGGGAAAATTAAAACAGATTTATATCACATAAAAAAATTAATCATTAAATAAGTTAGTTAAAAACCTGCATTTGCTTAACATTACTTGCAAGAATTAAACTAATATAAACACTCATAACATTTTATTTACAATTCATAATTCCTAAGAGGCACATACAAGTTGTATGCAGTCCATGATTTCTAAATTGGGCGTAAGGAGCAGAACCTGTTTCTAGAGTCCAAATGTTAGAGTTGTCAGATGTAAAGAAAATTAAAATCAGGACATTTTATCTAAAAATGCTTAAATTTCCACAAAAGAAGTCGTAGGGTAAAGGCACCTAATATATGAGACCCTCCCCTAATATGAGACCCTCGATTTTCTCAGAAAATAAGAACTGGATTATTTCGACGATGACTGGGGAATCTTTAGCGGTTGACAGCTAAGTGTTTCTATGAAGTTGGCTGCAATGACGGAGTGGTTATTGTTTCAAGTTAGATTGTTGTAGCCATTTCATCATTTGTAGTTTTTGAGGCGGTTGTTAACAACGCATCAAAATACATTTAAGGTAACTTAATATTCATAATTTTTTACAGTAATATGACTTGACCATAGATGGATTAATTATTTAGAAATTTCCAGAAATTTGAAGTGACCGTAATATGAGACCCTATGGGTTGCCTAATATGAGAGAGGGTCTCATATTAGGAGCTTAACTATTTTAGGGTTAAGAACGAAGATGTATTATATATTGACAGTTACATATGGGTGATAGTCCAGCTGACCGTGGTTTCGTGGTTAGCGTCGCTGGCCACGGATCCGTAGGCCCGGGTTCAATTCCCGGTACCTCCTCGGATTTTTATAAGGTAAGAAGGTCATGAACGGGGTGCACTCAGCCTCGTGATACAAACTGAGGAGCTACTTGATAGAGATGTAGCGGCTCCGGTCACGGAAACCACCATTAACGACCGTGGGTGTCGGGATGCTGACCACATGCCCCCCAATCCTGCCATCTGCCTTTGGCAGATGACGCAGCGGTCGGGTGGTCGTCCAAGTCCCTTCTGGGATGTAGCGCCACAGAGTTTAGTATTTAGATAGTCCAGCTAATAAACGGAAGACATGGGACAAACAACAGATGGAATTTCACCCAAAGTTGTATCTTGCTCTAGATCTGTCATGCCATAAGTTACTTTCTTTTTATTATTATTATTTTTTTACTTAATTTGCCCATACTCTGGGTAGTATAGGTAGAGGAATTATTGTGTTCGACCTACGAACACTGTGGAGCAACTGACCCAACATTCTTGTGTCTAACATGTGTCAAGAAACAAAATAAACAGAGGGTCTCATATTAGGAGACATTTTTCAAACTATGTAGATTTCCCATTTTTTCTATTTTTCATAATTTTCTCTTCAAAACAGGGGTTCTTAACAAAACTTTATTTATGTACCTTAAATTGAATAAATGTAGAAGGTTACCTTTGTGTTTTGGAACATTTCTGACTTTTACGTACTGAGTTATTAATATTCAGAAAAATGAGTCTCATATTAGGTGCCTTTACCCTACTGGACACTAATTTTTAAAATACCGGTTAATTGTAAAGCGTGTTGTATAACACATACACTAAGGAAATTCACCTAATAAACTTGTACGTTTACAGGAAACAGAAGTTCCAGAACCACCCTAATTGATGATTGAAAGCTTCTTCCGACCTTATGATGGTAGCATCGCCTACTAGATCACATATTTAATTGAGCCGATGAGGCATGACTCATGACCTCAGAGAGAAAGTCGCTTCGAAGCTACTCCACAAGCTTAGGCCAATATTGCTACTGCACGTCTTCAATCCAAGCTTCTTGTCTCGCCGTTCCAGTTATACCAGTAGATTCAACGTTATCGAGCGATTGTCTTCGGTAATACGCGGTGAAGCTGGTATGAGACCCCCTACGAAGTTTGTACGGCACCCTATGGAGACTTTCTTCCCACTGACCGTTAAAATTAAAAAATCCTAACTTTTCTTCTTCAATTAAGACAATACCAAAATTACGACACCTATATTAATATTACCGTTCGATAGATTTATTTACTCCCTTTCATTTCATATGTCACTCAATTAATATAATTACAAGACTAATTATTTATTCGGTTTTTATTGATTAACATATTAAATTTACATCTCTTCATAGAGGATTTTACACCACCGGACTCAGCGAGAAACAAGCTACCGGAATATGATATTCAATTTTTCCTCGATAATTCCAATTCGGAATTATCAAGGAACGTTCAAATTTCTATAGAACTGTCCTCCCCCGCTAGTTTTTGAGACTACTTCGTAATTAATGGCTGTTCCTGACAGTCTGACTTTTGTTCCTTCAGGATTCCCGGATTCTTAACGTCCTCTTTAAAAACTATTCAACCAATAAACACCCGTGGCGCGAAGTTGTCACCCAATAGGGCCCGTATTATGACCAAATTACGTCACATCTCCAAAATGTATAAAAAGGACCTCCGCCAACAAATCGAGGCACTCCATACAATTTTCCGAACAACTACTCCACGCTACTCGCCTGTGCGTTATACACACGTAGGATAAGTTACTTATAAAAAAACCGTGTGTTTATTATAATAGGCCTATAAAGTTGCTATTTCTTTTTTTCGTAAAGGGTATTTCCGTACGGATCCAAAATAATTAAGACTGCGAATTGTAAGTGTAACTAGCAATATTACTAGGCGAGGCGAAGAATTATATTAGCAAAGTGTATGTGACGTGGATGATGATAAATAGGTCGCCATTCATATGTGAGGGCACCTACACCAAAAGTGTACGAGTGACGATATATTTTTGTCATAAAAGTTTTAAAATATATAAGTATATTTTACATCGTGTGCCTTTTATGTACATATATATAACCCCTGTGCAATATCCTAGCTATTGTGATTGTTGGTGCTTGAACACAGACGTCGCCACCACGAAGCCCTTGCTCGATCCGACTGACTACGCCTGCAGTCCACACCTTACAGGTACACTATCTACTGATTGACAATATAATTGACGCCCAAGCGAACGGCTTCATAAGTGACGCCCGAGCGAACGGCTTCAGCGGCGATGACACATATGTCAATCCGAAATCTATTAAGGATGAATTGTAAAGCACCATTTACATAAAAACATGTTTAGAATGAAAATTTGCATATTACTCGTAGTAGGCTATGTACAGTAGCATTAAAAAGTGGAACAACGTCTGAGTTTCTAGTGCCTGGGCGGATGCCGGACGTAAGACATAAAAAGCAGGACATATCCAGCAAAATCCTGACGTCTGGTAACCCAACCGAAGATACACCTAGATTCCTCGCTGGTAAAAGCGAATTGTCCCCCCGATTAGCAGGTAAAGTACCCATGGTATTGTAGCCTTGGCATTCAACTCAGGATTGTATGGAGCAGGATCTGCCACACACAGCTCCTCCGGACTCTTCTGGCCTAAGATGTACCCAGGAGTACCACGTTAAGGTGGAGTAGTCGATTTTCTTTGGTTATGCAAGTGCTTGACTGGCCCCTTCAATTATTCAGAGACTATAGAAAAGGCCGGCCGAGTAGGGTAAGTCATTAGTACCCAAATATGAGACATGAAGTTCCAGTTGCATACGTCCATCCGTATTAGAGTTCTAACCATAATCAATCGGAATATGCTTATTAATTGTCTTAACAATTGATTCCCTTTTCATTACATGTACATATACATTAATTACATACCCTACTTACGAATTACGCATTCATCCTTCCTATTGCTGGATTTCGAATCTTGTTTATCCCTTATGGCATAATCCCAATGACGCGGACCAATTCACGCGATATTCACATTTCACGGACTGTGGATGTTTTTTGTTTATGAGCGATGCACGGTTACCAACTGTCCTTTTATATAGTAGCTGCAGACCATTGAGCTCTATTACATACTGGAGGTAGCACTGCATGATGAAAAATCGTGACGGCAGGGTTCGCGGTCCGCCATGAAAGCGAACGTATACTTTAGCTCCTATCCCGTATCTCCTTCTAACAAACTCATGTGTATTCATGGAATTATGAAGATGTATTGGCGTTTTTAAAAACTTTTATGAATGAAGCGTTTCAATATAAACTACTTGATGCTTTTTAAGTACATAACAAAACTAATTTCATATTGTAATGGTTTGGTAAAAATATTTCTTTAATCTAAATCAGGCGTGAATGTGCATTGGTAAACAGTTGTAAACACTCGCATTTAAAAATTTAAAATAACTTCACATTAGGCCTACATATTGCGATATTATGCTTCATTTCTATATATAAAGAGAATATGCAAAATCTGTGCTAAGTGCTTTGGAAATGCATAAACCGTGACCTTCAACTGTACCGTTACTGTACTGGATACAATTCACATTATTTATTATTTTTTTTAATCCTTCCTGTAGACTAGTGCAAAGGGAAGCCACTGAAATGAAATTTCAAAATACTTAAAGTCTTAATACTACTTAGAAGTTCCTTTTTCTTCAAATCTGAAATTAATTAGCCATGCTATTTATCTTCTTGTTCTTGCAACAGACAATCGTCTGTAGTCTTTTGTTTTTTCTCAATTCTGTTTTGATAGGAGATGGTGGGAGGTCATCTGTTTGTGTCTGTTTATCTATTTTCGTATAATTTTGAGCGAGGTCTTATACAAAAACTTCTGCTTCCTCTTATTTCTGCGATTAAAAACTAGCATGAAAAATTTTAGGCCTACATGCATAAGAATACTAAGTTATATTTACATGACTGACATATTGCATAATTTATATTCTTACATGTTACCTAAAGTAGGCCTACTACTAACCACATTACGAACCACTTGTCTTTTTGGAACAATAATTTTTTGAAGATGTCCTGGAAAATTGAAGACTGATGGTACAGCATCTTTTAGTAATTTTACGAGTGCACCAGACCTTGACATTATAGCAATCAGGTGTCTGCTGCTTAATGTACTGTTCGCTGTGGGTGACCAGTGGCGTTCCTAGGGCGGGGCGGTCCGCCCTGGGCCCCACTTACTATGGGGGCCCATAGTGATGCCCCACCCTAATATAAAAATTAATGTTCCACCTTTTTTTTTGCTCATCGGAATTTTTGTATTAAATACAAATATTGCATATTTGACGTGTTACCAATTACAAAAAAATTGACTCCTATTATCAATGTTTTGGTCTCCTGCTGTGAGAGGTTACTAGGAGATGCGTAGTTGGATACTGCGCTGAAATGCATCATTCAACTGATGAAAAATAGAACATGTCCTAATTTTTGTCATATTTAAACATGACAATTTTCCCATTTCATTACATATTATGCACATATTTGTATTTTGCTAATTAGTTAACTTAATATTTTTGGACTAATATATGTTTGTATTTAATAAATAAATACATTAAATACTACATGAGTTCGCTCCCTTATTCTGGCTTTTATTTTTTCGTATAGCTTTGCCCATGGAGACGATCTGAAAGACAAAAAGGCTAGCCATAGAAAAAGAAGTTAAAAATAGTCGTGTTCGTAGCTTTTGCTGGGGGAAGGGGCCTAAGTCCACTTCCATTTCTCTGGAGCTCTGTGGAGCCATATGCCACGCAATATTTGACCATTTTGTCATGAAAAATAACAAAAACGCATTCATAAATATACGTTTACCATAGGAAGCACACTTCACCAATACGTACGGAGTAGCCAACTTAACAAAAAGTGAACGTCACGATTTATGCAGTTCCAAAGCACAGCTGTTGTGTATCCTGTTTATATATTGAGATCACTGCTGCAGACGAAGTCACAGCAGACGACAAATATGGCGTGTGCCGGTTGTAACGTCAGTTTTCACAACTTTATTATTCGATTTCAAGGCGACTTACGTCATACTGAATACCTCTGATGTTTTGTTAGTTTAGGAACGTTTATGTTAGTTAAGGAGCAATATAGTGAATAGCACAACCACCATTTCTTACTAGCAGCTACTGGCTTGTACCTTTGTAGGTTTATCACACTATTTATCCACAATCATATCTTGTTTAGCGATATAACGTTACACCTCCAACGTCCAATCAGGAGGATGAGGACAGAAAAATGGTGGAGAAGAAGGGAGTTTTCGCTAGATCGTGATATAAAAGAAAGTGTATCAATTAGAGTGGGTGGGTCGGACCAAATCATTCGCTAAGACAACATCTCCTCTCCACACATCTATCTATAACAAAATTCGTGTGGTATAAGTGTTTTATGAAGAGAATCTCGGTTCTAAAAAATGGCCCCCGCCAATGGGATTTTACCAAACTTATTTAACGTGAAATATAATTATATCTACTTATTATCTTGTTTTCAGCAATCTACCAGGGCCATAAAGCTCATTTGGAAACTGAAATAAGTCCTACTGATGCGAATCCACGGAGGGCGTCATTTGAAAGAGGATTTGTCGGTATAGGCCAAAGAAATCCCCCTCAATGATAATGTTACGAAGCAAGGTACCCTCTGAAAAACTTCGGTACTCACCCAAATCTTAGAAGAACAGCGCTGCGTATGTGTCCAAGGGCGCCGGTCTCGTCTTAGACGGGGATTCCAGTTGTCTTCCACACCTGTGCTTGCCTCGGCTAAAAAGAGCTCTTAATGTCAAAGGACAGCTTTTCAGGAATTAATCCGATCGAATCTCAGACGTAAAAATAACTTACTAGTAGCATGTGTTTATTTTCCTATTAATCACAATTTATAAACAGGCGGCACTGTTATGGCCCTGCTTGCAAACTATCACACTGGCGGTGAACGGTATTATTTAGGCCTATATTAGGTCGTGACGAAAATATGCTTTAATTCTAATTGATTCTACGCGAGCTGGTATTGTTATTTAATAGTGACTGTTCACTTAATAACCAGTCTTGCAAAGCACTGACTACTACAAATATACTTTTGTTTATCCACTTGTATTCTTATGCTCTCGCACTAAGATTCAAATATTGCTTTAACTCCACTGTTCCCACGTTCCGAAACTCCCGTGATTTCCAGCGCGAATAGTCAATCCCGAGATCATCAACTCTCTGATTTTAGCATCCTCGCCACCACGTGTCGATCGTTTGCAACAAGTCTACACAAAATAGTCCCTTAATTTCCGATTGGGCTAAATCAAATTTGATATTCGTTCTCCAGTGAACCGGCTCGGCTCTTATTGGCTGAAAATGACCGTAGGTCTTATATTTTCTGGGTATTGCAGGCTTTCCCTGACACAAAATAAAATAGTTCCTCTTTTATAGTCCCCGAAAATTTTCAACAATGAATTTCTGTAGAAATAGTATAAGGGCCTTGCTACACGGACGGAATAAACGCGACCGATTGTCAGTGACCGAATTGCGTATCCACTGGGTCAATGGGTAGGTAATGTTTTAAATTACATTGACGGAATAACCGCGCCTTCAGATGCGAAAAAACTAGAGAACAAGCCAAATCTCGGCCGCCGAATTTTAGCGACCGAACCGCGTGATGCATGTTACACGGGCAGAATGGTGACCGAAAAAACGCAAGCTGGAATTCTTTCGAGGGCAATATTCCGTAACGTGCTTGGTAACTTCAATTACAATGACCACAAGTAGTATGTGTGGGCGTATAAAGTAAAATGGCCGCCAACCGACGCCGCCCCCGACGCCTGAGTTGTGCCCTTTGTACCGGCGACGCCATGACGTCATGGGTATCATATGAAAGCGCGCGATGTGTCCTTTCGTCCTATGGTGTTCCGACGTCTCCGACGCCGCCCCCCAACGCCCTAGTTGTGCCCTTTTGGCAAATGACGTCATGGGTATGGTTTGGACGCTATTATACACGTTTCGAAACAGGGAGAGACGCCTTTTCATCCTGTGCTAACCCCTTCTCCTCCAGACGCCCCGTTTAAAAGTTAGGACCTTATGCCATCCGACGCCTCCCCCCGACGCCCACTTAGGTCCTTTGCTACATGACGTCATAGGAATTTTTCAAACAAAAGGATACGCTCTTATGCGTTATTGTATTCCCTGGTTCATACCTACGGCCGCCCCACACCCATACTTAGGTCCTTTGCTCTATGACGTCATGGGGTTAGAATTGAAACATGTCACAGCATGCACCAACGTGACGCTATTATGGCTAGATAGTGTAATAGTGACATACGTACAATATTGCGCAAGGGCACATGATAGTTATGAAAAGATAAAATAGGTTTATACTTACATAACCAATTCTTCTTCCTTTCAGCATCCTTTCTTCTTCCAGATGAACACTGTTACTATTACTATCGACTAAGTGAAATGACTTTTGTAAGGAATAGGAATGGTTAAGGTTATAGTTTCATTTCAGAACGTCACAACCTTATTATTATTATTATTATTATTATTATTATTATTGTCAATAAGGTTGTCACGCTCCTATGAAATAAAATGTATATACAAATGGCTTCAGAGTAATAGAGCTGGATGATTTATTTCATCGGTAACCATGTCTAATAAAGACAGAATTTCACAACTTGCAGGAACACTTTGTTTATTGTTTATATAGTTAAACACTTCGCTTTGCGTTAGTACAAACTTATTCATAATGTCATTTATTATGATAGAATTCATAACGAGGTAAGTAATGTCATCATTACGTAATACAATACGAGCACTATCGTATTGCATCACACATTCTTTCAAGTCTTTACGTGTCTGTAATTTGAAAGAGTCTTCTTTAAACAGATAAGGTTTAGAATAACACATATTTTCACACATTTTAGGTAAATGTAACAAGAACGAAGAGAGGAGGTAGGGCGACAAAATAACACAAGCACCTTTAGAAGTTCCAATCTCCGCACATCCAGTGTAATTCACAATGGAGTAGAATCCGAAACTGATGTATCGGTCCTTTCTGTTGTTGAGGAAGTAGGTTCTGCGGGCTAGCACTGTAGGAGCAACTCTTGGGAGTGTTGCCGACACAGCTTCCTTCACAACCTTGTCGATCATCATCTTCTTCTGTTTCTTTACAGATCCTGATGACGAAACCTGAAACACATAAAACAATACTCGTAAGAAATCTAATTTTATACAAGGCCTGATGATGAAACCTGAAAACAAAACAATCAAATAAACAAACAAACAATACAATACAAGCATATGAGTAATGAATATACATACCTTTTTACATTTGCTGGTTTTGCTCTTGCTAGTAGTAGTAGTCTCTGATGATGAAGACATCACGATAGAACTAGGAGGACCTCTCGTTCCAGACACTGCAACGAAACTGAGCTAGTCCGATGAAATCGAGCTGCTTTATATCTTTTCGTTCTGAAATCAGAAAGTAAAAGTTTTAACTTGAGCGCAACCTACTTTTCCAAGCTAACAATAAATCCTTGTAGATAGATACTTACAATGCACATGTCCTGGAAAACATCTCTGACCTCCAACTTTCCTCGTTCCACAGAGAGTTCCAAGGAATTTGTGGAAGATGCGGACGACCTCTATGTCTGGAGACGGAGTAAACATGTTTACAAACTCCTGCATCGTCCTTCCATTATTCATGAAGTATGTGAACAAACAGGCATAATGTCCACATACTGCCGTTGTCGGTCCCTGGAGTCTTTGAGTGTTGTACAGCCATTGTATAGAGTTTTGTTTTATAAATTTTGTTATCCCAGGAATGATGGGTGGTAGACCAAAATAATCAAAGTAATAGGCAAAATTTTGATTTTTGAAAAGCACGGCAACCCAATGAGAACCAGGCGAAGAATGAGGATCAAAGTTAATGACATAAATCTTAGGTTTATGCGTTACAACAGATGGTAACATATCGCTAGGGTAAACCCCACCGAATGTTTCTACGTGACGTAAAGCATAGTTTATTTGCTTACTATTCATTATTCTAAAAATCTGTAATCACTCTTCTATCTTTAGTGATCTCGATAGAGTTGTCGTATTCGGAGTAGAGGATACAAGTGATGGCTTGTTCTAAAGCCTTATCGAACTTTGCTTCTATTCTAATGTTTCCACTACAGGGCAAACTTCTATGACCATGCGATGCCGAAACATCAGGCGTAAGATCATACATCAGTGTGAAATACCCATTTATATACATGTCGTGAGTGATTAGCATCCCGCTATTGCTATGATGGATCCCCGAACCTTTAAAAAGTGTATCGTAAGCTAGAGTAGTAGTCTTCTCATGATCTGTGGAAATGTGTAATCCTTCTGATGGAATCTGTTGTCCATTAACGTACAAAGCAAAATGTCGAAACTCGTAGGGATTGGACTCCACTGTGCCGGAGAAAGAAGAATTTTTCACCATGGAGAAGAGAAGACGCTTAGGTAGAGTACCAATGTATGCATTATCTATAGAAATAGAGCTTGCTCCTGAACTAAACGTAAATGTTTTCAAATCCACTCTTGTGATAGGATAGTGAGCATTATGACCTTTCTCTAGAGTTTTGATGTGTGCTAGTAGAATGCTGGGCGAAGCTTTAATTTTCCTCACGTACAGACCTGCATCGAGAAACTTAAAGAAGACTTTTGAATTGTCGTTTTCACCCAAGAGATAAAACTCTCTCTTTGCTTTCGTAAGTCTTATATGCATGTTTACTCCAGGCAGTAAAAGTTTAGACAGATTGAAAATATCACCGTGTAGTTTACCTATCATGACTAATACTTTAGAATTCTTAGACTTGTTGTACCTTTCGGTCCAACCGTCGTTTTTAACATTAGGTCCCAACGTTCCGTTTAATGCCACCAATTCTTTAGGTTCTGTCAAACCTTCGATAGCTTTATCGGCATACCAGAAACCGTTTGTCAGATGAGTTTTAGAAGCATCCTCACCGTATGCAAACAATGTTTCAAGGTAAGACCTGTAATTGTACAAGTCCTCCGAAGGGGTGATTGATGTCCCGTTCAAGGAAACGCTGAGATGACTGAAAAGTGAATGAAGCAAGTTGTTTACTCCTGTAACCTTATCCCCATCACCTATATCTGCCCCGTCGCTTTTAACGAATTTTCCCTCCACCATGAGTTGTACATTTAAATCTGTATAATGTTCGCTGTCTGCAGCAACCACGAATTCGAGAACGCTCTGTTCCACAGGAGTAATAGCTTTACATAATGTAGTAACATTTCCCACCACCGATGTTTGAATAGGGCTCCTCTCGAAAAGGTCGAACTCTGACTTTGTCACGGCAAACATCTTTACACGACTGACTACTTTCTCCTCTTTACATCGCTAAATATATCTCGCATCTTAGGAGACGCCCTTTTTCTCTTTCTACCCCTACCCTTCATTTTATTCACGAGTTTCTGAGTTGATTCGTTTACTCTATTAGCAATAATATCTTTTACCTTATCACCTTCCTTTCTACTAGCTATATCGGTTAAAATATTTGCTCCTGCCGAAAGAGTTTCACGACCTACCGCTTTAGCACCCGAAAAGAGAATTGGTTTTATCATTCTAAATACTCCTCCCAAGAAACTACCTATGCCACTACCGTGTTGAACATAGGGGCTGCCGCTGTAGAATGGACCAACATTGCCTAGACGCCCTCCCGACTGATTCACGTAGTATGCTGTAAGGTGGTCCATCGCAAACTAATTCATAACACCATCTGCCTTCTCTTTTTAAAATGTAAAACGAGCATCGTAGGTTTAGTGCTATCCGTTATGTTAGCTAGTTCTCCTAGTTTTGTTGTCATTTCTATACCTATCACCTGAAATTCGGAAGATTCGACAGGAACATAATAAACTTCAGGAAAGACATGAGTTGCTGTATTTAAAGGAAACTGAATAATTCTAAGACATTTAACGTACGCATCTCCTACAAGTTGCGGTTTTATTATATTACAGTATATAAAAACAAGTTCTTTCCTATTTAGATTTGTTTTCACAGATTTCGATTCCGATGTTTCATTTGGTGTCGAAGCTTTCGTTTCCGATACATTCCCTTGAGAGTAACTAATTTCGCACAAGCCCACATCCCAATGATTCCTCTCCAGCTTTATGCTCTGTGCCAACTGCACCTGGAAACTAGCAAGGGTGTTACTAGGAAATGATTTGTACGATGCATCGCTCAGGAGAGTAACGTAAAATTCTTCTTCTCCCATTACGCTAAATCCTTAGCTTTAACCCAGGAATCAAACTCAGGACCGTAACCTCTCCAGCGAACGAGATGTTCGGTACTACCCCTTACTTTACGACTGCGTAGAATTTTATCTATCTTGTAAACAGTGTCTTTCCCAATAGTTACTGGTGTGAGCTCATAACTGTAAAACTGTCCGAAAATAGGACTGCCCTTGAGATCTTCTAGTTCATATACAGGTTGAGGAGAATGTTTAATGACCTTGACGATTCTGAATATTTCTGTAGAATAGTTTTGCTCGAAACCTTTAGCGAATTTCATTTTCTCTCTACCTATTCTTACCGTTTGCCCTACCGAAAACTTGACAGGTCTCGGTTTCACACGAATCTGTTTCTTTGCCATACGTCGCCATATTTTCAAAACATCTTTATCGCTAACCATATTAGGGGCCATTCCTGTTGTATTGTGTACGCTATCGTTATAACCCTTCACAAACTTATCCAACACGTCGAGATACTTGTAACTGTTCTTGAAAGTAAAATATTTGTACATTTTAGTTTTTAGGGTCCTATTAAACCTTTCCACGACGGAACATTTAACATCGGGATTCCTACACACTTGAAACTCGATTTCCTCCTTCTTTAACAAGTCTTGAAAAGATTTGTTTAGAAATTCTTTACCCCTATCGGTTCTTACAGCGACAGGATTCCTAGAGGACTTCTCCAACACCTGTTTAAATCCGTCTGTCACATCCTTACCTCTTTTAGATTTTAAAGGTACAACCCATACGTATTTGGAAAACACATCGATAACAACAAGTAAATATCTTGCGTTGTCATTATGTTGTGCAATGCTTTGTACATCGGCTAGATCAAGTTCAAACACGTCGTAAAGGTTATTTACAGAATACGGATTCCTAGGAAACTTTCTCCTGATTGGTTTATGTAAGGAGTAAACATCCTGCTCAACTAACCATTGCTCGATATTTTTATCTGTAATGCTAGAAGCTTGTGAAAGTTTAGCAAGAGTGGAAAAACCCGTAGATGCCTCAGGGTCGTAATACAACTTGTGTAATGTTTCATTCATCATCTCCGTTGTTTATAGGTACTCCACCTAAGCTCTCTCGTTGGAAACAATTTTGCAATGACTTGTTTGTATTTAACTGTTTTAGCGGTTTTAATATCGCTCTTATGTCCTTCGGTCCTAGTTAAAATGTCTTTGTACGTGTCGAGGTCTTCCTGCGTAACAAGATTCATATCCACCTTCTTCCTAGTAAGCAACTCCCATAAACCTGCACTCGCATCGTATTTTATACCGTTAATGATCAAACTATTGTTTAACAATTGAATTTTAAAATTACCTATCATGTACTCTCCCGTCTCTTTCTTTTTATAGATTCCAAACTGTGTGTCTACAAGTTTTGGCGATGTTACATAAGCCGATAAATATTTACCTGCTACATCACCTATAACGTTACGTTTAGCTTCGTCCTCGGAGATGGGTTTTTTCTCGGGTGATAAATCTCTAACTCTTTTCCTCGATTCAGCTACTTCCTGTTCGAGTATTCTGTTCTGTTTTCTCTTGAATATAGGATCCTCACTCTCGCGTATTTTAACCAACTCTTTGTACGGATCCGTAACATCAACTGCCGGGTTTGAACCTTCGACACAACGTTTTAAACGCTTGTACTCTTTAGCACTAACCAGAAACATTTTCTGTAACATTATGTTAAAGATCCCAAGACGGATAACACGGAGGACAAGAGAGGAATTAAAAATCCTCCTTTCTGTACCAAAGTTTTCTTTTTCTCAGACAAGGATACGTTCCTATCTAGAAGATGTCTTAATGAATGTTTATGTTTAAACAGCTTACGTTTAGAACACGAAGATAATTTACACTGACCGTTCAAAACATTAAGAACACAGTCTATAATAGCAAGTATCAGGTTTTTGTTTGCACTTTTTAGAATAACGTTTCGTACCTTGGGAGTTGCCTTTTTAAGAACTTGTAACATATGGTAATTGGATTTTATCCTTTTCATCCTTTACAGGGACGTAAACCTTTGTAACCTCCGAGGGAAATATTTTAGTTCTAAATCTAAGTAAATCGTTTGTTCTTTGACAAAAGTCTATTAGTAAATAACCGTGAGGTTTTCTTGTTGCGTCTTGGAAAGCTCTGTAGAAAGACCTCCAATCTTCAGGATACACTTGTCTTGCTAGAAAAGTAATTTGATTTTTATCTCTCAGGTTTCTAAACAAAACCATATACTTTGTGTTCAAAGAGATGTCTCTGCTGTGAGCAGACTGGTGAAACAGGTTTTGTGTTATGAGAATAACCGAAATGTTTCTATGATGGCAACCTTTTGTAAATATAGAACTCACTTCTGTCGAATAAGCTTTGTCCAGTAAGTCGTCTAGAATAAAGAGTCTGGGTTTAGTACATTGTTCTTGTTTAAAGTCAGGAAGACCTTCGTGGTACGTCACGGTAGTATTGAATTTTGTCTGGGGAGGGACAGCGTTACTTTCACTAAAGCACCACAGAATACTTTCGTATTTGCTCACGTTACACAAATGGTGTAAATTATTAATAAGTTTTACACAGAAAGTTGTCTTCCCTGAGAATGACGGACCTGATACAATCAAAGAAAAAGGATGGTCAAATTTTATTACAACCATAACAATGTTTAATCATAGGTGAGGGTCCATCCAAGCAATCGTAAGGAGAATCAGGGTAATGTTTAAAGCATCTAAGACACTTTTTTACAAGATCGTTACGTTGCACACTTTCAGGTAATTTATGATACACTAAATATATGCTCTCGGCTCCGCATGCCGTTAAAAGTTCAGGGGACAACACCTCCAACTCTTCACCTGTGTGATGAATAAGCGTTCTAAAATCCAATAATTTTCTAATTGACGCACACTCCAGAGACGACGACGAGTCCATACTGAGATGGCGCTCTCATCTCGTTTCTATTTATACCCGAACGGGAGGGAATCGAACCCTCCGCCAACTCTGCGTCTTTTTCGAAAACAGAGTCGGTATATCTTATTCTCGCCTTCAGACACGATCTGTGGGCCAGGCTTTCTCTTAATTTTCCTCTCTGTCCTCACAGAGATAGTTGCTGCAGGATCACCATTTAAAACCATGTTTTTAATGGCGTCGAAGTTGACATCCTGCAACGTTTTATAATTAAGAGTAATACCTCTGACTTTACACACAGAGGTATTTGCGGTGCTGATGGAAGGAACGGTAACCCTAAAACCATAGTTCTTAGGGCCCCCCGCTTGCAAACTCCGAAATGTACGCGTCCTCCCCGTAGTCTGTAAGTTCACTGGTCATGTCGCCTAAATAGTCACCTAAAGGCACAGTGTACCTTTTAGCGTCGTCAGGCGTCTGTGTATAAATCACACTGTCCGTGTCACAGTAGATGGCTCGACGATCTAGCTTGTCCAGGTAGCCGTAGAGGTTCATTCTACCTCCCGATGTCACATAAGCACCGTGAACGACACTAGTATGAGGAAGAGAGTCCTGTTCCTCCTCTATAGGGATCCAATTAATCCACACGACTTCATCATTTGCAAAAAGTAGTCTCTGAATTTCAATTCCGGGTGTCGTGAGGAACCTATACAGCTCTTTAGGCTCTGTAATAAGCTTTGTTTTACCCAGGTTAGACCTCTGGACGAGCTTTCCCCAGAAGGAATTCAAACAAAGCTTACTAATGGTCCTTTTTCCAGCGTTCTTCACGATTTGTTTGGGGTCTAACTTAACACCTTCGTGTTCGTAAAACAAATCGATATATTCCTGTTTCTGGGCCTCTGTTTTCACCCAACCAGGGTATCCGCTGGATTCTGTCTTAATCTGGAGGAAAAGGTTGATGTAATCCACGAATAACCCTCCCTCACGAGTTTCACGCGAGTATTGCGTGACATCGTATTCTAGAAATTCGTGGATTGCCATCACCCTATAGCCCTTATTTACAGCTAGTCTCACTTCATCAACTACCCATGTACCAGTGAGCACTCTCTCTTCCTCTTTCGCATGTTTGCAGCTACCTTGTTCGACAGTCATAACACAGGTGCGGCAAAGGGGAAACAAGAGCCTACCATTCCACCTGAAAGGTAAAACGGGATGGTAGAGCCCTTGCGGTGGTAGGACAGTACATTTAATGAGGCCTTCTTTCTTCATCATTGAATCTATATCTGTACACTGGTCACTAACGTGAACAGTGGGGTGACCGATAGGAAACTTGTTGTATTTACAGACGGATGGATATAGGGACATTATATCGCTGTATAGGATTTTCTCTTCTTTTGTCTCATCCGCCTTACGATAGAGCCGCATGGCTTCTGTACGTCCTCCGTAGACAGAGTTCCTAAGAACCAACGGGACATCACAGACCAAGGGGTCGTCTCACAGTGCGGGGAACTGTTCGAGAATAACATCGAACTTGCATTCCCACATCACGTGGACGGTATAACCCTTTGATCGGATCATGTCAAGTCGGCCTATGGTGTTTTCATACCTCTCGGCAAGGGATTCTGAAGAATCCATCAAGGGTACATCTCTGTTCGGTTGGCAGAGACAGCCATGATAATAACAGCCGAGAAATTCAAAAACCTCTCTTGTTTCATCACAGAAACCGTCCACCTTCCATTGGGGAAGTTCGGGAAGCCGTACTTCACGTCCGTTACCTGCATGACGTATAAATACGTTCCTCTCCTTGGCTTCGTGGATAAGCCACATCAACGATTTTTTAGAATGCCTGTCTGCCTTTCTATAGCCACAGGAGGGAGCAATGCCAATGGTCTCAGGTTTAAGGAATAACTGTCTAAATATTCTGTTACAGGCCGATGCAATAGTGATAGACTCTAGGAAAATATCTATATTGGCAATTTGTTTGAACAGATTTTTAAAGAGAGTGCAGGCTTCTCTCAGTACAGTAACATCGGCCTGGCAATACCTCTCCAGTTCTACACGGGTATTGAACGGCAGATTTTTAACGGTCTCGAACCAAGTCTTGAAAGCTTCTCTATCTTTCACAGACATGGTGTCCGGTCCGTAAAGATCTTGGTTCGGGTGATGTGGGAGAATACTGTTGAGGTTCTGTGCCGTATTCCACAAATGTGGAAAGTAGCCCTTAACAGCGTCTTTTAGGTCAAAGGTCTGAGGGAAACTACGCAGAGGCAGCGGAATGAAGTTCAGACTATCTAGAAAAGTTAGATGGTGCATCTTCATGCAAAGGATCTTGCATCCAGACATAATCAAGTCGGGAGTCCACTGTTGCCTAATAGCATAGTCGAGAATGAATTGGAGATCGAACGCTCGAGCATTGTGAGCAATAACAATGATCCTATCGAACGCTCTATCCATTCTCAGATAGTCCATGAATCCACAGACGGGATCTTCCCAGAAAGAATGACTGCGTTGCCCGCATCTGGCGCACTCTTCGTCTTGCGATGTCTCGCAAAGAGAACAAAACTGCTGTGCACAAATCAGATTGGGGACGTGAAGAAAGGTATTGTCTTTGATACGGGTATTCTGTGTTGTTTCTATGTCGAATATCACATACAATACCTTGTTTGAACGCTTAGTCTCTTTCAGTGGTGCCATGTAACATTTATGTCCTGTCTCTGCTTGAAATTTATTACAAATATTACAAAAAATTTTGAAGCATTCATGTTTAAGCTGAAATGTTGTAAACTTTCCACAGTTTAGACATTTCTGCAGAGCCATGCATACAGTGCGCCCTTGAATCTTGGTACGCTTATGATTTTCGAAACATGTCTGCCCACGAAAATATCTATGACAAACATCGCAATTCACCAAGTCCTTGCAAGGGTTGCAAGGAGGTACCGATCTACAACAAAAGCAGACGTAATCGCAGGAATGTTGCGCTCCTCTTCTGAAACCATTATGACACCCTGGGCATATGAAACGTTTAGCCATTGCAGCGGTCAGGTTTGTTATGGTATGGTAATGGAGGGTGTCTCTGTCATAGAGTAGATAAAGTATTTCTTTCCCCACATTACCACCGTCGTACAGTACAGAATAGAGATTAAAGCCGCTGTAAACTACAAGTCTATATCTATCCTTAATATGGGCCTGAATCTTCTCCAGCTCAGGGATACCTCCACCTCGCGAGAGATCGACACCTGAGTTTCTGATCAGATCGTCCACTTCTGCTTTGAGTTTTTTGCTTGTCATGTTGTTATCTATATATGATTTATAAATTTTACGATCGCTAACTCTAGCAATAGCGATGATTATGGCGAATGCTAAACAGTTCACGATTGCCTGTACGAAGACTACACTTCTCTTCAAATGGGCAAGTACACCAGTCGTACGCCCCTTCATAGGTATACCGTCGCCACGTCCCCCGTTTCCGTTTGGCATATGGACAATGTCCAGAACCAAACGCAAACGGTCGGTGGCATTGAAACGGGCGTTCGACTGGCATACTTTGCTTACGACGCCTGAAATCACATCTACACTGATGTGATCTTTACGCCTAAACGAGATACCAATCGGCTTATCGACCTCGTTTTCCTCATTGAAAATCGAGATCCCTACCATGTCATGGTCTCTCGTATCGACTAGGGCATGGTCTATAACGGCTTTAAGAGCCGTCTCAAAGGGGTTGGGTCCTGCATTTTCAGCTGGTTCTTTGAGTCGGACCACTAGCTGCAAGCCGGCAGAGTTGAACCTTTTGTACTCTTTACGAGTACTCTCGACAACTGTAAACAATGGAGAGGGTCATTCTCCGAATTCGAAGAAGTACCCTCCCCCTCATTGTCAGACATCATATCCAACTCTTCCTCGCTTGCAGCTAGCTCATCATTAGATTCAACTGCGTCGTCCTCCGAGTCTGACAGCGTCACGGTCTCTATTCCATCATCTGAATCAGAACTAGAGACTGTATAAATCTCCGGCCTTGATTCAGATAGTGTAACACTATCCGTTTCGCTCTCAGAATCAGAGGAAATAATATAGATAGGGGCTGACATTATTATTATTATTATTTTTGCTACACTCAAATATGACTGAATCTGTAATGGAAAAATACAACACATGAATGTAACAGTATAATTAACATATAAATGTATGGTAATTAAAAGCACACTAACACTCACCTTAAATGTAGGAAGCGTTGTAGTACACTGAGAAGTGAAAAGTAAGATGTGTCTATTTATACTAGCTTTCGAAATGTTATTTTAGAAAGTATGAAGCTTTGGAATTTTCCTGTGTCGTAATGTATTTGCTATGTTTGCGTTATCTGTCTAGTTACTTACTACATCATCGAAAAGTTATTTTGAAAGCATGTATTTACGGATTCTTATCTTAACTTAGGAATGTGGGTAAACATGTATCTATCTATCTATTCAGGTAACTCAACCACTTACACTAATGTATTTGTTATGTTTGCGTTATCTGTTTACTTACTTGCTACATCATCGAAAAGTTATTTTGAAAGCATGTATTTACGGATTCTTATCTTAACTTAGGAATGTGGGTAAACATGTATCTATCTATCTATTCAGGTAACTCAACCACTTACACTAATGTATTTGTTATGTTTGCGTTATCTGTTTACTTACTTGCTACATCATCGAAAAGTTATTTTGAAAGCATGTATTTACGGATTTTTATCTTAACTTAGGAATGTGTGTAAACATGTATCTATCTATCTATTCAGGTAACTCAACCACTTACACTAATGTATTTGTTATGTTTGCGTTATCTGTTTACTTACTTGCTACATCATCGAAAAGTTATTTTGAAAGCATGTATTTACGGATTCTTATCTTAACTTAGGAATGTGGGTAAACATCTATCTATCTATCTATTCAGGTAACTCAACCACTTACACTAATGTATTTGTTATGTTTGCGTTATCTGTTTACTTACTTGCTACATCATCGAAAAGTTATTTTGAAAGCATGTATTTACGGATTCTTATCTTAACTTAGGAATGTGCTCTCAAGGTCTCTGTTACTACGTCATACTGTTGCTCTGAGAGTTTTGTATAAAAGACCTGTATTTACGGGCTCATGTTAAGTGTGTAAGCGGATCTACAGTTGTTCAGTCATCTTCTTCTTCTACTTTTAAAAAAAAACTTATAAGGTAAGACTACATCTACACTATTTTTATGATATATAATCTTTACAGCTTTGTGTGGTACTTTTATTATTAATATAAGTAAAGTAGTTAATCAGACTTCGTTCTTGTTTTTTTTTTTTTTTACAGATGAGCTCTCTAGTTGCGAAATTTAACTCAGCATCGTCTTTACCAAGGTGTGTAGGAATGTCAGAGCTCGAAGAGAACGTGCCTTACAATATTGTTTATGCGACCATAAAGGAAACACGATATGGCCGTTGCGTGTTATTACATATTCGAAAGAGCGAAAGTATAGATCTGCTGTCGGTATTCTTACCCAAAAAGTATACCGATGTATTTAGCGAAACAGAGATCTGCGAAATAAACAGTGGTGAAATCAGGGTTGATCTGATTTATAAAGGAACTTTCCCAAATTCAAAGGCATATAACCTATCCTTGGTTAATGCCTAGGTACATGTTTCTCCCTCAAATGATACTGTTGTTATGAATGTTTATTACTTCGCAAGTGTTTGTGTTGAGGTACTGAACATATGGATATTGTAATGTTTAATTCATTCCCATATACACTACAGATATTAAATAAATAATTCTTCTTCAGGGGTAATGAATGTATTGAAGGTATTATAAAAAAAAAAGGAATGTAATGTAATGTAATGTTTCCTAAAACATATAACTATTGCTATGAATGTTTATTACTTCGCAAGTGTTTGTGTCGAGCTACTGAACATATGGATATTGTAATGTTTAATTCATTCCCATATACACTACAGATATTAAATAATTCTTCTTCTAGGGTAATGAATGTATTGAAGGTACTATCAAAAGAGAAATGTAATGTTTCCTAAACCATATAACTATACGTAATTAATTATTGTTTTGCTTTCATCAGGGACTGTCGCATAGTTGATTTGCAAGGCTATTATGAACAGAGTACAAAAAACTTTATACTGAAAGAATATGCTTCATTTGATCTTACTACTACTACTGCCTTTCCTGTGCTTCACCTGTTATTTGAATCACCAAAAGACTGTATTGTGGATGGGGGTACTAAGCATTTTCTTGAACATTTTTATCATGGACTGCACTACGAGTTTGGTGTTGAGAAGTACGATCAGTTGTCTTGTATAATACAAAATGATTTAGGAAACTGTGTGTATGTATTTGTAAAAGGCATTGAAAAAAGACGTTTTCTACAAACTATAGTTTCAAAAGATGTTCAAATCATGGATCTTACGAACTATGAATGTCCAAGCTTAAGATGTCTTCCTAAAACTAACATAACTTGTGAATATCATAGTTTCCCCTATGGAATGTGTTCGTATAGGAATGTAATAGCTTTACAAACATGGCTGATGAATGACAACATGTGTAGCTTTTTTGTATAAATAAATACATAAAGGACAAATGTAATAAATGTTGTTGTTACGTTTTGAAGTATTAGAAAACACTTCTGGTAAATATATATATAACTAAGTCACATTGTAATAATATTAATAATAATAAAAAAAATCAGATTCACTTTGTATCGTATTATTATTATTTAAATAATGTATTCCTTTCCTCTCACACAATCCTGCTCCTATGTCAGGATTCAATTTATTATATAGACCTAGTAAAAAGTGTTCCTTATTACAGGGCATGGAGGCACTGAAGGTGCCAGGAGGTTGAATAGTTTCAAAAGATATTCAAATCATGGATCTTACGAACTATGAATGTCCTAGCTTAAGATGTCTTCCTAAAACTAACATAACTTGTGAATATCATAGTTTCCCCTATGGAATGTGTTCGTATAGGAATGTAATAGCTTTACAAACATGGCTGATGAATGACAACATATGTAGCTTTTTTGTATAAATACATAAAGGACAAATGTAATAAAATGTTGTTGTTACGTTTTGAAGTATTAGAAAACACTTGTGGTAAACATAATAATCGTTAAGTATCTATATATCTATATAACTAAGTCACATTGTAATAATATTAATAAAAGTCAGATTCACTTTGTATCGTATTATTATTTAAATAATGTATTCCTTTCCTCTCACACAATCCTGCTCCTATGTCAGGATTTAATTTATTATATAGACCTAGTAAAAAGTGTTCCTTATTACAGAGCATGGAGGCACTGAAGGTGCCAAGAGGTTGAGGCTCCCGGATTTGAGACATTCGGCACAAAAAAAGGTGTTAATGTTGTCATCAATACGCATCGAAACTAGCACAATGAACCAATATTAGCATTTTTTTTTTTTGTTTTGTTTAAATAAACTGTCACTATAAAATCCTCGGAGCACACAAGAATAGTTTACGGTGTAATATAGCAAGTGTATCAATTGAACGTAATGTGGTTGCTATTATAGACTTCAACTGTATAATACATATGTTTGCATCCATTAAGACTAAGAAGGCACATTTTAAATTTTGTTTTGTTTTGTTGTGACACCGAAACTTCTTTAAATCAAACTATCCATATAATTAGGTGGAAACGCACACAATGAACATATATTAGCTTTTATTTTTACTTACAATTTTCATAGCTCTGAACCACAAACATTTTGTACTAAAACTGTTATTATAAAATCCTTGAGTCAATTAATAAAGAGCGGTTTCACTATAAAAGCCCAGCGCAATCATTAAAAAAAAACAATAAACTGTCACTTAATTATTAGTAAATAAAAGAAAATATGATTACTTACCAGAGGATCAGATGGATGACTTCGCAAACACACTATGAGGTCACTCTTAACTTAGAACTGTACAGAAACATGTATTTATACAGAAAAATGAATCACTTTCAAATGACGTCACACCTTTAAAATTCTCTCTCCCCCAAGAGAAAAGATTGTATCACATATTTTTATCTCTAAACAAGCCAAGGGATACATTCCAGAGGTACACTTCCGTGTTTTTTGTTTCGCAAGAGATAAGATATGTTTGGAATGCGACCCTTATAAAGACATGTTTTAGCCATTAGGATACATGAGAGAATCTGTTTATACAATCATATTCCCTGACAGACGTATTTGTGTGCGAGTCACTTGTTAACAGAATACGGAAAGATGCAAAAGCTTATTATTATAACTATGTGTAAACATTACATATCGTTTCATTCCTACGTTACCTGCATTGCACTGTAGGTATGAACCAGGGAATACAATAACGCATAAAAGCGTATCCTTTTGTTTGAAAAATTCCTATGACGTCATGTAGCAAAGGACCTAAGTGGGCGTCGGGGGGAGGCGTCGGATGGCATAAGGTCCTAACTTTTAAACGGGGCGTCTGGAGGAGAAGGGGTTAGCACAGGATGAAAAGGCGTCTCTCCCTGTTTCGAAACGTGTATAATAGCGTCCAAACCATACCCATGACGTCATTTGCCAAAAGGGCACAACTAGGGCGTCGGGGGGCGGCGTCGGAGACGTCGGAACACCATAGGACGAAAGGGCACATCGCGCGCTTTCATATGATACCCATGACGTCATGGCGTCGCCGGTACAAAGGGCACAACTCAGGCGTCGGGGGCGGCGTCGGTTGGCGGCCATTTTACTTTATACGCCCACACATACTACTACCACAGCCTGCACACACTACTACAACAACGTAAAAATGTCAAGTTGGGATGTCATGGTTATGTTTTGGCAGATGATAGTTATTACACATAACACATAGGCCTAGCTGTTAATTTCATAAACATGGACAGTTATTTCTTTTCGGATATTAAGAATTAATTTAGGAGGCATTAGAGCACGTTTATAAAAATAAGATTAATAATCATTGTACAAATTAATATGAACTTGGAGCAACTTTACTTATTTTCAATAATAATGCTTGAGCTTTGGCAGGGCAATGCACACGGTTTAATTGTCCGGAATATAAATGGATTTGCTTGCGCAAATTCATCTGATAGCTGAATCACGGCAACTGCATATGAATGTAAGAACTACATTCCTGACGCAATCTGACAATCGCAGTGGGACAATAAATTGTCTAATTTCGTAAAATTCTTTAATTTTTGACGACGAAACAGCATGCTGCATAATTCTGTCCGTTTGGAAATCCATACTTTTCTTATGGCGCTTCCTCAAGTCAGATATTTTAAAATTCCGGTTATCTTTCCCTTGTGTATGACTGTTAATCTGTCAATGAGTTTGTCTCTCATGAAAGTCATAGTTGCGAAGGTAAAAGAAATAATCAATTCTGCTAGTATCTACTCTTATACAATTCAACGGCCCTAAATAGCGTGCTTGCTCGCTCGCCCGCTTCGTGTGTTCATCGGGTATACTCGGCGATGTTCGTCTCTCGCAATGTAAACTTTCACAATATTATACAAATATAATACCGTTTGGAAAACCGTTTCTTTAATTTATAAGGCCTAAGTGAATGAACACAATGCACAAATATTCTAATTTTATCTTTACTTACAATTTTCATAGCTCTGAACCACAAACATATCTGTAGATTTCTTAAACATCCTGGAGTCAATTAATAATGGCGGGCGAAACCGCGGGCACATGCTGTAAAATATTGATGGTTTAACCCTTGAAATGTCGCTGATAATAAAAATGCAAACAAACCATTCCTTCCCTTGAAACATTATATAATTTCTGAAAATTGCACTGAACTGATCAAAATAAAATTAACATCATTTTGTCTGTTAACAAACAATTGAGAAACAATATGTATTATCAGTGTTAGGTGGCTTTGAGACTGCATAAAACTTACGACATAATTAATTTCTGTAATCTACATATTGAAGGAACGTATTTTGAAGGATAATGGTTGACCATAATGCCTGCGTTCCTTCTAAGAGGCCACGATTAAATATTGGGGAATCGATTATGGAATATAATGAAAAAGAGGAACAGAAAATTGCTGCTAAAGCTGCACATGAAAGAAAAAGGAAGTTATCTGCACAGCAAAAAGCTGCTAAAGCAGAGAATGATAAAAGAAGAAACCAGAACTCAACTCAAGAAACAAGAGCTGCTAAAGCAGCAAATGACAAACGAAGAAACGAGATCTTATCTCAAGAAAAAAGAGCTTCTAAAACAGTGTACAATAAAAGAAGGAACGAGAACCTATCTGAAGAGAAAAAGAAAGCTAATGCTGGACGAATGAGAAATTTACGAGCAAGTCAGACTGCTACACGAAGTTCAAAGAAGAAAAGTTTCAAGACCATAGCTGAAGAAGCACTTGAAAACGAAAGTACCATAGCTGAAGACTACTGTGGGAAATTGAGTGAAGTATGCTTTGCATGCAAGGCCAAGCATTTTGAGGATGAATCTTTTGAATATGACAAGACCGAGAATGGAAATGGTGAAACAATTCGCTGCAAAAAGTACAGCCAATGTTGTGAAAAAGGACAAGTAAATCCGACTTCACTGTATACAAAAGATGAACATAAAGTGTACCCTCAGGTATTAAAACAATTACTGATAAAGGAAAATGATGTCGGAAAAAACTTGATGGAGAACATCAGAGCAGTGAACAGTTCTTTTGGATATGCGTCAACGGGTGCCAATATCTCTCCACCTTCTGGATATGGGATATTGTTTTCGAATACACGGTCAAATTTATCATCGCACAGGAACCTTGCATCCTGCAGAAGGAAAATCAAGACAATACGCTCAGTTATATATTCTTGATACCAAGGAGGCTAATCAAGAAAGAATGAAACACTCTGCAAATAAGAACGTTGATCCTGCCGTATTTAACATAATAGCTGACTTTATGCAGGTAAACAATGAACTAGCCAAAAAATATCGAATGCTTCATGAAGTTGAAAAAGAATCCATGCGTGAAGCACAGGCTAATGGAAGTTCTGAATCAGTCGTAACAATGGCAATAATTAGCGACGGCAATTACGACAAAAGAAGATATAATGCTGCGACTGCAGATGAAGTAGCTGTTGTGTTTCAGAATAAAGATGGTGAACCACCATTAGAAAGAGACTTGCTGATTCATTTGAGACCTCAACCTGGAGATCCTAATAAAGGTGTTAAGCGAGTTGATATACTAAATATGCATCTTGATGCAATGGCTTATCCTTTACTATTTCCATATGGACAGAGAAGCTGGGGAATAGATTTAGAAAGAACTACCAAGAAAGGGCTGAAACGCCTAACGTTAATGGACTACTATGCGTACATTTTTTCGATAAGAGATTCCTTCAACCAATTTTTGAATGCTGGGAAACTAACACAACAGTACTTTGTTGACGGGTACGTTAAAATGGAAGCAAATCGTCTGAGTTATATTCAAAACAATCAGAGTGAATGGAGAGGAGATACCCTTAAAGGGTTTCAAGATTATATTGTTTCGGAGGCTGAAGCCCAAGGGAAAAAACCCAGGAAGGTAATTATACTTCCGTCATCTTTTCAAGGAAGTCCGAGATTTATGCAGCAGAACTATCAAGACGCTATGTCTATTGTGACTAAATACGGGAAACCAGACATTTTCGTCACTATTACATGTAATCCTAAATGGAAAGAGATACAAGAGAACCTGGAACCCTGGCAAAGCTCTGAACATTGGCCAGATTTGTTTGCAAGGGTGTTTAAAATGAAACTGGACAAAATATTAAAGGAAATTACAAAAAACGAAGGTGGAATTTTTGGAAAAGTTATCGCTTTCATTTATGTCGTTGAGTTCCAAAAACGTGGTTTACCTCATGCACACTTACTATTGATTCTTGATAAAGATTCGAAATTAGATACTACTTAAAAAATCGATAAGGTGGCAAGAGCTGAAATTCCTGAGGAAAAGAAGAACCCAAGACTTTTTGCAAATGTTACAAATAACATGGTGCATGGTCCGTGTGGCAAAGGTGTCAATAGCCTTTGCATGATTGGTGATATATGCACGAAAAACTTTCCAAAAGTTTTTCAAGACAAAACTATAGGAGGTGACAATATATATGATGGATATGCTATTTACAGGCGAAGAATTGGAAAGGAAGTGACGGTGAAAGGAAGAAAGATTGACAATAGTTGGATTGTACCTTACAATCCATATCCTTCATTGAAGTACAATTGTCATATAAATGTGGAAGTCTGCGCATCGATCAAGTGTGTGAAATACTTATTTAAATATGTATATAAAGGCCACGACTGTGCCAACATTGAAATCAAAGAAGCTAATACTATTAGTCATGACGAAGTAAAGAAACATGTTGATTCGAGATACGCGAGTGCACCAGAAGCTGCATGGAGAATTTTTGGACATTCGATGCATGGCCATTCTCACTCAATTGAAAGACTTGCGGCACACTTACCAGGAGAAGAGTACGTTATGATAACAACAGGAGCATCAAGTGAAAAATCATCCAAAGGAGCTGTTGAAAAGCAAGTAGAAAATGCAGAGAAAAAGCATACTACTTTAACGGCATGGTTTGAACTCAACAAAATAAATGAAAAAGCACGGGATCTTTATTATTGGCAGATACCTATGGAATTTACTTGGTTGAAATCTGAAAAAAAAAATGGAAAAGTAGACAGGGGGGATTTAACAAAGTAGTGCGAATGTACACAGTAACTCCTAAAGATGCTGAGAGATTTCATTTGCGCCTTCTCCTGCTGAATGTGAAAGGAGCTCAAAGTTTTGAAGACTTGCTTACCTATGAAGGAATTACTTTCAACACGTTTCGCGAATCAGCAAAAGCTCGAGGACTTTTAGAGGATGATAGAGTATGGCAAAGCACCGTCGATGATGCAATAGCTTGCCAAATGCCAAAGCAAATGATACAAGTTTTTGCATATATATGTGCATACTGCAATCCTTCTGATCCTAAAAAAACTGTGGAATGACAACATCGCTGATTTTAAAGAATATTTTTGCAAAAACATGCACCAAAACGTTGGTGAATGCAAAAATTGTGAGTTATACGCTTTGAAAGAGCTTAAACAAGTCTTGATTTCACTTGGAGCAAGTTTAGATCAATTTGGTTTGACAGAGCCTCCTGCAAACTTGCCTGATTTTGATGCGGATCCCATCGATATACAATATGAACGACGTGAAGCGAAATAATGATTGAAACATTAAATGAAGATAAAAAAAAAATGCATTTGACTCTATAATGATTGCAATAAATGATGAGACTCCACGATCGAAGTGCTTTTTTCTTGATGGACCAGGCGGAAGTGGCAAGACGTATTTATATAAAACGTTGATTCATTATTTAAAAGGGCAAGAATTAATTGTTTTGCCTACTGCTTCAACAGGAATCGCAGCAAATTTGTTACATGGAGGTAGAACGTTTCACTCATTATTTAAACTGGGTATTCCTATTACAGAAAAGACTGTATGTGGAATAAAATCACCTTCAAAAGAGGCCGAGTTGTTGCGGAATGCAGATTTGATAATAATTGACGAAAGTACAATGGCTGCATGTCATGCGTTGGACGCAATTGACCGCTTTTTCAGAGAAATTATGGAATGTTTGGGCGGAAAAGATATTCCATATGGAGGAAAGGTGATACTGTTGGGAGGAGATTTTAGGCAATGTCTTGCAATTGTTCCACATGCGAAAAGATCTGCGATTGTACAAACGAGCCTAAAATACAGCTCAGTGTGGAATACGTTTACACGTTTGACTCTGAAAAATAACGTTAGATCTATCGATCTCGGATACAGCGAGTGGCTGTTGAGGGTAGGAGATGGTATTCTTGCAAACCGATATGGGCTAGGAGATGATATTATAGAAATACCGAAGAATATTATATGTTATGGTTCCATTGTTGAGGAAATTTATGGACACAAAATAAGCATTGATAATGTGAAAGAAATGTCAAAGAGAGCCATTTTATGTCCAAAAAATACTACCGTTGACAAAATAAATAATGACATCCTTAACTTAATCGAAGTCGAAGAATATACTTACAAAAATATTGACAAGACAGATGCTGAAGGAAATGACGGAACAGACTTTCCAGTCGAGTTCGTTAATAGTCTTACTCCTTCAGGGATGCCACCTCACATTTTAAGATTGAAATTGGGCGTAGCAATTATGTTGATGCGAAATTTGAACACAAAGGAAGGTTTGTGCAATGGAACAAGACTTTACGTAACAGGATTGCAAAGGAATTTGATTAAAGCCAAAGTGCTGACTGGATCTGCAGAAGGAAAAGAGTATCTTATATCAGAATAGATTTATCACCAACAGATACTGGCCTGCCATTTAAACTTACAAGAAGGCAGTTTCCTGTAAGGGTAGCCTACGCAATAACTATTAATAAGTCCCAAGGACAGACTTTAGATAAGGTCGGAATTTATTTGCCAGAATAAGTGTTCATGCATGGACAACTATATGTAGCATTTTCGAGAGTGAGACGTTCAGAGGATGTAAGAGTTAAGGTGGAAAACACATCAGAACAGGGGAAGTTACTTGACCACTCTGATGTAGTTTTCACAAAAAAATGTAGTATACGATGAGATATTTTAAATAAATGGTGCAAAAATATGTTGCACAAACTTTCTCGCATATAGGCCTACGTGTTAAAGGCTAGCACAGAAAAAAGTAAATTATAGGAACAATTAAATTTTATTTATTACATTTTCATAAAACTAAGAAGTATCTAGAACGGAAACAACAAAAAATAATAATAATGAATGACAGTAAAACTGCATATTATTAGTACTACTACTATGACTACTACTACTACTACTAGGGCCTACTACTACTACGGGAAAATTCAAATATAAGTCGCACCTTGGGATGAATCGGCCCCACCCACTGATGCAGTTTCTTTTATACCACGATCTAGCGAATTCTTCTCTCCTCGTATTATGAAGAAACTCGTGATTGGACGTTGGAGGTCTGACGTCATACCGCTAGACGAGAGGTGACAGGCTGACAAACCTCGCGGGAGATATAATATGCCACATTTTCGAAACCTACAAACAGTGTATCGTACATTATTCGAAAATGCAAGGGCGCTTCGCTACGGCTGCCGCCTCCGCTTCGCGCACTTAACTATGTGGTTAGTATTATGCATTATTTAGCTATATGTAGAGGTGGATACAAGGCACTTACGACAATATACAAGGACAGTGTGTACAATGCACTTGCGACAGTAAACAAGGACAGTTGGTCACTCTGCTTCGCTCAGAAACAAAATACATCACACAGTCCGGGCAAATGTGAATATCGAATGGGCGGAGCTTAAGGGGCGACTTATATTTGAATTTCGCCACAACTACTACTACTACTACTACTACTACTACTACTACTACTACTACTACTACTACTACTACTACTACTACTACTACTACTACTACTACTACTACTACTACTTAGGTAATAATATTATTGCACGCAACTGCATGTAGGTTATATCACGTGTTTAGTATGGTTGCGTGAACCATTAGTCTATAGTAACAACTCATTCGCGTCATCTGTTTCTATTGTTTAATGATGTCTTCTTATGTGGTATTCAGTTTAAACGATTATAATATCCAGTTACATAACGGCAATGAGTTATGGAAAATAAGCAAGTCCTACAAACCCGGCGTTTGCCTTTGCGAACGAGGAAACCATGAAAAACCCAAGTCAATTCGGGCGGCCACGAGGTTTGATTTGAACTCAGGACCTCTTCCCTGTTAGCCTATACCACCTCGCTGTAATTGGTTTTGCCGTGTTCATTACGACTGAGCTAAACTGACTGCATTTACAACAATAAGTACATTAGGCCTATAGTTTTCTTGTTACTAGGGGCAACGAAATGTCATTCACATATTTTAATTGATGTGTGTTCTGAAATTCGCATTTAAGCCGTCCTTATTTCGTTTTTATATTGATATCTATTAAATGTATAAAGAAATGTGTTAAACAAAAAATGTTCATTTTAAATTTCTCTACAACTTTACTGTGGTAAATTTTCATGTATCGCCTACTGTAATGGATATAATCTACTAGAATTGAAAATGGATACGAGTAAAGTACCCCTTAAGTCATTTTTGCAGAAATACGGATATAGCCATTTTATTAGTCATAGATAAGAGTTTCGAATTTTAAATTTTTCGAACGCCACCATTGGTGCGACGGTAGCAACCGCAACCAGCTAAGCCACGCCCACCGCGAGTATATAAGCAGCTCCGTTTCTCCAAACAGTCCAGTCAGCGTCAAGATAGCAGCCACTGAAGAAGTTCCCCACAGCGGGAGCGAAACGTCTGGCGAGACTTGTAATTTTGCCTTTGGACCACGGCCCACAGCCCGGAAGATGCTTCAACTCCAAGATTCCGGCCGTGAAAGCCTCAGATTAACTATTTATTAAAATCGTTAGAGCCATTTTTTCAAAAATCAAATTTTTTAAAAAAGTTTTCATGAAAAGTCCCCTTAAAATTTCAGTTACAAAACTAAATTTCTGGGCGGTTCGACAAAATTTGGAAAAAGTCCTTAATTCAAAAAATGAAGTAAATGCTTGTCCACAGACAGACGGACAGACAGACGGACAGACAGACGGACAGACGTCAATCCAAAAACACGTTTTTCGGTTTCTAGGCATCGTGAAACATGCTTTCCTAATGTTAACTCGATTTCGATTTTTTGTCACGATCACAATACTTTCTCTATACTACGTATATGCGAGAAAGTAATAAAAATTGATGAAGCCAGCGCTGACTTTTGTAAATGTATTGTCAGTGCCTTCAGGATTGTAGACCTGTAAGTTTCGTATTTAAGATCATTTTAACCGTGGCAAAGTCACGGGCTATTTCCTAGTAGAAAAACAAATAGATGCTCTAGCCCAGTGGTCTCCAACTCGCTGTATTTTGTGCGCGTGCAAATAGGCTTGCACCGTGCGACCCTTTTGCACCACGTTACGTCAGTCTGAGACGAGGTACCGTTGACAGGGTGGGTCGTCTCTTTCGCCAACTTCCAAGCATTAAGTCGTGTGTAGAACGTAATCCAATATATAGACCATCGACCCCTACATCGATGGTAATATATACCAATATAGAGGTTTGAGTGACGTTTCCCCGAACTATATTTCCCCGACTGCACAGACATGCAGCTAGTATTTTGTCTATGTGCGGAACTACGTACATATGCGAACAGTTTTTTTTTTTACTGATGAAAATAAAGAAAACCCCGAGCAGAAGTCAACTGTCAGATTGCAACGTAAAATGTGAACTTAGACTGGCCACTGCACAAATATTGATTCCAAATGTTGAAAAACTAGTGCATCAAAAGAGACAACAAAAATCAAGAAAACTAGCTTCCACTAGTGAGTGATTTTGAGTTTTATTTTAGCTATTATTTAATACTGCTGTATTAGATGGAGATTATACTTTCGCTGAATTTTGTTTGAAATATAACTTTGGTATTAATAATTGTGTTCAATAATATAAATGTGGAAGTGTGTCATTTAAAGGAATGAGTCTAGATTTTGTTTTCATTTCACAGAACTTGTGGCATTAAATTTAATTATTATAAAACTGAATAAAATCAGGGACTTTTCAACTATGTTTTTGAAGACCCTACCAACCACGCATGGCTACTGCACGTATAATTCCTGGGAAAATAGACATAGTTTATTTGATGTCACCACTTTATACTTTGAATCTACAGAAATTGATAAACTTCGAAACTTTTGGGTATAGCAGAATTAATTTGTGTGTATTATTTTGCTAGGAATAGCCTATATTGTACATTATTTGAATTGTTACAAACATCAAGACTTCACGAATGCTCTTTATATAAAACATAAGTAAATGCTAATGAAACAATAACTTAATAACACATTTATACAATAATCATCTGTTGATATTCCAATATAATTTGTGAATTTCAAAAGCCTAATGAACATGCGGCCACTGAACCCAAGAGAGGCAGAATACCACGCGGTGTTTGCACACTAAATGATTCTAGCGTGCAATGGGTAAGTTGGCACTTACTGCTGTACTCAATGTGCAACGAGTTGATGGCCGCTGCGTCTAGTCAAACATATAGCCCCTCTGACGGTTCTAATGAAGGCAGTTCAGCAAACCAAGGACTGCAACAAAATTAATACCGAGAGATACAGAAGAAACCTCCACGATCCCTGACAAGCTGCAAGCATTGTTATTGAAAATCGTAAAGTTGCTCCAAGTTCATATTAATTTGTATTTAGTTGTTAATATTTTTAAAAGCGTGCTCGTATATGCCTCCTAAATTAATTCTATATATCCGAAAAGAAGTAACTGTCCATGTTTATGAACTTAACAGCTAGGCCTATGTGTTATGTGCAATTCCTGTCATCTGTCAAAATTATAACCATGACATCCCAAGTTGACATTTTTACCGTGCATGCGTGGTCGGTAGAGTGTTACAGAACACACGTCGGCTGCTTGACTACTACTGCGTTAAATCTAAAATTCTTGCTATACCCAAAAGTTTCGAAGTTTATCAATTTCTGTAGATTCAAAGTATAAAGTGGTGACATCAAATAAACTATGTCTATTTTCCCAGGAATTATACGTGCAGTAGCCATGCGTGGTTGGTAGGGTCTTCCTGTATGTAGTCGCAAGTCAATCGTCAAGCACAAACACCACAACGTATTTCAAATTTTTCCCACCTTGTGCGCTGCTGCTCCTCCGCGCGCGTGCATTCGGTTGGCATTCTGCCCGTATAACTTCATAGGCGTTTTCTCTGCGCGCGTTCTTTCCGCAATTTTACCGGCCGCTAGGCGAAAAAACCGCCTATTCCCATTTTTCCTCGTCTGAAGGCGCGGTTATTCCGTCCGTGTAATTTATAACATTACCTACCCATTGACCCAATAGATACGCGTTTCGTTCGCCGACAATCGGCCGCGTTTTTTCGGTCTCCGTGTAACATGGGCCAATTTATACGGGCGGATTGTCGACCGAATTCACGCGCGCGGATGATTGTATAGATGTGTTGCCATTTTTAAACTTCCTACCCCGTACATTTTGCCCTCGAAAGTCCGGCGACCGAAATTCGGTTCGTATAAAATGGTCAATATAGGCCCGAATATTCGGCCGCGTTTATTCCGTCCGTGTGGCAAGGCCTTTACGTAGTATTTTCTATCCTGAATTTCCTACTCAGCAAATATATTTAATGTACCATACTTAAAAAATTAATAATTCCTCTATCCAATGAATATTTTATTGCTAATTCTATTGATTAATTATTTATGATTACTATTTCTATAGACTGTTTTAATATAATTATTTTGCATTTCATTAATATGGTTTTGGTAAATTGTAGGGCCGATTTTTCGCTCCAGAATGATAAATGTGTATGTTTCAACAGGTTCTTTTAGTCCAGGCAACGAAGGAAAAATAAGAAAAAAAGAATCGTGTAGTTTTGACGTTTGGCAGAGTTGTCGGAGGGAGTGTGCTGAACAATATACTAAAAGTCCCCGAGGGTGGGGATGAGCTGGGGACCCATAGAAGGTTCCTTTCATTGGTTTTTCGCTTATATCTAAACAACGATGCATCGTAGAGGAAAAATTGCTGTATACAAAATTTAAGCCGATAAAATTTCCTACAAGTTTGATTCTACACAATGTTTTTAAATTTACAATAGTTTTAGAGATATCGACCACCAAAAATAGAAAGAAGAAAGAGGACAAACTCTTTCGCCTCACGCTTTTCGACACACTTTAATTTCTTGTGCTCCAGCCCTTAGATATATAGCAATGTCCTCTTAAAATAAGTTGTAGAGCAATAAAATCCCTTTAAAATGAGTAGTCATTTGTTATTTTGTATATAAATGTCCAAAGGTTATGAGAATTTTATGTTTCGGACAAATTTCAAGGTGTCGAAAGAAAACCGTACATCACACTTTCTCTTTATTTAGGGATATACAGGGTGTTTCAAAAATACTTCTACAAACTTTGGGCATGGGTTTCTTACACCAAAATAAGGACAAAAATTCATATAAACATATGTCCCATAGTCCTTATTTTCTCGGATGAAGAAACTTTTCATCGACGTATCAGCCTGCTAAACCATTCGACACAATCCCGAAGTATTTGAAAGGGTGCGACAGTCCATGATTCGACGAGTGCATGCATGTCTAGAAGCAAGAGGAGGACATTTCGAGCATTTGTTATGAGTTTTGTGTGTTGACGTGTTATGAGTGTACCAATTTGTTCAAAGTTCCTAACGAGAAAACAAGGATTATGGGACATATGTTCATATGAACTTTTTTCCTTCTTTTGGTGTAAGGAACCCATGCCCGAAGTTTAGAAAAGTATTTTTGAAACACCCTGTATATATTCATTTTGTATATAATATGTATATTGTATATAAGCTGTATTTACATCATGACACATGCGAAGAAATATTATACAGCTATTATACACACAGTAACTAACAGTTAAAGTAAAGGCTCAAAATCCGAGCATGCACACAGGAAATAGCTCACCCTGTGTGTACAAACTGAGCTAACCCTACCGATAGTAGGAGGCCCTTGCCTGAAAAGGATTCAGTGGTTTTTTCTAATTCTAATTCTAATTATAGTTGCATTTATAAAAAGAAATCCCAACACGGTACAAGCACAGTAAATGTAATGGAAAATACATTTTAGTCCAGGCAACAAAGGAAAAATAGAAGGGAAAGTCATGTAATTCTGAAATTTGGCAGTGATGTGGGGGAAAGTGTCCTAAACAACATACTAAAAGTTCCCATGGATGGGGGTGAGCGTGGGGTGGGGTACGTTTAAATATAGTTTTTCTCAGTTTTCCCTAAATCCCTAAAATAACATACTATAGGTTCTAGCAAAAAATAAATAAATAAACATTTTACGCACAAAAATAAACTACGTACATTTCCTACAAAATAGATCTGAATTATGTTATGTAGTATTAATAGTTCAGGAAATAGAAGAAGATGAAGTATGACATAGTTCTGGAAATTCTTTTCTAAATGGAACTATTCTATTATATTATTTAACAAAGAAAGAGAGCAGGTAATAATTCAAATGGAACGAGGCCAAGCAAACTAGTTATTAGAAAAATATACCCATTAAAAGCTAAAATTACACATAAAACTCATTATTGCTATTATTATTATTATTATTATTATTATTATTATTATTATTATTATTGTTATTATTATTATCATTATTATTATCATTGCAAAGCTTATCCGTTTAGATTTCTTTAAAAAAATTACCTATATTTGGGAAAATGGTAAAGAATTAAATAGGCTATATTTAGAAATTGTAAGACATAGTAAGCCTACCTATTACTTTAAATAAATGTTTACTTGTCTATGTGGCTCCTGAGTAGGGTGGCCATTTCTAAAATGTCAGAAAGGAGGACATTTCTTCGGTAATCTAGCATAATATAAAACTTCAGGCAAGGACGGCTGGAGAGCAGATATTACGTAGTATAACCCTTACTAATTTTACTTAATAATTGCATTTATATAAAATAAATGATTATACACTGCTTTACTGCTTTTTGAAATGTACTGAAATTCTTTGACCCACTGAGGATTAAAAGAAGTCTTTCGTTTTGGCATTCTGGTAATTGAAGAAAAATACGGCAAACTGCAAAGAATGTACAATACAAATGGAGACTTGAACAGCAATCAACAGTACGGCCAACGCCACGTACTGCACCAAACAAATGATAGTACACTATCATCGTATGGACAAGCGTGCCAACGTTAGGAATTGATTCAGATTTTTCCGCGGCACCAACTAAACAAATGGTAGTATCGACAAGCGTGGCAACCTTAGGATTGGCAGGAACATACGGGAAAATACAAATTTTATTAATACGCTTTACCGATCCATCAGAGTTTCGAAAAGGGACAAATCAACGTCCAGCATAAAGCTGCTCCGGGTGGAGGACTGCTTAGCAAAAAGCCTTACAGTCCGGCCAAAAGCCGGACGTCTGGCCACCCTGCTCCTGAGACAATATTTGCACACCTTATTTTGTCACTGGGCAACTCGGTGCAGTGGAAAATAAGGATGCCGAAAAACTGGCAATAAATGGTCATCCGTTTGTGGAACCTGTCATGGTACATGCACAAACAGTATACCATTAGAAGAAGAAGATGAGTTTAAAATTGATGACATCCAAGCGAAAGAAGTCGTATAGACACTCTTTGATCAATACTGTATATGTGTATTGTGCCGTTCAGTTTTCGGCACCCAGTTACTATGTCATTTCAATTATTTTTTTTTTCTGGTACTTACAAGCATGGTCTTCGCTTCGCGAATTCTTTCCTCTAATTTTGCTTTATGATGCTAGTGTTTTGTTTATTCTCGTTAATCTCGCTACTCTATTTGTCTAGTTATTTATTTGGCCGCTCATGCGGTTGTGTCGCTGCCCTCACTTCTCGAGGTGGCGTTTTCTTGAGCTTGAGTGAGAGTGAGCGTTCGGTCTCAGCATGCCGCCGGGAGAAGGAGTCTGTCTCAGCATGCCGTGAGAGTAGGAGCTCTGTCTCAGAATGCCTGTCCGTCTACTGTCTGTCCGTCTTCGTAGAGTCATGTCTTAAGTCCATTAATCTACTGTCTATTCATCTAATTTTCTGCAGGTATGTCATAGTATTTTTACCTTATATTTACTTTTCGTGCTCTGGTGAGTTTTCGTTTGTTTTCTAAATTCTTTTTATATCATGTTGATCTAAATTTATTTTCTCACCAGTTTGGTTTTTGCTGTTCTAATAATTACAGTCAGGTTCGTGAAGGGATGACCATGCTATTAGAGTTTTTTGATTGCCGTTATTCAGTTTTCATGCTTTAATATTCATTTATTCTTACGATGTACTATTTGGTATATTTCTGGTTTTGTAACAGCTATATAACTAATAAAATTGTTCAGTCATGATTCTTATATGTGGATTTTCCTTTTAGTTTTCTAGTTTTCTGATATCTTTCCCGTTCCGCCTCTGGGGTAGCAATTTTGGGTAAAGGGCGCGTTACAGTATAAATACAGAGTGTTCGGTAGATAGAAAAATATAACCCTAAATTATCATACGATGTAATAGGGTTCCATTATTGGAGATTAAAAAAAATAGACAACTAAACATTTATTTAAAGTAATAGGTGGGCATACAAGGTTTTATAATTTCCAAATATATTTAATCCTTTACCATTTTTCAAATAATATTTTTAACGAAAAATTTAACGGCTAATAGACGTGGTTCATATTTCGTATAACGTGCACTCATATCATAGCTTTATAAAAACAATAACAATGAGTTTTATGTATAATGTTTACCTAGAGTACGAACATTATTCTAAGAACTAGTTTGCTTGGCATCATGCCAATTTAATTATCATCTGCTCTCTTCTTTGTTAAAAGAATATAATATCAATCAATATTTAATTTGCTGTGAGCATCAAGAAAGATGCTATAGACTATATAAAATATGATTAATTGCCAGTAAATTCAATCAATACAAATACAACAGAACAATTTTAAACATAGACCTAAGAATGACAATACAAAATAATGAATATAAAATAATGAATACAAATATAATACAAAGAATGAAATAAATGTTAATGAAATAATTTTTTTTTTTAAATATATAGGTGTACATGTCGACTCAGCCTCTAACAGAAATGAGTACCAGGAGCAATCCTGGGGTAAAGGCGGCCGGTGCGTAAGGCTGACAACCTTACCACCTTCATGTGCCAAATGTCCAAAATCTGGGAGCCTCAACCTCCTGGAACCATCTGGGCTTCCATGGCCTGTACAGGGATCACTTTATAGGTGTACATATAAAATAATTTCCAGAACAATGTCATAACTCGTCTCTTTCTATTTCCTTAACTATTAATCCTACAGAAATATTTTTTAGATCATTTTCATATGAAATTTTATGAAGTTTAACTTTGTGTATAAACTATTGCTAGATTCCATAATTTTTGGGGTATTTAGGGAAAATCGAGAGAAAGGACATTTAAACATGCCCCCACCCCCCTCACCGCCCATCCATGGAAACTTTTAGTATGTTGTTCAGGGCATCTCTGCCAAATTTCAAAACTGCATGATTCTCCCACCCCTATTTTTCCTTTGTTGCCCGGACTATAATGTATTTTCCATTACATGTAGGCCCTACTGTGCTTGTATCGCGATCGGATTTTTAATAAATGCAACTTTAGTGGTTGTGTAATATTTTTCCACTTGTTTTCACGATATAAATACAAAATATACAGCTTATATACAAAGATATAACCTCAAAATAAAGAGAAAATGCGATGTACGGTTTTCTTTCGGAATCTCGAAATCTCATTGACGTATTGGCTAACTAGTCTTCTAAGCAATGAGAAATCCCACAGTGTGGAATAGCGAATAATGGAGGGGGTGTTACAGTGCTGAGATTACAGTTGAATATGGAATCCGAAACACGGTAGTATCATAGAATATTTAACAAACTAATTCAGATACGAAGGAAGAGAAGTGGTAGCCTGAAAAATCTGTTCAGGAATTAACCGAAATTTTTATCGTAGGGGTAAACACTATATTACGGAAACCAATCATTAAAATGACAAGTGATTACAAGTCGATCAAAGTAGCTTTGAAGTGGATTTAGTGACTAATGACAATGACTAAATGTCATGTTGTACTTAGGTATGTAGAAAATGCTAGAGGGGAAGTTCTAACCACCTCATCGATTAAGAGTCGGGAGAAACAGCATAATGGGATAGCGCTTTCTGCTGCTTTAATTTAGAGATGACGACATAGTCAAGCACAAGACTCAGTCCGACAAAGGAGCAAACATTTTCATTCTTCCAATTAATTAAACCGTTAAGAAAGTTTCTTCCTTTTCTGAAGCCCCCGGCTACTAGAGATCTGTAGTCAAAACTGACAGAGAAGAATATTGGATTATTCCAACAATATCTTTATAAGGGACATTCCGCAGCCCATCCTCAAAAAATTATTACTTCGACGCATAGCATGATTATTTACATTCTCATGAACTTATCTCTTTGTTGTCTTCTGCTTCGCCGAGTATTTTAAAAAACCTTGAGTCCTACTAGAATATAAATAGGTAGGTATTTGAGCAATATCTTTAGGGTGAATGCACAATTTCAAGTAAGCAATTTTATAATAAGCAACTATTATACCGAAGTTCAAGGGGACGTACAGGTTTATGATAACAAGTTGTTTGTTATTTATTTTTAGTATGAAGTTTCTCTTCATATCGGTTGTTGAATTTTTACAAGATGTACAATATTCTGGAATTATTGACCATAAAATATATTCGACATGTACAGGGTGCGGCATTTAAAGTTTCCCATTTTCAAAACCGTGTAACACATTTATTTAAAACTGAAATAAGCTACATTGAACATTTTTAAATGGCTTACAGTCTTGGATTTGCAATTCTGGTCTTACTTTTTGAATATGATGTCCTTGAGATGCCCTCCATTAACTTCAACACATTGCTGCAATCTCCCTCGTACACTGGCCATTACGCATTGTGTGGTGTCATGCGTAACATGTGCAATTTCCTGCAAATCCACGCATAATCCACAAGCTGTCACTTCACAGTCTAAGGTCGTGGTGTGGTGCGCCATTGCAGAACAGGCCCAGAACAGAACAGGATAATGGTGCTTCGGTTTCTGTCAACTCTGAACGTTACAATCACATGCTGCAATTCCTACCAGAATCGACACATCGTAACTTGGATATTCAGAGATTGTGGTTTCAACAGGATGGTGTTGTAGCACATACTGCACATCTTTCAATGGACACCCTTCATGCTGGTTTCCCCGGCCGAATTCTTTCCAAATTCTTTCCCTCCAAATCTCCCGACCTTACTGCAGCAGATTTTTTTTTCTGTGGGACTATCTGAAGTCTAAAGTTTTCACTCATGCCCTCCCTGACATTAACAGTCTTAACAATGCAATTCAGCAGGAAAATGCAAATGTTACGCAAGACACCACACACCACGTAAAGGCCAGTGTACGAGGGAGATTGCAGCAATGCGTTGAAGTTAATGGAGGGTATCTCAAGGAAATCATATTCAAAAAGTAAGACCAGCATTGTAAATCCAAGACTGTAAGCCATTTAAAAATGTTCAATATAGCTTATTTCTTTGTTAAATAAATGTGTTACACGGTTTTGAAAATGGGAAACTTTAAATGCCGCCCCCTGTACTAACATTTCAGATACTGGGTTGACATTTTGCAACAAACCGTCTTTTATTGCAGTGAACAAGTTGAATTAAGTTTATTATATATCGGTCCAAATTTTATAGTTTCAAATATTTTAATTCATTTTGTCCACACGATAATGCTAATCAATAAAATTAGTAGACACGATGAGGTATCCCAGTGAACGAGATAAATCACGCTTATTGGTCCAACCTTTAGATTTTCATATGGTTTTAATTAATTATGTTCATATGCGTTTCAGTAATTGTAGACGCGGTGTATACTGGGCGTATCAAATTTGAAGTTTCTTACTGGTTGCTGAGAAAAGAAACTGGACGTCACTTATTATTTTAGTGCCTAAACCTGTAGGCCTAGTCAGCCTGGATGGAGTAGTCAGTATCGGGTTGTCTTTCTGTGCCCAAGGTTGCGGGTTCGATCCAGACGTAGGTCGGTGGGAATATGTGCATAAATTTCTTTCTATATCGTAGTTTTACCTCTCCCTTTTTTAGGATTTAAGCAGCCCAAGCCGCCCGGACCTTACACGGCCGCGACCTGTCGGGAGAGGGATTATCTTAGGATCACATACATATTTTTTTGACCAGACAAGGACATGGAGGGCCTCCCCGGATGAGTGATCAGCCCAATGCCGGGACCACCTCCGAGACAACATGAACACATAGGACGAGACACACCATTCACACACTCACACACTCACACACTCACACACATACACACACACACACACACACTCACTCCAAACAAGGCGAGGATGGGATGAAGATGAGATGAAGATGATAATGACTGCCAGATGATATCTGGGGACCACAAGGGCCTAAAGTTACCCGACATTTGTCTATCAGGTAAGGAAAAACTCCAGAAAAAAACCACCTAGGTAATTTGTCCCGACCAGGAATCGAACCCGAGCCCGTTGCGTGAGAGGAGCGAACACATCCCCTACGCCACAGCGGTGGACGTGTGCATAAATACAGGCCCATATTTTTAGATTTACAGGCAAGTAAAAGAACTCCTTCAGTACATCCTCGTCATTAACCAAACCTGTAGGTGTAGGCTATACGGAACCGAATCTAATAAGTTCCTCACATAGGGTTTTATGTAGTGGGATGCATTTATTTCAAAATTTTCTTAGTTAGTTTTCCATCATACATTATAGGCCTAGGTACCGCATAATGGACTCAGAAAACTCAAAACATTATGAAAAATGCAAATACTAAATCTTTCCAAGTTATTCTATAGTATGTATGTATGCATGTATTTTTTTTTGTCCTTTATTTGCTGCATGCTCCATTACTTCTTGTAATATTACATGCATAAGTTACTTTACATACATGTTACAAATTATAATATTAATGGCAATGTTGTTATTTACATACTGATGCCTGCCAAGTGTTTAAAATGAATCAAGATTGATACTGTTTTTGAATTTAACAAAGAGTGTCTTATGTTTCACAATAAGTTCATTGTTGCTAATAGGCCACTTCCCTCCTACTTTCGTTATGTCTCTTTCCAAAATCTGTCTTTGAGTCTTCAATTGTTCACATCTCCACAGAAGGTGGTCCGCAGTTTGAACTTCCTTATTACATACACAATTTGGGTTATCTGTAATTTTGAATCTGTGAAAATATTCTCTGAGCTTTCCGTGCCCTGTTAGAAAAGTTGTTAATTTACCTGATAAGTTTAATCTGACAGATAATCTTTGCTTGACATTAGGGAAAAATAACTTAGTCACCGCACCCTTTTCGGTTGTATCCCACCGTCTTTGCCACTCCCGGACACTGTCTTCAAACACTTCACCAAGCACAGCACTTCTCGGAAATAGGTTGTAGGAATCTTGTAGTTCTTGGTTGTTGGCTGCTTCTTTCGCCAGACGATCTGCTTCCTCATTCCCGAATATCCCGATGTGTGCTTTTACCCAGGTGTAATGGATGGTCCAGTTGTTGCTCTCCAAGTTTCTGACTGTATGTCTGATTGTTTCTATTAAATGCAGGTGGTTGTTCGGATTAGCCAGTGCATTTAATGATGTATGTATGTATGTATGTATGTATGTATGTATGTATGTATGTAATGTATGTAAAGTATGTAATGTATGTAATGTATGTAATGTATGTAATGTATGTAATGTATGTAATGTATGTAATGTATGTAATGTATGTAATGTATGTAATGTATGTAATGTATGTAATGTATGTAACGTGTGTAACGTGTGTACGTAACGTGTTTACGTAACGTATGTAAGTATGTATGTATGCATGGTTCAGGGACTGAGCCCTGACGGGCTCGCGCAAGTAGACCTCATAGGTTGGCCCATTGTACACCCCCTAGGAAACGAATGATGTGCATGCCCTAAAGTCTTCCTGTCAACAGACTCCACCACGAGTCCCCAGGTACCACTCCACGTGCACCGTACCCAGGGACCCTCTTACAAGAGTCCCATAGGCCCGGCACACCCTGACGTGCGCCACTAACCCAGGGTCCCTCTGAGAGCCCCAAAGGCACGGTACACCACCAGCAACTCTTGACCACAAGCAACGGGGCAGGATGGGGGAGGCCCGCAGCAGAGTCTGCAGCAGGAGCTGGCCCGAAAACCAGTAAAGGGGAACGGGATAATGAAGTGGGAAAAGAAGTTGAAGTGGAGAGTGTTGGTGGAATAGGGAGGATCCCCGAGAAAAAAAACCCCAAAGGTCACGACTTTGTCCACCACAAATGACACGCCCGCCGGTCCCGAGATTTGAACTCGGGACCGCTAGTATGCCAGGCCCACGCGCTAAGCTTGAGCCACCGTGACGGCAATTATTCTATAGTACTAGTTCTGTGAACAGCAGACCTTGCGTCTAAATATCTAAGATCTGCTCTTCATATTGAAACGGAATCACGAAATAAGTATCCTTAAGCTGGGTTTACACTATGTAACTTGTTTAATAAACTTATTACATGTAACAAGTTATATGTAACATGTAACAAGTTATACGTAACATGTAACAAGTTATACGTTTAACAAAAAGGTTATATAACAAAAAGACATATGTACTACACAGTAGTGATGTGGGCCGGAAATATTCCCAGTGGGAATTTATAAAATCTCCTGGGCAGGAAATATGCCCAACAATGAGCATTTATAAAAATCGTTAGTTTTGAATGTTTTACTGCTTATTAACTTTCCAAGTACCTTAAAATGAAACTATTTCAGTAAAATTCCACATGTTTATCAAGGAACCGTCTAGGGAAGTATTACCTTTTCCTATGATATAATTTTTCACTTATTGTCAGAACAATGTACCCTAAGTCAACTTCTTTAAAAAAATAATAATTCGTGATAATCTCTTAGGTTTTCTTTATAACCTTATATGTTATAAAGTGATACCTCACTCTTATTTAAACAGAAGTAAAGAGAAGTAATTTAACATAATTGTTAATAGATTGTGTTGATATTTAAAATAAAATGCCAGAAACCAACACCTTCAATATTACACAAACACAAATTTAAATATAATTAGTTTACAGCCTAATAATTAATGATAAATCAGTCCCACGGTCTAGGCTAATCCTAGTGTAGTTTAGGGTAAATTTAGTTCTTTCATGATTTATGAGGGCTAAGAGGAACCTGCGACTTGGCAGATGTGGCCATCCAAATCTTAGGAGCTGCAGTCACTTCTGCCGCCACAAAACGTATATTCAGTACGTTTTCATGGATGCAATCTAAAAAGAGGAACTGCCTATCATCTGAGCGAGCAGCTAAACTCACTTATCTTTCATACAACTGGAAACTGATGAATGCTCAACCTCAGAAGAAGAAAAAGAAGAGTGAATCTACTGAAGTTCAAACCCAAAGTGTTGGTAATCCAGACGATCCAGATGAAGGGAAGGACCAAGAAGAAAACCTAGATGATGAAAGTGATGATATTGGCATCCTTTCTGATCAAGAAAAAAGAAGAGGATGAAGAAAATCTAATGGGTTTCAATGGAAGCGATTAGGCCAACTTCTAAGATGAAGTCAAGGTCACAATTTTAAAGAAAGCAAGTAGGCCTATCGCTAAAAGTTGTTTGGGTTCGTATAGTTTATAATTATTACTGTAATTTGTATCTAATTAATAGTAAATCTCTTCAATGAATTCTTTTGTTAATCTTTTGTATTGACCTTCAAGAACCAGGGCAAATTTTAATTAACCTATTTTCATTGTTAACTATGTAAAACCCAGTATTACAATATTTTAGACGTAAATAATTAATGTTCATTTTTTATGTTCTTTCATTAATTATATATTAATCTTTGAACTTATGATAGCTTTTAGTTTTAACCTAATCGTAATTAAATTTAAGTAACAAATAGGTACCTGAGTTATCTTGCTCGTAAATCATAAATTCCAGGGAATTTATGAAATTGTGTGAAGATTTCCGGGAACATTCCCTGGGAATATTTCCTCGAGATTAGGTTCCCGACAGATGGCACTGTGCACTGAACTCTGGCGTAGCTCAGTTTGTAAGAGCATTGGCACGGATAGCCAAAGGTCCTGAGTTCAAATCCCAGTGTCAGAGTAATTTTTCTCCTATAATATTATCACAATATTATCTCAACTATCTTCTGTAACTTGTTACTAGATATTGATGAATTTGATTTTTCCGTTTGTTTGTATAAAGAAACTGTCCACCTGACCACAAATAATTAGATTTATCCAAAAGTTCAATGCATGCAACCTTTACTATGCTTTTCAGATGTACAAGTATCCTAATCTCACACATATGCCCCTCTACAAAACTCTCATATGTAATATTTTCATCAATGTTCCATATCTTCGTGGCGCTGATTCTCTTCTTTTATCTTAGTTTTACCTCTCCCTTTTAGGATTTAAGCGACCCAAGCCGCCCGGGCCTTACAGGGACGCAACCTGTCGGGAGAGGGATTATCTTTGGAACACATACATACTTTTTTGACCAGATAAGGGCATGGAGGGCCACCCCGGATGAGTGATTAGCCCAATGCCGGGGTCACCTCCGATACAACACGAACACATAGAACAAGACACACCATTCACACACTCTCACTCCGAACAAGGAGAAAATGGGATGAAGATTATAATTACGGCCAGATGATATCTGGGGACCACATGGGCCTAAAGTTACTCAACATTTGTCTCACAGGTGAGGAAAACCTCAGAAAAAAACCACCTAGGCAACTTGTCCCGACCAGGAATCGAACCTGGGCCCGTTGCGTGAGAGGAGCGAACGCATCCCCTTTGCCATAGCGGTGGACGATGGCGCTGATATATCGTATAAAAGGATGTACAAATATTATCACAGAACATATAGTAGTAAAAGCTATTGTCGATTACACTGTACTGAATTACACATTAAAACTAGCAAATGTTGACTTAACCACTTAGAAATTCTGGGGTTAGTTTCCCATTCTACTGGATTCGTTAATTTTTTTACACACGAAAAACTGCGAAATTCCATGTAATATTATTCTCCAGACGTTTTAGAATCCATATACTCGTATAGGCACATTTTGTTTCTAAGAATATTTTAAATATGGGTAAAATCGGTAAAACGTTCACAAAAAACTAACCTAAAATGGTGCTCAGAAAGGAATCACAATAATACTGAATCAGCTGCTAGAGACAGCACAGGTGCATGCTGGGAAGAAGCCGATGGTGCTGGAATCAGCTGCCAACATGATAATGGTCAGACAAACCTCCGGAAGATATAATATGCCACATTTTCAAACCGACAAACAGTGTATCGTACATTATTCGAAAATGCAAGGGCGCTTCGCTTCGGCTGCCGCCTCCGCTCGCGCACTTAATTAATGTGGTTAGTGTTATGCATTATTTAGCTATATTTAGAGGTTGCAGGACCGTATGGAACAGACCAATGTCATGAAAGGTCGTTGGCAGCCAATGGGAGTGTTGGTCTGCAAGCCAGAGTCCGCATACCAACGCCGAACATCGCGTGTGGAAATCCAGTAGAGTGGGAAACTAAACCCGAAATTTTTAAAATGCTTAAATTTGTATTAAATTTATATATAATTTATAACAATTGGTTGGTTAGGTTGAAAGCTGTGCACTATCATTCCATTGTCTGTTGCATCTCTATTATGGATATGTAAAATTTCAGCAAATTATTGTTATTAATATAAAATAACTCTTAGACGCCCTGAAATCCAGTAATAATTGTATATTAATTGTAGATTGCCCAATATTAACCAAATTGGTGATGGTTCATGGTAGTATCGCGTTGCATTAATTGAGCTTTGTGGAATTTATTTCTCTCTTGGATATGTTCATTTCGATCATATCTCGATCTTCATCAGTCCCTATTTATGACTGTACATTTCGAAGTCCGGATTGCCTGAGTACAACTGTAACACTAAAATATGCCACAAAGTTCAATTATTGCAACGCGATACTGCCATGAACCATCACCAATGTGGTTAATATTAATCTACAATTAATCTACAATTACTGGGCTTCAGTGCGCCTGCGAGTTATTTTATATTAATGGCAATAATTTGCTGCAAAGTTGTTGGCAAATTTACATATGCATAATAGAGATGCAACAGACAATGGTATGATAGTGCACAGCTTTTAACCTATGCAACCAATCGTTATACAAGATATATAAATTTAATAAAATTTTAATTATTTTAACAATTTCTAAGTGGTTATGTCAACATTTGCTAATTTGAACGTACAGTGTGATCGACAATAGTTTTTACTACTATATATTCTGTGATAATATTTGGACATATCCATTTATACGATATATCAGCGCCATCAACATATGGAACATTAATGAAGATTGTTATAATATTAGAGTTTTGTAGAGGGACATATATGTGAGATTAGGTTATATTATTATTATACTATTGAACACCTGAAAAGCATAGTAAACGTTGCATAGATTGAACTTTTGGATAAATCTAATTATTTGTGTTTCGGTGGACAGTTTGTTGTTACTATATAAACGCAGCAAAATGTACATGTAGCAGGTTACACGTAACAAGTTACACATTTCCCATCCCATGCGGGAAAGGTATAACTTGTTATATAATACAAATATCAGTTATATAACACAATGTTATCTGTAACAAGTTACATGTATTTGTACCAATTCTGGAAAACGTGTTATATAACCCAAGTTTTATAAACAAGTTACGTAGTGTAAACGCAGCTAATGGAGTGTAAACGCAGAAAACTGGTTATATAACACAAAAATCAGTTATATAACACAGTGTTACATGTAACAATAATTGTTACAATTATGCAATTATTGCAATACATGCCAATTATTGGCATGTATTTGTAACAATTTTGGAAAGCATGTTATATAACTCAAGTTATATTAAACAAGTTACATAGTGTAAACCCAGCTTTACATATACGTCGATTTAAAGACTACAAGGAACATTCAAGCAAAACTGGAAGAAAATCGAACAACGTTTTTGATTATAATTGCATTAACACATAAATTTACAGTCAAACTGACTTAATACCGTAAGGTCGAATTAAAACAGGACCTCGCTTCGCTCGGTCAGTTAAACTTTTCTGGTAGGTATTACAAAACACATAACTATCAATATCTGAAATTAGCAAGATGATGCGTATCGTATTTATCGGGTGTGTAGGCCTACAACATAAGAAATATGTACTTTAAAGTGGTGGTAGGCATTAAAAACCTAATGTTTATCTACATCTATGCCCACACTGAATACTGAAAATTATATTAGATGGTGAGGAAACTACATCCGTAGGCTACACTTCTATGTTTGTATACATTGTGCTATCATCAACAACTCCTCTGGATAGGAGATTTATTTATTTTATTTTGTTTCCTTCGAATGAAAATCGTTGATACTTCGATACATCGAGCGAATTTGTGAAAACAATAGCGCAAGAACATTCAAGTTCCATTCTTGCACAGCCTAATGTGATAGAAGTATTTGATTGAATTGGTTGCTGGGAAGGGAGTTCAAACCCCGATCTATTGTTATATCCCCTAAGTACGGATGAGACGATTTGAGATTTTCTAAGGGTTTATGTACAGTAGGCCTATTATTGAAAATGAAAATATTTAAAACAAATTCTATGTATTCGATTTATTAAACAAAATAATAACAAAATGAAAGATTTGAGAGGAAGTAGTTGAAATAATGTTAAGACTCAACTGATTATGTAGTTTCACTAATCCATCATACTATCTAAAATGTATCTATTAAATAAATAAAAAAAAGATAAATTGAACCTAAAATTAATATTCTTGGTGGCACCTTGGCCCGGGTGTGGATTCAGTCTCGAATTGAAGCTAGACCAGAAGCAATTCTGAGGTTAAATACAAATGGCGTGATAAAATGACAACCATACACTTTCAAGACCAATTGTCTAAAATTCCGGAAACCTCAACCTCCAGGACTCTTAAGGTCCATACATCTCGGATGAAATTTCGTGAATACTTTCGTGGATACTTATTATGGAAGGGTGTAAGAATATTTAAATCGATAGTGAAATGGAACAAAATACTTTACTGATTGCACATAGTTCTTCCGATTCGTGCATGTCCAAAACCGTAAAACTCATCTATGTAGGGGCCCTCGTAAAGAGTTGAGTGAACTAAGCGGAGAAATTGGAGAACGTTGAGATGTTGACAAAGGCCAAGTTAAAAATGAATATGACAATTATCCAGAGCAAGAGTGCTATTATTTTTCACATTGCTTCAATCGTTTGATGATGATTATGAAAGAAGCGATATTAGCCTATTTAACACGATGATACACGCCCTGGTGTTACTATTGAAATGTAGTACAGTCGAACTTGGATAATTCGAACGTTTTTAATTAGAAATCGCGGATAATTCGAACTTATAGCATGGTTCCTTGACACCCGTAAGCAATAAACTTTTCTAATTCGAAATCGTGATTAATTCGATTTTTCTGCTGGCCCCTTCAGCTTGAAATTATCCAAGTTCGACTGTAGTTGAAAGCTAAACTTATTATAATCTTTTATTGTAAAATTTGTCTGTATTTTTGTTCACAATGGGTCAGCTGATTTTATGTCATACATGTATTAATTAGCGTAACTTACGAGTTTACATTGAAATTCAACACTGAAACGAATAGATAACTTTTCATAACTTTTTTCCTCTATTGCAAACATTTTAATTTTTTTTTAAATAAACATTTAAATAAATTAGAGGGTATTCAAAACTGATTTATTCTATTCTAGAATGTTTCGTATATGACCCCAAAAGTTTAAGCCTCAGAAAGTTCGGCTAATTCAACCATATAGAAAAGCTGCTAATAGTTTTGAACATTTTCTGTCAAATCACTAATAATGGGAAGGAAGTTTTTGGAATTAAATAGCTAGATTATGTTATTAGACCCGAACTACATATCAGACGTAATTATTTCTATCTGATCTAAATAGTCTATTAGTCTGAGTAAATCTAAGAAATGGTTCGGCAAATAGGCTAACACTTCATTCCTCTTTCCTACATAACTTCTGGCCCAATCATTTTATGGTCAATAAAAATCACAGTAAAACTTCTGTTTAACATTTACTTTTGAGGGAGCCTTTTTTCATTTCTTTTTCTGTGCCCTAAACTGAACTAATTTATTTGGCAAATAGAAAACCCCTTTTACAGTATTAAGGAATTTTGAACACTTATGTAAATATTTTCATGAGAAGTAAATTTGTTTTACTAATTTGTATTTGCATTCTTCACTTTGTAATCACATAATATTTTTAATCTGATTAACTATTTCTATTTCTATTTCATATTTGTATTTGTTCTGTCATATTGTATTTGTTTTAATTTCGTAGATGTAATTCTATATTTTTCCAAAAGCCTAATCTTATCATTTTGATGCACATGTAATTAAATTAAATTAAATATAATTCAGGTATTAACAGCTGAAATGTGAGTGCCTAAGCTATGAGAGAAATGTGAGGCAACTTAGAATGGCAATTACACAAAAAGTCTACTTTTCAAATTCATCTGTACTAATTAGGACGATGTTTCTTAATAAAGTTATGGCGGCTCATTACCACATATTCGCAATAATAAATATAGCAAACGACTTGTTTGTGGACCCATTTTTGCTGGAACATCTTTGCTTCTATTATCGTATCGTTTTGCGCTATCAATTATGATACACCCTGTATAGGCCTATTCAATTCATTATCGAATTCGGGCCTTACGTGTTAAAACCAGTAAATAAATTATCATTATTCGGATATAATGAACGCGTAAGAAGGAAATGCAAGGAACATTTCAATTTCAAACACATTAAGTATCAATATTAGCTTATAAGCTATCTTCTACAGCAGCATACGTATACCATTGCAGTACTCCTAAGCACCGTAACGTGTTCGTTTATGTCCCATTAAAGGATAAATCAGGAAGGGGTTCAGTCTCAGAGATATCAGCACGAACTAACCAGTACAGGAGATAGCGGAAATTTCTCTGCATTCTTCCCAACCCTCAACCTTCTTTTAAGAAGACTGGTTGGGACTTCGCGCTTAAAATGATGTGTGATTTTATAATCATCTATTGTTCAATAATAAAATTTAAATAATTATTATATGTTATGTGAGTGCATTATTTTCGTTATGCATCCATCGCGGCTGCGATACAAGTGTGGTAACGACTTTATTTTAATTTTTACAATCACTTTATAAGAAGATAATTTCGTTTTTTCTTTCTTTATCTCGAAATTGGCTATAAAGCTTTTGTTAAAAATTTCTACACGAATTACATATTATGCACAATATTTTATCATATAATATATTATGTTAACAAATAAATTAAAAAAGAACCTTTTCCAATAATATTATTCCAGTTATTCTACTCTTGGATATAATAAGGGTACAGGAAAATGTGTGTTTTACACCAGATTTTTTGTTTGCATATGAATATTTTCTTGTTGTATTAAGTTCTTGCAAAGGACAAAGATAGCGCTTGAGTCCAAGTCAGCAGCTTCCGTCTTCAGCGGGTTATATACAAATACAGAGAGTACTAAAGCCAACTAGCCACGATTAATTGGAAGTTTGCTTGCCTGTGGGTAAGGGAAGGGCTAAGTACAAATTGGCCATTAGCGTTATGTTTACTTTCGCCAGTGGTCTGTGCCACATACTCTCACGGCGCAAGCCTTTGCAGCTTGTTTTTTGTTACTACTGTATCCCCAATGTTTGAATTGAACATGCCGGAAGGGGTTAACAGTAGACCGGTGTAAGTAGACGGAGTGTTTTCAGTGGCGTAGTGAGAGAAAATTAAGTGTGGTTACAAGATACGCCCTTGATATGCACGCTAAATAAACCTCTGTTATTTACATCTCCTGATTTTCGTGTCACTTCAAAAGAAATATGCATATACTCCATTACACTGATGTTTGTTCACCCACATATGAATTTCATTAAAACTTTATGCTTTCAGATTATTCTCATACATCCATATCCCTAACTAGCATTAAATATGAAAAGAGTTAATTTACGCTCTACAAGATAACATTCTATAAAACCAATACCGAATACAGAAGGGATATTTCACCACATATTCCTTCAGCGGGTTGGTTGGTTTCATGGTTATTTAACAGCGGGTGTGTAACCGTTGCCGGTGTGCTGGAATTTTGCCCCGCAGAATTTCTTTTACATGCCTGTAAATCTACAGTCAAAAGTTGTCATACTTATTGACACAAATTCCGTCCTCCTGATCCGGGATCGAACCCGCGTCTTATACAGAAAACCAGTGAATAGGCGTGTACATGTGTAGCTTTTCTTTTTATCAATAAGGCTATAAATTGGACAATATTTTTATATAGGCCTGATCGGTTTTATAAATGCATTTTGTCGAACTCGGGGCAACAGGGAAACATGATTCTGGATCTGATGTTCGCAGGTTCAAACGTATTTTTTTAGGTCGGACGTACAAGTCATGGACACAAATTCTCTGGACTGTAAACCGTAGAGCTCCTACGATTTACGATATATTATAGTCACAAAACTGGAAATTTAGAGCATCTGTACTTAATGTCTCGACCCTTTCATGGATCTTCTTCCTAGATGGCTGTCGAATCGAAGAGCGTTTGTCTTCATTTTTCCCTCTACAGGAAAATTGCGTGACTAAATCCATCCTCTGTAACGAAAACCGCCCCTAGAACGAAGAGGATAAACAAACAACAACAAAATAGTATTTATTTATATCTTAATCCGGAGTTGATTATTACAGATTTTATGTGGTCTGGTTTCTGGAGTTAATTAGTGTAATTTGTGCATCTGAAGTGGGATATTTATTTTATTTTAGTTATTCTGGTAAATCAAATACCATCTGGTTTTCTCTTCCGCTCTATCAGTCAAATAATTACGCATTAATTACGCAATATATAAACACAAAAATTCAGATCACTGCTAGTTCAATATAAATATAAAATGATTCTAAAGTTTATATTATTACATTGCCAACGTAAATTTAAGACTATTTACTAAATTAGTACAAAAACTTTGGAAATTACAGTTTAGAAAATTACTGAAAGAATACGGTACTCTAAAAATTACACTTTCTGATATATCTAAAATATTTTTAAAAAAGTGAAAAGTACAATAAATTTAAGATAAGGTTTCCAAATGTCTTAAAAGAGCAGTGAAAATTTCTGGTTGTTAAGATGACAACGAGAAGAACCACATTACATATCCCCGAAATATTGTACCGATTTCTATGTGAAATTCACATCATCGGACTTCGAGAGGGATGGAATTCATGACGCGAACAACTGATACAGAAGATGATAATGATAATCGATGTAAAGGGAAAGAACATAAATGATCATATTCTGAGTGTGATGGCATATAAGATGAGAAAATGAGATAAAGATAGTGAATTTTTCTTCGATTATGACGTTTTGATGATGATGAAGTGTTCGGCCCGGAGGCCGGTCCTGCCCTGGGACAGAGCCCTGGGTTGGGAAGCCCACTGCCCGACCGAGGGACACTAGGCCGGATGATACTGCGTAGGGTGGCCAGTTCCTTTCGCGGGATGGGAATGAGGACACAACACCCAGTTCTGACCCAGGAAGGAAACTTTACATCCCTGTAAAATCCCCGACCCGGCCGAGAATCGAACCCAGGCCGCCCAGGTGGCTGGCAGTCACGCTACTAACTCACCCACGGCGTCGGATTATGACATTTTATGGGATTGATTTGTGTGCATTGAAAATATTTTATGTACAGGGTTTTTATAAGTTGTATTTATATGTAGCATAGGCGGTGACTTGTAAATTTATGGGGGTGTTCACTCAGGAAAGGAAAATCACATTCAAGTTTAAAATAATCTTCCTTACAACAAACGGCATTAATATAATTGATAAACATAAGTACTCTGCTCTTATATATGGCTTTCCTGAAAGGCAAGGTTCGATTTTCCAATACTGATTCGTAGCATCAACATGACTAAATACCTTCACAAGTAAGTTTAGATGATCAAAAAAATCAGATGACTACAACTGTAATAAGATGTTGCTTTTGCAACCAGCATCTGATCTATCAGTTTGTAACATTGAAGCCATAAATGTAATCAGCTGATTGTAATTCCTCATTACTGCATTTAGATAAAGTCATCTGATTGTTCATCTTGTGGGACGGAAAGGTTGAATGCCTGTCGATTCTCCTGCTGTCTGAAATTGATTGAACAGTGTAAGCCGTTTTGCTGAACCCCTAAGAAAGGTATTAAACTCATGTATTGTGTTAAGAGTGTTACTACAACCATCAGGAAAGAAAGCAGACTTGCAGCATAACTGCTAACCGCTTTTTTAAATGTGTATTTTAAACTATACTACATTCCCAAGAAAACCTCTAGGGGAGGTACAAACATTATTTTCAGACAGTAGACAGTCTTTTCATTTGAGAATCTCTGCCGAGTATTCACCCTTTATTTCACCAATGCAGATTATGTTCTAGCAATATGAAACTAAATATTTTAAAATTAATTTTAAATGGCCCATATTTACAAGGGGCATTTGAAAGGGCATGCCATTATGAAATAGCTATTTTCAAAAAGCGTCCAAGTAGGATTAATTTACTTAATTCGATAGTAAAAAAATAGTATTTTATATTGTAAACTTAAATATCCATTAAATCCATTAAATTGCTTTCTGAAATATTTTCGTTACTTCTACAAGAGTAATTACAAGATCGATAATTTATTGGACATTTCTTAAATGTTGTGCATTTTTTTACTATTTTTGGGTCATAAGTGCATTTTTATTTGGCATTTTCTGATATTAATAAGATATCTTTTAATAATGGTCATTAAAGCCACAATTACTTCAATAACTCGATACTAATTAATTTGGTAAATAAATATGTTTAATAAAGCAATGTTCATTTTGTCTGTATCTACAACTGTACGGTACTTTACAGATATTTAATATAGGCCTACTTCTTACTATAGTGAGATAGCTAGGATAAATCGAAAATGAACACAGACGCCTAACTCATTTTAATAGGAAAATGATTATAGATTTTGATTACACAAAGATAGGCATTTCGAAATTTATATATTATCAAAATCGTTGTCATTTTTTAAAAATCTGTTATTTAATTTTACACAAAAATTACCCTCTAGAAATAGAAGGTAAATTCTAGAGGTGGCAACGAAATCACAAGAGGTTTCGTAATTTAAAAAAAAATACAACAAAACTTTTTAATTATTATTATTATTATTATTATTATTATTATTATTATTATTATTATTATTATTATTATTCAATGCACTGTTTACTCTCAACAGCCCTGTACAGACAGACACTTTATCGGAAAACAATTTTTCGGGTTCTAGACATCGTTTAACGTGATCTTTCGGTGTTCGGTCAATTAATTTTTTCTATACCGCGTATAGCCTATGCGATAAAGTAGTAAACTTATGTTAACAGTTAATTTTTAGAAATGCTCTACAGTAAGTTATGTCAAATATACAGTACTGAACTAGAGTGAATGTTTCTTCATCTTTAACATTAACAATACTTTTCTAATAAATATATAATGTAAAATGTAGCATTTAACACGTTTGAATATGTACATATTCAGGCTCATAAAATTATCCCGCCTGCATAATATGGGCTATGTTGTTTTTCTGAAGAGATGGTTTTTTCTCCTAGACTAGAGGTGGCAACATCTATTTGTATTTGTAACTCTGTAGTAACCTTGTTGCAGCATAATAGCCTATATTTGTCACTAGTTACACCTATTTCAAAAGCGAATAGGATGGCGCCTTGTGTTGTATATTACGCTAAGCATACAATTCATCCATTGCGAGTAAGTTTATCTTGAGAGAATCCGGTCTTCGAGTTGTATTTGTGTCTATTTAGCGAGTACTTAAAGAATTTAGCATGTAAAGAATAATTAAAACCACGAAACTGGATAAAACATACTGCTATTTGTATCATTGTGAGCGAGATAGCCGTTGCCTAAACAATCGCTGTATGACGATGGTGGTGTTGCGAGTGATTATTATCAACACTTTTCGCTAAAATAAGCTGTTTAATTTTTTTTAGAAGAAACTCTTTGGCACCAGTAATAATATATTTAATATTTATTTATAATTATACGAGATTTAAAATGCTGTTAACAGATTGAAAGCACTGGAGATGGACTTCTGGAGACGATCTGCCAGGATATCCAGGAAAGATAGAATAAGGAATACAGAAATACGACGTATTATGGAAGTGGAAGAAGAGAGTGCAGTCACCATTGAAAGGAAACGACTTCAATGGTATGGACATGTACGTAGAATGGGAGGGGAAAGAATACCTAGGATCATACAGGAATGGGAAAGTAAGAGAAGAAGAGGAAGAGGACGACCTGCTACTACCTGGATACAGAATGTAACATGTCATTGGAAAGATTTGGTTTAGTGGAGGAAGATGTACAAGATAGTGAAATGTAGTGAGTACTGTAGAACTCTGAACAGTGTTATCAGTTTTTGTGTGTAGGGATGAGTTGTGCTTGACTGTTGTATTTGTTTGGTTGGAGACAAACCTCTGTTTTGAGGAAATTTCTCATTTAATAAAATTAATTTAAAATGCTTGGAACTCCTTCAGAATGGCGTAGCCAGCCATGCTCTGCCATTAGCGACCGTGCCCCTCTGAGCCTCAGGAAACAAAAGAGAAACGATCGGCGCAAGGGTAAAATTTCCCGTCATATTCAATGTGAGACATAATAAACCCAGCGCTATTCAGTATATTGCTCCTAAACTAATACAAATGTTCCTAACCTAACATAACCTGTCACTGACCTAGAATTTGGCTGTCACTACTTCTAGAAGCCTTATTACCCTTCCACGTCTTTCGTAAAACATCGTTACATGGCACGAACCCCGCGCTATGCAGAATACTGCTGCTAAATTAACATGACTGTTCCTAACCTAACATAACCTGTCACGGACCTAGAATTCTTAATGCAGAAGCTTTTTACCTCCATATCTTACATAAAACATCGCTACAACAGTCGTTTATCTACAGAGTTCAATCGGCATGTAATCATGTTCGTAATATTGGCGACATTGTAGAGTAGGATTATCTCCACAAAGTCTCTGGGTTTTTACGTATATACCTTAGGAGCGAGTCTCACCGTTCTTAGAGTACCTGGCTAGGGGAGGTAGCTGCACCCTGATTGACTCAGGTCATCTATCCTACTCCACGCGTTGTCCGTCTCTTTCCCTCCGGCATTATCCCTCCACTCAACTATTACAGTATTTTCTACCCCTGGCAACGTGGAGAATGATCTTTACTCTCTGCCAAGCGGTAGCTTACTGATCTTACGCGCAGCGAATTCGCGCATCTTGGTAACGAGACGTAACGAGAAGCTCGCTGGCTGGGTTCGTCTTCAAGGCCAGAGACGTTGTGGGAGTAATCCTACTCTAGACTTGGTCCCACTCGGTACGGCCCGGTTATGAGGGCGGTCACCTTATTCTCAAGTTTAGCAAAATGCTTCACCACACATGGTATTATACTTTTTATATCTCCTTTTGCTCATAGGCCTATGCAGTCTTATGATACACAGTCGCTGGATTCATAGATTGTTTTAATCAATGAAGTTACTGATAAGAAATGTTCAATCCTTCATAATTTAAATAATATGAAAGTGAAAAAATAAAAGGATATAATTATGACGACAGACACTTTCGTTGGGTAAAATTGCACGTATTATCATACTAGATTAATCACCGATTCATGAAGTAGGCCTAAATAGTCATTATAACAATTTAATATAGCCTAACATTTGTATTAATTCTCTCGCTTTATTGTTTTTCATATTCCAATACATAATTATATATGAGCTCTCTAGATTGCAAAGTTATTGAAGGGAAAAGAGTAAAAGAAAACATAGTACCATGGGAGCCTACATAATATTACATGCTGGATACTGATCAGTGATTACCAATGCAAGTTCAGTAATTCTTGAATCTGACTGGTAGGTGAGGTTTACCACTTTCAGCTCAAGTAGGCCTATCTGTGGTCTGAATGAACTGTGTTGTTTTATGGGGTGATTCATTAGTTTTAAACGTAACCGATGTTACTTAAATGAAAAAAGTTTACAAGTTAATGTGGTGTATAGCCTAATAACTTTAAAAAACACTTTATAAAGTCATAACTAGGGCCCGGATTCTTAGGTTTTAAAATACTTTGTTCCTTGATAGCTAACTGTGATATTTTAGCAAAATTGTCCGTTTCATTGTCAAAGCAGTCACACATTCCAATCTTATAAAACCTAAAGATGGCTAAATAAGACGTTCAAAACTAAAAATGGCTAAAACTGCTTTTACAGTAAAATACGATAAAATAATTATTATAGTTCTACTAAAATTACTTTTTAAATGTCTGCCCATATTTTGCTCCTTGCTCATTGTTGCCAGTACATTATTTTGTAAGATATATATATATATAGCATTACATTTTGTACCCCTTGTCGCGATAAAGGAAATCTTAAGTAAACTGAAATCCCCGGTTTTTAGAAGCAAATTATAGGTACCCTATTCTTAGGAAGCTTACACTTTCAGTTTATTCACAGTATTTTCTCCAGGAAGATGCCGAAAGTGAAGTATTCTAAAGTTGATTGATTGATTTATTTTTGAGTTTGTGGTGGAGCTGGAAATGACAGGGGGAGTTCTAAAACTAAGCAAAAAGTATTCTTACAGTTTTGTGGTTCAAAGCCATGGAAATTTTGGTGAAAATAAAATGAATTGATATCTTATTTCAATGTGTTTATTGTATTTCTCAAAGTGAAACTTTAAAAAGTCGTCTATAAATGGTAAACACTAAAATAAAACTATTTTAATATAATAAAAATAAAGTTTAAAAATAAGTGTTTTTAAACTTTATTTTTATTATTCAGTTGTGTCACGGTTTTTAATAACTTCGCATTCATACTAATATTCTTTAATATGTTTAAAAACTAAAATAGGGTTTATAAAAAAAATAGAAATCCGATAAATGAATTGAGAAAATAGAAATTGTTTTGCTGTGTACTAATTATATTATTGACCTAATGCTTATACAATAGTTTTTTCTTTAGTCTATGACAACATGGCAATCTATCCAAGCCAAGAAACAATTTCATCGTACGTGAATAAATGCGATATTCACTTACTGTTTCAAAGCACTATATGTTTAATAGTCGGCTGCAGTGATCTAGAGGTAGCGTGCCCGCCTCTAGATCCGCAGGGCGCGGAATCAAACCCGGCCGCGGTCGATGGATTTTTCAGGACGTAAAAATCCTGGGCACGGAGTCCTCCGGGAGGGACTTTAAGCTGGGGGTCCCGTGTCGTAGATTTACGGCACGTAAAAGAACTCCAAGCCTAAATTAGACAAAATTTCTCGGCCCTTTCACGTCCAAAACATACTTAGTTTCCAGAGGGGGGTTGCGAGGCGATGGGCTTACCACCTGTCCCTCTACCCTCTCTCGGAAAATAAGCATATCAAAAATTAGTATAGGTAATGAAACCTCCATAGGAGGCCCCTTTGCCCCACCTGGGGATCATAGGGTACCAGATATAGATATGTTTAATAGGCGAAATCCTCTCAGCCTTACTACTACTGTCTGACTGTGAGCTGAAGGCCGAGCTGGTGGCATAGTGGGGGAAAGACATAGACAGTAAATGCAAGCGCATGGTAAGGTAGTGGGGGAACGCTAGCTCGGCCTTCAGCTCGTAGCCAGACAGTAAAAGTTTCTTATATGGGCTTTGAACGGTTGTTTGGTTGATCTTCACGTAAGTTCTACATAAGCTGTATCACTAATAATCCCTGTATAATCGCTAAAGATTATACCGCGTTTGAATGCGAAACGTCATTAACACGTCATGCTGGGGATGTTGTTTTTCGCCCACAGCAATAAAGGGAGCTTTCGGCTGCACTCCGCCAGTGTCGTCATCTATCCGTGCTATAAACAAAGAGCAGTAACTTATGTTGACTGAGAAAATAAAGTGAGAAAATAAAGTTTCAGTATTTCATTAAATTTATTTCAGGGAGCTGGGAAAAATTAAGAAAATATGACCCACAAACAAGTAACAATCATAATAATTACGCAAAAGCAGCTAATAATGTTTCAAAACGTTTACCTTGAGAGTGGATGCATAACTTCAAAATTCAATCTCAAACATCTACCAAAACGACCGGCTGTTTCAGATATCGGTTATCTTTATTCTTTACGTCAAGTTTGATCGAGGATGTTGGGCTGTGTAAAATGTTGCACACATTCGTCTCTAAAGCATTGGTAACATTTTTTATTCTCAGCTGTGCATGGTATAAAGAATGTTAAACATGGATTATTGATTAGTAAGACTATCTGTGTTTAGAAGTTGGTTAACAACAACAATTTGTACTGGACTACAAAATCTCCTCTGCTGGTTATTGTACTGAGGGAAAGAGAACTGCTACGCCACTGTATGCAAGTAAGTCGACTCATAGGCTATGCTGGATGGACGCATTCATGTAGAATCAGACATTTAGCAAACAACGCGAATTGGTTATACAGGCAGGTAGAATTTACAGGTAGCTGGGCAAGAGGTTTAGATTGAGCCAAGTCAGCCCAATTACAGAACCCTGTATGGACGAGTCAGAACGAACAAGCCATCTCACCAGTCCTTCAAAATCTGCAAGCATTTTCTCCATTGTGTTTGTTGTTACTTTGATCAAATCACACGCGCTTCCTTTAAATTAGTGAACGGAAGGTTGTAATTTATGTCGAGTTACCAGTTATTGCGATTGCGAGTCAGCAATGCTTGCAAGGAAGCAGTATATACTTCGTTTTTTTTAACCTAAAATGTTCAGCTCAAACGAATACAAACAAAATTAAAGACAGGCAGAATTGAGTTAGGCTATGTAATCTCACAGAACTTCCTTAGTCTCACGACTAGGGCCTGGAAGTTTAGGTAATATCATATTTTTAATAATACACTGTATTCTATGCTAGTTTTAAAATGTGTTGAAGACATTAAATAAATAAAAGAAAACTGATGATTTCATTTTGCAAATTGTTGCACTTTTTGCTAGTTGCATCATATTAGCTTGATATTAAAATATGTGTATTGTATTACGAGTACATTCAACAGTTATATGCTGACCTACATTCAACAGTTATATTTTAATACCAAATGTTCATATTTTCATCCCAATATATTTGAATTTTTCGAAGAATTAGGTTGAATGGAAAGAAAATTTTCGAGTTGACAAGAATTGACCACACCAAGTCAAGTGGTTAGCTTTGCTAGCTAAGGATATGCAGACCACGGTTCATATCCCACATCTCGTATTTTTATGATATAGAGAGATCTTGGACAAGTGCACTCAGCCTCATAAGGAAATGAGAAACTCCTTGTAAAAAAATGCGGCTCCGGTTAAGAAAAGCACCACTAATGGTAATGGAGGTCATCATGCTGACCAGCATACACCCAAGTCCTACTATCTACCAATGATGTTGAAATACAAAGATAAATGTCATAGAGGTCAAACTGTCGGTCTTCATTATTTGTAAGAATATGTTACGTAAATTTTGTATGTGTGACTGTGAGTGTAACAGAGAATGAGAGAAGGAACAGAGAAAGAGAAAAAATGAATAAAGCGAATAAAGAAGAGAATCTGAAAATGAGAGAAGTTAAAGAAAGATATAAAGGACAAAAAGAGAACAGATAAGGACAATAAGAGAAGAGATAACAATATGAACAGGAAGACAGATGGAGAGGAAGACAGAAGGGGCTACAAACGCAGATGTGACCTACGTGCTTAGGGTCGTTCCCAACCCACCTCTGCCCCTACGTGGGGAGATAATAGAATAGAATAGAATAGGGGATAAAAATTAAAAAAGTAAAGTGATAGCTATACAGACCTTGGAGGCCCAGAGGGTTTTAGGAAGTGAGGCTCCCAGATTTTGGACATTCGGCACGTGAAGGGGGTAAGGTGGCCAGCCTTACGCACCGGCCACCTTTACCCCCAGGATTGCTCCTGGTACTCATTTCTGTTGGAGACTGAGTCGACCCCAGGGTCATAGTGCCACCAGAAGGATTAGGCCAATTGAAAAACTCCAACGACTTCATCGGAAATCGTACCAGCGACCTTCCGGTTTGTAGCGCAACGTCTCAACCACTACAATACGGCAGACAGAAGGGGAAGGTCAAATAAAATTGTAGAAATTGTTGTGATTTTTACTTTGCGTGATAATCATCTGTTGTGTTATTGAAGAATCAAGTGAAAGATTTTTGTAATACCCGATGGGCAAAGTGACCGGGTGTGAAAGTAAACATAATGGCTTAAACTTATATTTTTATTCTTATGTATACAACAGAATTATTAAGACGTTGGAATGTCCTTTAAATATCAAGTCAGCACTTGTGGATTTCACCAATCAAATTCAATGTAGGCATATGTATCCTCATCTCATCTGTTGCATTAAGAATCCTTGAAGACATTCTCCTCCGTACAGTTTGTATGGCATGGCCTGAATGCATAATAAAGCAGATCTTGTAATATGAACTTTTTTCTTGCTTTCCTCAGTTCTTTGAAACGACAAAAAGATCCAATCATGGAAAATTATATATGTACTCGAGTTGTGCACCTACATGGAAGCCATCTGTAAGTATAATACCACACCTTAATTCGTTGTTTGCGCGTAGGAAGAAGAGAAAAATAGACAATTAGATGTCTCGACTTGAAGATGTAAGTAGTTGTACTGTTTCTTGTTTTTGCTATTCTGCGTATTTTACTTTTAAATCATTCTGACTCAGGAAACCTCCTAGTAAGATAATCAGATGAGGCGAATCTTATTTATGATATAGGAAACGTGTAACAGAATGAGATGCACAAATATGTCGGAGACGCTTTTTTATTAGCAGGCGGAATGCTAGAATGCATCCAAGCTCCTTCACTACCTGTACATATTTTATTCTGCCTACACACTGCACCCAGGGAATGTTTGCATTTTTTTCATTACATTAAATCCTTCTCACACACTTGTGTCATTCATGAAATTTCGATTCATTAAACTAGCCATATAATTAATTGACGTTTCTTTTCACTTCATCAGCTTTTTATGCTTATTATGTTCTTGTAACTCCAAGTTTTACTTAGTACATCATTTCTGTCCTTTTTCTTTCTTTCTCTGTCCTTATAATGCACTAAAAATCAAGGAAGAATTATTTTCGACCCTTGATCCATTCAGTTCGAAAACACAAATTTATTTTAAATGTCCATGTGGGTGGATATATTTGTGTTTCTGAACTAAAAACAAAAAAAACAAAATAAAGAAGATACACCTACTATGAAGACGGTATTTTTCATAACACCTCTCAGAACTGAACTTATATTTTGTTATAAGCATTCATCAACTAAAGTCGCTATTGAGTTATACGCTTGAAATCAACTTGGAACATTTCATTAAAAAAGCTGGTTTCCATAGAGGACAGTTTCAATATGTGGATAAATATCTTCATATTTTAAGATAAAACTTTAACGTATGACACTTATTTCTCGGTCTTTATGCAATTTTTCGGCATATGTACTGTACGTCAGTAGCAGTGAAAAGGTTACAGGTAGACTACGTTCTTAGAAAGTGACGCAAGAAATTATCCTTTCTCATACTCATCTACAATCAAATTAAAATTTAATGTCTCTAATTTTTTTCGATTATTTTTCATTTAAGTTAAACTATCAGAATGTTGAATATCTTTGGTCTTCCCAATCACTTCGTAACAAATTCTGCGTTATATAAAGCGAGAGACAGTATAATGGTCACCTCTATTGCTTATTTTGTGCTAAGAAAATCACGAGATCCCTTATTAGGGTGAGATATTGATCTAAAATGTAAAATTTATTGAAATATTCTTACTTGGTGTTTACGTACGAAAATAGAAGGAATAGGTGTCATTTAAAACATTAAGGACTTTTAGAGAGGGTACGCTCCGATGTGTTCACATTTGATGTTCGGGATTTTTCCATTAGGGAATGGGTTTACTGACCTAAAGAAACACCCTATTTCGAGATGAGATCTTCATTCGACCAATACGGTGGCATTTTATCTGTTTTCTATTTCAAGCAGGAAAATAAACTGATCTCATCCAATGAAATGTTTCCCCGTGTTAAGAAGAGACGTATATGCTGGTTTGTATAATTTATTTAAGATTTTAAAATAATAATGACTTTCTCTGGAACTGAAGATTAAAGTATAAAAAATATATTTTTTACTTATTTCTGTTGAAACGTCGTAATAAGCTAAAAGCTCCAAGGAAGGTCTGCTCTTTATAAAAACAGAAAATGAAGCAACAGCTGAATGTAATAATAACAGTAAAAAGTTATATTCCATACTAATGAGAGTAGAAAGTAAGGTAAGCATTAAAATAAAATCAATAAAATAAAATAAAATAAAAAATAAAATGGGAAATTTATAAAATCAGTTTAATCTTTATTTTGTCTCTAGGGCTTTCCATACTTTTGTTATCTTCAGGGTAGGCCTATCTTGGTATATAGACGTATATTTATTGATAATTGAAATTAAAACGGCACTATCTCCTAGTTCTGCCATTCTGATAAAAGAATTAACTAGTGCATTATTATAACACTAACAATCTCCCAGCTTCCTTCTTGTTTTTCTTCTTCATTTAACGGTGAACGCATAAGAAGAAGAAGAACTCGAAGAAGTTGGGAAATGTATCAGTGTTAGTGTTTCAAAAAGCTTTTTAAAGCTTCTAATTGTTTTATTGCAACGAAAATTCTAGAAGACAATGCCGTTTTAATTTTTAAATCTACGTCTGCATAGCAAAAATGATAAAAAGTATCGAAAGGCCTAGGCAGGAAATGTAGGTTGTTGAACTAATAGAGAGTCGTGGTGAGTGATGAACTTTGAACGGTTTTCCCTTGCATTCTTTGAAGGAAAATGTTCGCTACTTAATTTTTGCTGCACTTTTTTTATTTCATAGAAGAAAGTAAGGCTACAACGGAGTAGTAATCATAAGTTTAAATATTGGCCAATGAAATATTCAGATGTTTTCTTGTTTAATACATACAATTCTTTAACTTTTGTTTAGGTTGCACTACACAGTGTGTTTTTAAAACGATATTTATTATTTATTGTCTTGCACTGCAAGTGGGTCAACAACCCGGTGGCAGTGGTGCAATAAATACCAGCCATACATATATACAAAAAATGACACACTGTACATACAGTTACACATTAAATATAACATAAAATACATATACATTACACATGAAATAAATACCAGCCATACATATGTAATTTGTATATTTAATTAAATTTACGCGACTTAAATCTACATAAGTTATAATTGACCTGGCCTTGTGTCGTAAGTATGTATATAATTTTTATGCTGAATACTTAGCATTGATATATGTTGCACTGGGTATAATATATTTATAAAGCATCTTATAGAAATAATAATATGTATTGACAAGCATGGTTTTTACATAAGCTAGCATTTACATTCCTCATATAGCATAGGCCAGTGTGGTCCAACCTTTAGTTACCCGAGGGTCAACCAAACTTTAGTATAGGAATGTGAGGGCCAGAGACATACCAGAAAGAAAACGAATTACATAAACGAACTGTATATAAAATATGTCATATTTTATTCAAAAACTCTAAAATTTATATTAAAAGAAGTTTAATATACCACTTCATTACAGACGAGAAATCAATGTGATGATTGGCACTGCTTTTCTGACAGAAGTTTATCGATGTCCGTTGTAAGTTCAGTAAGGCAAAAAGTCTCAGGCTCGATTCCAGTGAAGCACTTTCAATGTGATTTTTCGATTTTGATTTAATTTTGTTTGAGAGCAGAAAAAGCACTTTCGCACACATATGTACTGCCAAATAGCGATAACGTTTGCAGAGAGAATTTAAGCAGTTTAGGAAAACGTTCTTTAGAAATCAGTTTCCTGAAATTTTCAGGGACATCACACTTTTTAGTCTGGTAGAATGGGTCTGCCTGAAGATCACAAATTTCCATTTGAAGGTTGCAGGGCACATCACTCACTTCAATAGACATGGCACTGTTGAACAGTGTAAGTTTTGATTTTAGGGAGTCAAAATCATGGAATCTGTCCTGGAACTGTTTCTTGAAATCTATTATTATTATTATTATTATTTCATGAAACATACTAAAATTTGTGTCACTTTTTTCTTCTTTCAACTGCTGACAAGATGGGAAGTGTGCCGTATTATTTGCCTTTAGTGCATTGTGCAATACATCAAGATTTTTTTTCGCGGAAGCCCTCAATATGTCCATAAAGCTGGGAGATATTTTGTCTTCTGCCTTGTAGTTTCAGTTTTAAAGCATTTAGATAGGATGTTAAATCTGTCAGAAAAGCAAGATTATTTAAAAACTGGATTTCTTCCAATCTTTGTTAAAACTCATACCCAGTGTTTTCATTTCTGAGAAAAGCAATGCCGGACCACTTCCCAAAACATCAATATTTAGAAACAACATCATCCAGTGCGTTGAATATCTCAATACCTTTTGTGCTGGTTTCTAATGAGTTTATTTCCAATAGTTCTTTATGATTTTCAAATTCTTCGTTTATTGTTCTGACAAAGATAAGGAGCTGGCTGATGTCAGCTATACCTGTGCTCTCATCTAGAGCTAGAGAGTAAAATTCACATTTTTCCAAAATGTCCTTGAGAGAACCTTAAACTTTCCCACCCATATAATTAATTCTTCTTCTTACCTGTCTGATGAGGCAAGGAAACTGTTTCTAAAATTTTAGCCATCTTATTATCTCCAAATGAAGATGCCATTTTTACAGCACATCTCTTAATGAGCTCACCATCCCTAAAAGTTAGCTCTAAACATACCTTATAAGATGATTTTATACAAGCAGTGCTTGAAGGTTGCTGAATGATATTCTTCTGTCTGGTTAGTTTCAGCTTCAAATCATTAAATACATATCTTCTGGCACTTCCCTGGTATTGATCGTACTTTGATTTATGCAAGCTGGTATTATACCAGTATACACTATAATACTGTCTACTCACGTTATAGGCCTACTCCTTCGAAACAATTATGAAAACAGATAGCATTATGTTCAACGAAAACGTAACTTTCCTGATTGAAATGGTCGTTTCTCGTCTTGAATACGTCGTTTCTTAAGTTCCGCCATTTTAGGTACGGTACTGCTCTCGCACCAACAATTTCTCGTCGTACTAGCCTACATCTCTCGAACAATCTCTCTCGTAAATAACCACTTCGAACTGCCCTGCGCTCCCTTTTATAACGAAACCGAAATCTTCTAGAAAATCTTCCTCAGCACAGGAACGATCGCGAACCTATCGGCAGACAATCACTGGCGACCACCCGTTGCCTGGAGGCTTCTCGCGCCGGACGTATTCGTGGGAATCGAAGTAGGCACGCTACGGATTATAACGGTCGAAGAGTGAAGCTTCAATATGGCCGTTATAGGAGAAATGAAGATTGTAAGGTGCTGTTGACGTAAACTTAGGAAAACCTAAAGTAGTATTACTTAAAAACTTAAAGCAGTAAGAACGGTAAACGGTTTTTTTTTCGAATGTTAAATTAATTTTTTTTTATCCAGAAAGAAGGGCAAGGGCCAACAAAAATGAATAGGCAGGCAGCTCGCGGTCCGTGGGTTGGAGACATTGGCATAGGCTATTTACAAGAATGTTTGTTCGTCTTTAAAAAATATATAAAAAAACACTCACACACAATCCAAATTAAACTAATAACTAGTAAATATTTACCTGTATTAGGTATTCTTGACAGACCTTTCCCCTATTGTTTTAATTCTGAATAATTATTTTCCTACTTGCCTGGGGAATTCTGATAAAACATCTTATTATAGTTATAATTTCGATGACTGTGAAACAATATTGCGCTCTCAGGATGTGAAATCTTGGCATTACGTTGGGATCTTTTTCTACAAGTAGGGAGTTCCCTTATGTGGTCGCAAACATGTCACGCCACTTCTGCTGGCGACAACATCACATCTATTGTCCAGGCTTTATATTATCATGTCCATGCTATAAAGTGGATAGCTGCTATTCCTATCTACATTCATAAAACACCAGACGTTTCTAGTTGCCTCCGCCCAGTATTACATGCACCATTCCTCAACAGCGGCTTTTTGTCCTTTGTCCTGCCTTAGTTGGACGGATTATAGCACTTCCTCCTACACACACTATGACAATAATATTGCCGCCGTGTTGCTCCAGTTTAAGGAGAATGCTCGTTAAAGCGGAACATGAAAATGTCTTAACTTCTGGACTTGCAACATAACAATACAACTCTGCACATCAAGACTGTTCTGTTTCCCCGATGGACTGAACATTCCCTAACAAGCTCATGAATATATCCCGCATCGGAAATCAGACAAAGGCAAAATTGCAATAGCCATAATCATTATTATTATTACTATCATTATCATTACCGTATTACAATTTCTTCCATGCCTGAGTTTTAACTCTCCTTATGCGGCCAACGCCACCCGGGCCGTTCAGGATCGTGATATAGTACTTTTTTGACCAGGCAAGGACATGAAGGGCCTCTCCAGATCAGACCAATGCTGGGGCCACCCGCGAGTCAACACGAACACTTGACTCGAGATACACTAGTCATATTCATGCCGAACAAAGCGCGGAAGGGATGGCGGTAATAATGATGACCAAATGATATCCGGGGACCACAAGGAAGACCAAATAATATCCGGGGACTACAAGGGTATAAAGTTACCCGACCCTTGCAAATACAGAACAATAAAACCCTGGATTACAATAGGTATAATTACATCAATTCGTACAAGAGATAAAATTTCAAAAAATTGAAAAGCAGCCCATCTAACTCACATTTGTTGAATAAATTCAAGGTTTATGGAAATATGTTAATTCGGATTGTAAAAATCATGAAAGCTAGATACTATGCACATCAATTTAATAAAAATATGGCAACTTGTCAATGAACCTTCTGACACGGAATCAAATATTAATACAGTCATAAAAGAAATAAATGATGATGATGGTGTGGAAATAGAGTGTAAGCTGAAAATCGTAAACAAATTTAATACATATTTTTCAAATGTAGGACGTGTAATTGCCTCCCAAATAAAGAGGACGTCGAATAATCTTATGCCAAATAATGTTTTCTCATCCATGATTTTGTATCCTGTTAGCGAAAATGAGAATATTAATATTGTTAAGAAAATTAAACTTAGTGTTGCTCCTGGTATATATGGTATTACGAACAAAACTCGACTGAAAATTGTTGACTACATAGCTAAACCGCTTACCCATTTTTCAATTCATGTTTTTGAGCAAATTATCAGATTTAAAAATGCAATAATCGTATCATTTCTTAAGACAGGAGATAAAACCAATTAAATAATTATAGGCAAATTTCCCCTACCAAGCATCTCAAATATTGTAGAAAAATGGATAAAGAGTTGGCAAATAAATAATTTAAATGGAAGCAAGTTATGAGCTAACAAGCAATTCGGTTTACGCCCTAATTTGTCTAAAGAGGATGCCGTTGTTACGATGAAAATCGTAAGTGAATTAGATGCTGGAAACAAGTGTTTAGGTATATTTTTAGATTTACAAAAACATTTGACAGTGTAGGCCAAAATAAATAAAGTAAACATATTTGGGCTACCTTGACTCTGTTATAGGCCTATGCTTATCGGTTCTTCAATAATTAGTTGAAAAATTCAAGACAGTGATATCGCCGGGTTCCTTAATTGTGAAACTATGGCTTCTAGTTTTCGCCCGCAATTAGTGTTGATTGTCTCGTTAAGTTTATCACTTTCTTCTTTGCTTCCAGTTTCAATTAAGACTCTGCCATCCTTAAGCGAGTTTAATGTCTTTATTCCAACATTAATTGCGGTTGAATTTATTTTTGTCTTTAATGTTTTCCTAATAGAATCAGTCGAGTCCTTTATTTTCGATGTCACCATTAGTGTCCAGGCGATCCCGCGATTTCTGAAAAGGGTTTCCGTTGGTGTCTGTTGACTATAGATGGTGCCTCCTGTCCAAGGCTTTTAAGTAGGCCCCTTACCTCTTTAATCTTTTCCTCCATTTCCTGCACTTTCTTCTTCATAGTTCATATTGTAGTTCAGTACACTTGTTTTCATATTTGCAAATGCCTTTCTAACGCTACTTACAGACTGTAAAATGCTTTCCTTAAGGTCCCTTTTCAGGTCCCTTTTATTCGTGATAGCCAGTTCAACACTATTATCTACTCAATTTACATTTTGTATTGACTGTAACTATAATATGTCGGACATTTAGTTTATAATAAATAACGGAATATCAAGAAATTCTGTATCAAGCAAATCACTGACAAAATAATGCATAAAATAATGCATTACACGCCATTAAACACCAGTTCCGAGAACCAATAAAATAAATAGCGAATAATGTCTTTGTTAGAAATACAACTCAATAATTATGTTTACAGCATTATAATACGGTATATACTTTATTTATTTTGATAAAATAAAAATAATTTAGCTGCAGTAGTAGCCTAGTTGAATAGCATTTCAATATTTAAGAGAAGATATCATTCAGTAGACAACAAAGAAGCACGGCACGGCATAGTGTCCCACCTCGAAAATTTGAAAGCAATTCTTAAGTAGGCATACTGGCAATAAAATTATTGTTGTGATTGAGAAATCTGAGAGAGGGTAGGTCCTAACGAAACAAATAAAAGGCTAATAGAACAGGTGAACCAGAGCTAGATGTATAATCGACGTAAGGACCTTACAACCTCATATTTTCTAATTTACACCCTATTCAACGTATGCAAAAAGTCAGTAATCATACCATTATCTAATGGAAAATTGAAGATCACATCGGGGATCAAACTCGTGACCTCTCAGTTTATATCGTAGTGCCTCGACCAATACACCCTCAAAAGTTTTTAAAAGCAAAGGGCCATAATTTACTTCGGACATGAGCCACAATTCACGATTTTTTACAGTCGGAAGCCTTAAATTTTGAGGGTCCCCACAGGATTTCATTCTGGGACAACTCGCACCAGAGCAGAAACCTGAATTCTAGTATATACCATAACTGAAATATTTCGATATTTTTAAATATCCAAATATTTGGATTTTAAATATCCAAATATAATTTTTCCTTAATCTACTTTTGTTAGAAATAAAGAATTCTGGAGCATAGCTTGCAATTGTTGCAGTTCTTCCTGTAAAAGTTCTTCAAATAACAATGTTGGTTTGATAGAAGAATGAACGTATAACAGTCGACCATATGGTAATACACATCCTAAAGCATAATTGTTCATGTATTCAGGAGACTGAGCTGCATGAGAGACATCATAATTAACCAGTCTATGATAATAATGGGAAAGCTAACATATGTTTTTGCGCTATAAAAGTCGCTCTAAAATTTACTCACGCCTTGCTTTTATGTGGACCAACTAACGCACGTGCAAGGAGGATAGTTATCTACAAAAGCAAATTCAATAGTCGGTAATAAAAGTGGAGCACATCTCAGTGCATTTGCTTGAGGTACTGCACTACAACCCGGAAGGTCTCGGGTTTGATCCCGGATGAGATCATTGTTAATTCAGAATTTCCCTAGACCTTCTAAGACCCTAGGCCGACTTAGCTTCTAATAGAAATGGTTTCTAGGAGCTATCTTGAACAACCTCACCCACTGTGTATGTCAATTTTGTAAAATTCAAAACATTTTTATAACTTTCATGGGGACTAAAACTGAGTTAATTCATTAAATGTCTGCTTAGTTAAGAAATTATATATATATATATATATATATATATATATATATATATATATATGTGTGTGTACCTAATATACCGACTTTATTTATGAGATAGTTGAAATTAGCGGTTGGCTACGCTTGCGCAAACCAATCTGTATGCGGACTATGATAAGCGCCAATAACAACATAATTAAATCGTTAACGTAAAATAACAATAGTGACAAATGTGGAAGCACCCTAAGAGATATTTGGCAACACTGTTTACTTTAAGAGTCGGCAGTTCTGAATGCGGTATATGAAACCTAATGGATAAATGCTTTAGGTTAGTAAACTTATATATATATATATATTATTCTGAAATATTATTTTATTTATGATTATTTTTATTATTAGTTTTTCTGTCATTTCGGTTAATAATACATGTTCCTAATTTCAATTAATATTTTTGCTTTCAGGATTAATACTTATTAGGCAATGCCACTAATATTGAAGATGACTTGTACGTCAGAAAAATTCCAATATTACTAACAAGCAAAAGGAATAAATGGCCATAGACCCAGACCCTAGGCGAGTACAATCGCTTTATTTAAAGTTAATCAATTGTAATAGGCAATTTGTTAATCTCCGCTGCTATGTTGCCAAATTTACCTTTGTATATATTTTTTCTATTTTCCTTGTTTTTCACAATGGTAATTAAGCAAACTAATGTTGGCACTTTTGTAATTTTGTCATGGCGCTTAAGTAATCCATTTTCCTTAAATTAGCCTCTCTGCCCAGACCAGAATTAACAGATCTAACACAATTAAAGAGAATTTAAAACATTTGCTTCAATTTTTATAATAGTGAAAAATTTCCTTGCTGCTTGTTATTATGCTTATGCTCTTAATTGGCTATTGCTAATTAAAATCATAATACTTTAGGGAACAACTATTTGGTTTTCAAGTTTTATATTCGGTTTCCAAAGCCCAAAATTGTTATTTTCAGAAGAAAAAAAGTGGTCTATCTGTGAACAGCAGACTTACTTGTAGGGTTACGTTTAGTGAAACACAGTGATTAGTTCCGCCAGATCCGAACTGATTTCATTGTCGTGCAAAAATTTGAGTGCAAATGGGTTAAACAAAATGCTAATTCCTTTTTTCTATTTTTAAATCACGGTTTTAATACCGAAGACACTATTTTTTCTGTGTCCTTTTCCCCTTTAGTTTCACGGCTGCATTTGAACATTAAAACTAACCTAAACTTTGTGGAGCTACTTCTCTGATGGAATTAGGCCTACTATCCTACCGCTACGTCATCTACCATAGGCAGATGACAGGACTGGGGGCATGTAGTCAGCAGGCAAACACTCAGTGATGGATTCCATGGCCGGAGCCGCTACTTCTTAATCAAGTAGCTCCTCAGTTTATATCACGAGGCTGAGTGCACCCAGATTCAGACCTCACTACTTTAAAAAAAAAAAAAAACTTATAACACTAGTAAAATATAATAGATTTTACTATTATAAGCTTTCAATGGTTGTAACATCCGAGACCAATTGCTGTTTTACAATGGCTTTCATAAATGAAATTCTAGCATTTCTCACAGCTTGTTCTTTCTGTTTCCCTCGGAAAGACATAATATTAACATGGGCCTATAAGCCTCTCAAATAGGCTATATTCTCTAGGTATTAAGTTTTAATTACATCTGTAATCGGGCTCCAACTCAATTTTTTAAATAGCACTTAATTAAAACTTAATTAAAATTTTCACGAAACTTTCCATGAACATGATTACATTTGTGACACATAAAAGAAAATTCTGAGTTTCTAACTTCCAAATTTAAAACCTAGAAAAAGAAAAATTCACACCGGGAACCATCTGGTCCCGCATGGCACTAGGAAGGTTATATTAGTGCCAAGCAACGAAGGTAAAAAATAGCTTCGTCCATGCCTAAAGTAGGTACTGGTTTTCATAATATTTTTCAAAATTACATTCTAATCAATAACATCACCTTTTAACCGCGGTTGGGCGAGTAATTTACCTATAAATATTTTACACGTAAAACACATGTAAAATATGTAATGTGAAAACATTTTTCCGTTTGACCACACTATAATATGCTTACGATATGACGTAACGGTATCATGATGATATTCATTTCGATACAGGTTTTCATTATAACACATGTTGCCATTTATTGAACGCGGAACTGTATATTTAAAATAAAATCAGTCTGTTCGTACTAATTTTAATATTACACTAAATTCAGTACTTGTAATAATCTGTTCGTTTCAAGAAAACGGTCAAGCATAAGCTTCGACTTGACCGTACGCCAACAGCTGCCATCTATCGCAGAAGATTAGATATTGGAGGATTTGTTAACAGCTGATGGCCGCGGTCAGTCAATTTTTTATGAATATAAAATCTCAAAACTTAAACATATAGCCTAATTATGATCAAACAAAAACAGTCTTTGTCAACCTGCCTACAATGGTTACTCGTATGAAAATAATTACGAAACTCGCTTTGCTCGGTTCATAAACATATTCGTATCTTAATAAATGCCATTATAGACTTGTTGCATAATAAACTATTGCAGCATGATTTGATAAAATGTATGTAATTGATTTTGACAAAATAAACACCCATTACTTTTTTATTTGTACTGCAAATTCCATCAATATTTTTATTCACAAAACATTTATTTAGGTCTTTATGTTTATATTTATGTTGTAGGCCCAAATAATTCGAGCTATATTTATAAGTTATTCACAAAATATCCAGTACACTTTAACTGAATTTGTGACATTTTCAATCTCTCAAATTGGAATGAATCACTACAATGAATATTATTTGGTCATCAATATGCGACAAGAAAATGTGCAGTGGTGTGATTCATAATTAGTAAATACTGCTTAAAAATTAACTTATTGCTTCTGCTAAATCATTGAACCCATATAACTCTGCCAGATTGCATATTTTATAATTTACTTCTTTGCATTTTGGATATGAATTTTTACATTTTAGTTAGGATCAGTGGGTTCGAATATTCTACTTATTGAACAGTATTTAAAATTTAAAAAATGGAACAAAGTTAAAAGTCGTAAGTAGTTTTTCACGTACTTTATGTTTATTACGTTTATTACTCGATTAATATGTAAGCTGAATTCATATTCTGTCTATTAGATTACGATATTATATATCTGACAAAACGGAATGGTATTTAATTATTAACAGGAAAAATAGGAAGGGGGTTTGTTTGCATATTTGTGATATCTGTTCAGCGGTGCGACCATCTCGGGGTTGTTCTCTTGAATGCCAACCGCCTGCCTGGATATTATTATCGAATGTTTGCAGTGCGGTGGGACGGGGTCTCCAACCCCCGGGATCTGCGACCACATTGACATCACTAGAAGGGCCGGGGGTCGACGCTGGAATGCGAGAGGTGGGGATCATAACAGATTCCATCCACTAATATTGCAGATATACCTAGTGGAACAAGCGCAGCCATTGGACACATATTACACGTAACATTGCCAGCATACTTTATGAAATCAAACATTACATTATTGTGGATTTGTGGGGGAGGAGCGTGGGAGGGGGTGAGAGGATGACGTAGTAGCCTATAGCTATGGAATACATTCTCGCTTTGCTAGTTGCTATTCGGTTTGAGGATGTTGCAATATTTGTATTGCTGAAGCATTTGCCCCCTCCCCGCGTGTCCCAAATATTCTGCTACTCCTCAATAGAAATTATATACATTGTATGGGTGCTATATCTAATATGATGAAGCCTATATCAATAATAACAAATTATAATAATAATCACCATGGTTTTTTATGTATGTCTACATCTTCTCAATCTCCAAGCTTCTCTATGGGAAGATTCCCACAGATTCAAAGGAGTCTTTTTCTCCTTCATATCTTCTTGTATCTCATTTAACCATGTCTTCTTTGGTCTGCCTCTCTTCTTTCTGCCCGGAGGATTCCATCTGAAGATCGTCTTTGGTAATCTCTCCTCCTCCATCCTTCTCACATGATCATGCAATACGAGTTGCTTTTCCTTAATTTCATCTGTTATAGTGTGTTGTACTTTCATTTGCTCCAGAATTTCTTCATTTCTAATTCTTTCCATCTTAAAAGTCCTATTTTCTCTTCTACAAAAATACATTTCTGTTGCCGATAACTTTCTTTTCTCTCTCTTTTTAATTGGCCAAATTTCTGAACCATATTGTATTATTTTCTTAACTATAGAATCATAAACGTACTATTTTTCCTTCTCTATAGGTATGTTTCACAGTATTCCATTTAATAAGAATATCGTTTCTCTGCCCTGAGTATTTCTAATCTGAATTTATTTCCTCATTCCACCATCTTTATGAATCGTAATGCCTAAATATCTTGTCAGGAATTCAATATCTCCATAATCTTGTGCCATTATTATTACGTCATCGGAAAAATTAAATTAAATTCAATTCAGTTCAATTCAATTCAATTTATTATTGCCTTTGAGTATAAAATACAATAGGCTATGTCATTAAAAGTGTATATAATTCATTATACAATGCTAAAATACTTAAATACTACACACAATTCAATGGTTACATATTAATATCAGCATAATTAAAATAAATACATTCGTCAAGACTATAAAATGGATTATTTTTCAGCCAGGTCTGGATTTTGAACTTGAACTGTCTAAAATTAAGTAATTTTGAATTGTCAGAAAATTTGTTAAAAACGGATATAGCTATAAATACATGTGTGGATTTAGTTTTAGATAATCTAGTAAAAGGTATATGAATGTGGATGCTATGTCTTGTGTCATATGTATGAATGTCATTCCTTGGATAAAAGCTATTAAGATTCTTTTTTTAAAAACAACAAAGTTTCAAGTATATACACTGTCATGATTCCTTCTTGTATAAAAAGTGGTCTGCATGGTAAATCAGGGGTTGATTTAGTTATTAATCTGACAGCTTTTTTCTGTAGTAACAGTATATTTTTCAAGCCTGATCCATTTCCATACAACAATATGCCATATCTAAAAACACTTTCAAAAAAAGCAAAATATGCTTGTCTAATGTACGGTTTAGGTACTTTAACAGTAAGACTTCTTAAAAGGTACAGCACTCTAGATAGTCTTTTGCATACATAGTTGACGTGAGTATGCCATGTCAATTTCGGATCAAGATAAATTCCCAGCAGTTTTACAGACACGTCTTCTTGGCTCGATGATACAGATTTCAGGCTGAATGTTACAGTTTGTGTCTTGTCATGATTTATTGAAAACCCATTGTCAGAAAACCACATGTCAATTTCCTCAGATACATTTCTTGAAAGAACTTGCAACTCCGTTAATACATTGTGAGTAATTAAAAAAGTAGAATCATCAGCATAGAGTATTGATTCAGCAGAGACGTTGTCAGGCAGATCAGCTACATCCAGATAAATAAGATACAAAAAAGTTATATTCAAGATTAAGAATGCCATAATGTTTGAGTTTCATCAGTAATAGGTCATGAGAAATCGTATCAAATGCTTTACTTAAGTCATATAAAAGAGCATGAGCGAATACGTTAGCCTCAAAAGATTCATAGATAGAAGATAAGAGGCTGTCAATGGCCTGGACAAAAACCAAATTGTTATGAAGCAATAAAATTATTATTAATAAAATAAGATATTAGTTGCATCAGTACTACGCTTTCAAGTATTTTGCTGATCACAGGCAGTAAAGCAATGGGTCTATAGCTTGATGGGTCACTTCTGTTTCCCTTCTTAAAAACAGGTACGGTTTTAGCGATCTTAAATATACTAGGAAATATTCCAGCTTTGAGACATATGTTGATACCTAAGGTCAGAGGAATACATATGAACTGTATTACTGTTTTAATAATATTATTGCTAAGTCCATAAATATCCTTGCTGTAAGAGTTCTTCATGTTTTTTACCACAGTTAAGACCTCTTCCCATTTAAAGAGAACGTCCTGCGGCATAGATCTATTATCTAAAAGTGTATTAGCACAAACATTATAATTAGTTGCAATAGACCTCGCTTTCTCACAAATTTCTTCAACTGAAGTAGAATAGTATTTTATGAAATTCTCTGGCTGTACATCTATGGCTTCCCTGCTAGGTTTAATTGAGGAGTTTATAAGGGTCCAAGCCGCCTTACATTTATTTACAGAATGTTCAATAAACAACTTGTTGCACTCCAGTTTAGATTGCGTTATTGCGCTTTTGTAGTCATTCCTTGCCATCTTGTACAAAACTTCACTAGTTTTAGATTTTGTTACTTTATGAATGGTATTCAATGCCATTACTGCTTTTTTAATTTTCAACAGCTCAGGAGTAATGAAATTATTAGATCTGTGTTTCTTACTGTCATATCTATGGTTTGCTGTTACCTTCACGAGAGGGAAAGTTACTTCAAATAAGTACATAAACGTGTTAAAAACTGGTTAAAACATTCTTCAGCATTCATATAATTATTACAGTTAAGAATCTCATCCCAACTAGTACTACGAAGATAATATATGAGGTTTTTCAGAAACTAGGGGTTGTAAGACGTTTCAGAATTTACTTAGTTTGTATTGAGCTCAAGTCATTGACCTTGATAAATAACAGTGAAATAACAATTGCTTGATGATCAGAAAGGGCTGGATCCACAACATTAACTGAATACTCACTCTGATTAAAATGAACAAAAATATTGTCCAAACAAGCCTTCTGTCTGGTAGGTTTAAAATTTGAGCAATAAAAACCATAACATCTCAATAAGTTTAAGAAGAAGTTAGTTGTATTACAATTATTTAATACATTAATATTAATGTCTCCACAGATCATGACTTTAAGCTTTAATCTAGTGAAGTACAACATCATTTCTTCAAATTTCTTGAGAAATATATCCATGTTACCAGATGGAGTGCGGTAGATACTAGCAATGATTAGGTTCTTGGAAGGAATTTTTATAGCAACAACTTCAAAATGTACTTCAGCACAAAAGAGACTCATATCTAGTTCAGAAAATTCAATACCATGAAGAACATAAATACTCACACCGCCATTTTTTAAAACAGTACGACAGGATATACTTGCCAGGTTATAGCCTTTAATATTATAAAATGGATATTCGTCAGTCTTTAACCAGTGTTCAGAAAACCACAGAAATTTATACTGATTGTTGCTGAATAGTAGATCCAATTCATTTATCTTATTTCTTATGCACTGAATATTTATATAAAACAAATCAATAGTGTTCCTTACGTCATGGGTTGGCGAATCGTTGAGACACCTGATAGTCACTCTTTCTTCTGATCGTTGTTTTGACGTGGGTACAAAAAATTCCTAATGCGAGCGTTTTGAGGCCATATGTTCGGTTCCATTACAGATTTGACATTTTCCTCGTAAATGTTTTTCTTGAAGGATGCATATTGGTCTGGATGTCTAGATGTTAACTGTTCACAAGAAATTTCGGGACAAATAGGTTTCAAGAACTCGACAACTTCGTCTTTTTTGTGTCAGGTGACAGTCGAAACACATGCAGAGATACAGTTTTCGGGACACCTTTGATCCCATGGCATTATTACTATTGTTATTTACTCCTACCACTACTGGATGTTTCGACTTCTTTCGTACTACTTCAGTCCATAACATTTCATTTGGCTTACTTGTGGATGGTCCTAGTATAACTTCATCTTTTGAAGCAAGATTGTCCTTCACACATTTCGCTGGTCGAAAATTGGTGATTGCGTCAGAGATCATCCCTCCATTGGCAGGCCTAGCATTTTCAACACCACATGAAGGACGTTGGATTTGTTGCAAAACTGCATCGTTGCTATTAATGGACATAGCAAGGTTAGAAGAGGGATTAGGTAACTCACATTCTGCGGTGGTTGAATATCCGATAGGTTCCGATCGGTTCTGTAATAATATTTTCACTTTTTCCTGCAATTCATAAATGATCCTATCTTCTTACTTCAAGACGTAACTGAATATGCGGATGTCAACTTTATTATCAGCGACACCAATATCAGAAAGTGCTTTAAAAAAATCATCTTCATCATGTTCCACTAATTCATCATTATTTTCACAACACTTGAGGATATTGTCTTCTAGAAATATTATGTTATTTGACCGCTTAGCACAACTGTTATGAAAATAACTGTCACAATCGGTGCACTTTAGACCACTGACGACTTTAGACTTGCAACGTTTACACAAACATGCATTTATAGCATTTCCGCCATTTCCACCTCCGGCCATAATGTAAACGAAAGCAGAGCTGGATATACTAGGTCCGTTCACTATGACTGCCGACTGCCAACTGCCGACCATACCATCGATCATACCCTCTTCTATCGGTGTTCCCATGGGATTAAACTATTTTTCCAATGATTTAATATGTACTCTAAATAAATTTTTAATATTGTAGGACAAAGAGAGCATCTTTGTATCAAACCTTTATTCTCCATCAAATTTCTGTTTTTTATTTTTTTATTTTAACACATAGTCCACCGCTGTGACTCAGGGGATGCGTCCAATCCTCTCACGCAGCGGGCCCGGGTTCGATTCCTGGTCGGGACAAGTTACCTAGGTGAAGTTTTTTCCGTGGTTTTCCCTCACCTGTGAGACAAATGTCAGGTAACTTTAGGTCCTTGTGGTCCCCGGATATCATCTGGCCGTCATTATCATCTTCATTCCCATCCTCGCCTTGTTGTGAGTGAGTGTGTGTGTGTGTGTGAATGGTGTGTATCGTCCTATGTGTTCGTGCTGTCTCGGAGGTGGCCCCGGTATTGGGATGATCACTCATCCGGGGAGGCCCTCCATGTCCTTGTCTGGTCAAAAAAGTATGCCTGTCTGTGTTGTAAGGCCCGGGCGGCGCGGGCCGCATAAAGGTCCCTACAAGGGAGAGGTAAAACTACGAAAGAGAAACATTTTTAACACATGAGCTAATTTAATTAATTACTAATCAATCAATCATCAAGTAATAATACTCTAATAACATTATTAAGTGGTACCCATGAATGTGAGTATATTAAGCACGCGTTTATCTGTTCCACCAAGATTTTGACATCAGTGAGGTTTCACGCTTCCAGGTTAATATGTCTAAGACAGAAACGTTTGATTTCTAAAAATGTCTAACGAACCAGGATTCGGCGTAGGGTCACAAAGTTACGAGACTTTGTTTGCAATGCACGGAGTATAAATGACGTCATGGCTCGTGGCGTGAGAGCGTTCAGTATGTTTCATAACAAAGTTCATTACTTCCTCGTTGCTGCTTGGCTTGGGTCCATTCATACTATACTCAATCCTACAATAAAGAATCCATTGTTTTCTATTTCTTTCAATTAAATAATTCTTTCAGGTTCATATTAGTGTTAGTTCTGCTGTTTTGGAATTCACAGCATTGAGAAACATGCCGAGAATTGAAAGCACGAAGCGTTCTCTTCAGAAGGAACTTACGGAAGGAAATACTTGGGTGTGAAAGGAAAAATACACTGCATTTTGGAAATTGTGCACAGGAGATTTACGGATAGGTAGAACTCGATCGTTTGAAAAACACTGTAACAGCAAAAGGCACATGGCAATAATTATTAAATTACACATTCGAGACAGGCATTCACTATCAAAACCAAATACTGAAAACAAACCGAATGTTATCGACATTTATATATGTATATATATATATATAGGCTTAATGGTGGCACGTAAATACCAAAATCATTTTCAACAAAGTGAAAAATAAATAATGTAAAGAGTTCCTTAAAAAAATATATGGGCAAAAATTTTAATCGGGAGTCGACCGTAAGAAAAAATTCCTTAAGATCTTGTTATGACGATATACTGAATTAGATTAGAAAAATGGTGCAAGACCCGAAAATAAGGGTTGTATATAAAGTGTATAGACTTATATATACTGTATATATATATATATATCACAATACGTATACTATATATTCCTTCCCTTCTCAGGAGCCAAACCTGATTTAAGATTAATAAAAAATGTAGATTATAAAGTAAATTGAAACACATAATCCTAAGTAAATTATTTCTAAACTAGAAATGCAATACACTATAGTTATAACCAGTGCTTTAGTTGGAAAATATTTTTTGGGGGTACTCATCTTACTTCAAAATTTTCCATATCGCCTCATACTGAATGTAATCCTTCGGTTGACATGTTCTGCTTGCAGTTTCTTCTGCTGACCTATTGCCTCCTTGTAGCCATGACCTGACGTATGGAGCAGGATCAAAAACGTCTAGTGGTGGTCCCACACATTTTATGAAAACAAGGTGGCTAGCCAACATGTGATCTAAGGAGAAAGTAACTGTAGAAATGCGCACGAAGGTGAAGATTAGAACGCATATCTGTGGCGAATTTAATAGTGCTTGTCATTTTTGGTATTGAATTAGACATTTAATAAGTATTTTAGGACAATATCGTTCCTGTACTGCCAGTACGACGTACCGGAGCACATATTTTTCCCGGTATGGTAGAAGGAAAATAATTTAATACCGGTACGCAGTACCGGTGCGTACCGGCCCAACTAAAGCACTGGTTATAACTGTAAATGTGAACAATTATTTTGTACCCAACTGTGACTGAATGTTTACACGTTGCGGGAACGGGTAATGCCACGCTCCATCTCCAATTCGTCTCAACCTACACAAAGCGATGGTCCGTGCGTTCTTAATTTTCTTGACTTGAATCCCTAGTACCCCGGACTCTAGTCTACCCTAGTCCGAAGTCTAGTCATAAGAATTAATTATACATTATATTCTTAGGGTCTGCACTACTACCTCCCGATAAAATATTTATCTGCCAGGTAGAGAACTTATGTAGAAAGTGGTCAAGAATTTCGTACTACGACCTCCCGACAAAATCTATCTGGAAGGTCAACTTCCAGGTCAGCTGTTAGGAGAATGGAGTGACCGACTGCCACAAAATGACTGCCCAATGGAGCTTCATAACCATCTGAATTTCAAAACCTATGCTGGAGGGTTTAATTTATACAATAATGCCGTTTTAAGCTCACATCTTAAAGGTATAGAACTGTACAAATTAATGTACTTATAACGATATGTTCTGCCATTGTACAAATAGAAAAATAACATCGGTGCTCATCAGTCTACTATCCAAGTTACGAAATGTTATTGCACTCTTCCCGACAACAGATAGACAATGTAGTACCAAGACTTCTTTCAATTAAGCTATGTGGAAGTTATGAATCGGGAGGATTTATCAAGAGGTGCTAGTACAGGCCCATAGACATTTTCCGTGAAGACTTTCTATAGACTGGGGGCATTTTCCGTGAAGACTTTCTATAGACTGGGGGTCGGTTTCATATTAAACCGACTAAAGAAATTAATACGATAAACATTTAAATGAGATGTCTGCTTGATGCCAAAATGATTTAATACCACTTCTACTATCAATTTTCTAAATTTTAAAATAGCTCTTCAAGATGGGATTAGCGCAGTTTCGGAAATAAAACATTCATTAAACGTTGAAGGAAGCGATTCGTAATACACTTGTTAACTAAATTCAAATAATATAAAAATGGTACATACGTCCTAATGGGAGCCAGGAGATAAAAGTGGCCGGTATGTAAAGCTGACAACTTTACTACCTTCTTTCGCAGTGTATCTAAGTAGTAAGGGAGACCATTCTAAAGGAACTCCAAAAGCCTCCAAGGACTATGTATTGGGAGAAAGAAAAATAAATTTGGGTACAAAACAGGTTAAAATTACGGGTGCAGATTTTTTGTTTGTTGAGCTGACACTGATTGATTGAATTCTCAATAACCTGGATGAGTCTGTTCCATTTGTAAAAACTAGGTAATAGTGGTTGCTAATATTTTCTAATTATTTTCACTTTACGTCTCTAAATTTTGAATATACGTTAGGCCTATATAAAGATGATGTGCCAAACATTTCTATTTTAAAATTGCAATAAGTTACTTCAAATTCTTCTTCTCTGAACATTTTGGTTCCATGAAGAAAAGTCTCTTTGGAAACAACTCTTCAATTGGCAGTTACTGTCTTCATCAGGGATCGAACCTCAATTTCCCTGCTTAGCGCAAAGCCATTAATACATTACGGTAATATTTCTTATATAATGAAACGTGATTTCAGAGTTTTATCTGTCCTTGAATTAATATTTCTCCTGTAACATAGCAGGAGAGTTACTCTCCAGGAAACTTATGTCACACTAATTGTTGAAGATAAAATTACTAATCTCAAAATACTTTCAACCTTCCACGAAGCAGTCATGCAACTACCAACGTGTTTTTACATTTGACGTGGTATGATTCAGAGTGATGAGATTTCCTCCATAACCTAAATGTATTCACGCCGCCGGCGATATTTCCATACAGTATGCTTTCAAGTTAATTGTATCGCCAAGTATGTTAATGTGCGATGCAGAGTAAGATACGTGCAGCACTTAAGAAGACAGGGCAGCTGATTTTTTGCCTTAACTGGAGAAGTGAATGTCAACTGAATAGTTGTAGCTGGAGACCAGGAAGAGAGGTTAACTGTGCGCACATAAAGAATGCAGGCAGCGCCAGTAAATTGCCAGAGTTACATTTATATCTTGGAACGGTTCCCTTTATACCTCTAACAAGTGTGGGAAAAGCAAACTAACCTCCAGGGAATTTGCAATGAAAGTAGACACCAAGCGATCATAAACTATAACTTGAATCACTTCAAGATAATGGTTGTTCAGGAAGGTAAAACAATATTGTTACATCTAGATTAATAAATCAATTCTATGTATCTCTAAGTATGATCAGTTGTTATTTGGTTATATGGTATTAATTTCATATAATAGGCTATTACATAAACAACCTCCCTCTATGACGGTGGTGAGGTTGTCAGTTTTTCGCACCGACCGCCTTTACCCGCAGGGTTGCTCTTGGTATTAATTTGTGTTAGTGGAATAGCTAGTTTTCATAAATGACAATTTTGATACCTAGATAACTAGCTTCACATTTTAAGATAAAGCTGATATGAGCTTACATGTCAGCTTTTATGCAATTTTTGCGACGACGTATATGTAGTATGTACGGAGGCGAACTGCCACCAAAAGGATTAGGCCAATTAAAAAATTCAACGACCTCATCGGGATCGAACCCGCGATCTTCCTGTTGGTAGCGAAATTTCAGAAGCTTTGAATATTATTTTTGCTCACTCATTCATGTTACTTTATTTACTAACCTTTTCCCTGCTATTGACGTACATACTACATATACGTCGTCACAAAAATTTCATAAAACCTGAGATATAAACTCATATCAGCTTTATCTTAAAATGTGAAGTTAGTTATCTAGGTATCAAAATGGTAATTTATGAAAACTAGCTATTCCATTAACTTTTTTTTTTCTAGTTGACACCAAACTTATAGCCACTAGCGATTTAACTTGATGACTGCTTATATTACAATTTAAATTCGGGTATAAAAGGGTTAATGTCGTAATTGGCTCTTTTATGTTATAGTGATTTAAAATCATATTTTTATTGATTATGTGTTCTGATTTGATTTTCTGTTACTTTTATCGTTACATTTTTTGTCAATGCTTTCAGATCAGTTGGGTGATTGTAAATTATTTTTTCCTCCTGTTTATAAATCTTTAGTCAGATTTTATGTATCACGTCAGGATTTCACAGAATTTCAATTTAAGTATTTACTAAACGCCTATAATATCATTTATAGTGAAGTTGAAGAAATAAAGTGCATAAAAGTGACTACAACTATCTTAAAATGAAATCAATCCAGAAAAATGTTACGTATTATTTTGTTTGTCAACATGTAAAATGGATTTCGACATTTGGTTGTCCAGGATACATATTTCATGACGCTTCCTAATACTGCAGAAATGTGATCTTTGTGATTGCCTGACGTGTTGAGACTCCAGATTGTTTCTCTTCATAGACCAGCAATAGTCACCTAACGTCACAGAATTCCATCCACCCTGATAATGCATTTCTAACTCTTCCATGTCTTGGTGGAACCACTCTCTTGTAAATGTTCCTCAGTACGTCCCAAGTTTTCAGGGGAAAAGTCGAGATGGCTACGAAGTAAATGCAACTTGATATATTACAACCTAAATTTTTCATAGTCATCAACATATCTTCCACAAATGTCTTGTAATCTGGGTGCTTCCTGTTCCCCCAAAACAGTTATCACGATCTTTTCTTCCTTCATCATTATCATAGAGTACAGAAGTACATTTGATATTGAACACGTCAAAATAATACATAATACTTAATATAAAATATTTTATATCAGTACAATACAAGATAAAACTGAAAGCAACATAGAACCCAAAAAACTATAAAGTTAAAGTCATTGTTTTTTTAAAATATTTGTTGTAATTTAGATACTCTTGGACTGTATAAAAGCAGTATTCCTGTAAAGATGCTCTCACTTTGGTTTTAATAAATTATCGTTTTCTATAGATTTTAAGGGATTAGGAAGAGCATTATAAATTTGTATACCAGAGTGGAGGACTCCAATTTTGCAGAGAGAAGTGCTCGCGGGCATGACATGCATATTTTGCACGCGCCTTCTGTAATTTATAATTTTGAAGCTCCCATTTGTTTTTGTTGCATTTCTATTTTGATATAGAAATAGAACACTTTCAAGGATGTATAAACATGGCAATGGAAATATACATAGTTTTTTTAAAGAGACAATTTTATAACCACACATAATCCTGATGGCTTGTTTTTGTTTTCTGAATACTGATAGGGATCATGGTGAATTTCCCCAGAATATTTTCCGTATTTTATCGTAGAGTGAATGTGAGCAAAATAGGCTATTCTTTTTATCTCAAGATTGGAATTTTGCTTAATATTCTAAGGGCACAGATATTTTTACTTAGTTTTGACTTTTGATATTAGTTTTGATATGTGTAAATCTCATTTTAGGTTATCCTGTATCCATAATACCAGAAATTTGGTTTTCCTTTGGTATGAGATTTCAGAATTGTTAAATTTTAACGTTTTGTACAATGTGAAATTTAAGACAGATTGTTTTATCAGTGTTTCAGATTAAGTTATTGTTATTGACCCAGGATTCCAGTTTGCTGGTGATGTCATTTATTTTGTTATTGACCCAGGATTCCAGTTTGCTGGTGATGTCATTTATTTTGTACTGCAATAAATTGTTGTCCTTCACTTCACTTCACGTTCGAATCATCTGCAAACAAAACTGTGTTGTATGCTTGAATAATGCTGCTTATATAATTTATATGAAGTATAAAAAGAAGAGGTCCTAGAATAGATTCTTGCGGTACACCGTATTTGATATTTTGAGTACCGGAACAGAGTGATGTGTACGTACTAATGTTTTCATTGAATTTTATTACTTCGGTTATTTGTTTCCGGTTTTTGAGATGGGATTTAAACCAACTGTAAGCAATACTTCTAATACCGAAGTTAAATAATTTTTTAGTAGAATTTGGTGGTCAACTGTGTGAAAGGCATTGCTTAAATCTAGGAAGATACCTACTGTTATATATATTTTTTTTATCCAGAGCAGTTTAAGAATTGAAAAATGGGAGTTTCGGTTGATCTATTATTTCTGAATCCATGCTGAGAATCTTAAATTATTATTATTTTTTTCAGTAAACGAGAGAAATCTTTTATACATGATTTTTTCTAATAGCTTTTTAAAAGACGGATGGAAGAGAGGTGGGTTAGTAATTGGATAGGCCTACTTCATTTTTATTACCCTTTTTACAGAGGGGGATTACTTTTCAGACCTGTAATATGTCTGGAAGAGTTCCAGACTGCTGCATTGCTTATACGAGTTAGAGGTGCGATTATGAGACTTGAGCATTTCTTTACAATTACATCTGGTATCATCAATACCTGCCGAATATTTATTGCTTAAGTCATTTATTGAACACTTTATTTCTTCATGCGTAACTTCTGACAGATATATTGAGTCTACGCTATTTGCTACATAGTCGTTTATTGGGGTTATGTTTTTATTTTTGTCTATTAGCTTTTCAACGACTTCTGTGAAGTATGTATTGAATTAATTTGCAATCTGATTTGGATTTGAAATCTTTTCACTTCCGTGAATTTGTTCAATGATATCTCTTGATTGAGGATACTTATTGGTCTCATCATTAACTACGTTGGAATAGTTTTACTTTTATTTTTTTGATTTTTTAATGTAACTATCATAACAATTTTGCTTGGCTTGTCTTATCACTCTATTCAGGATTCGTTTGTATTCACAGAAATAGTTTTCAAATTCCTCGGTAGTAATACAACTTTTTTATATTGTGTAACCAGTTTTTTTGCTTGCAGGAGATGATTATGCCTTTAGTTAACCAACGTTTTTTAGAAAATGTATTTTTTAACTTAACGGTTTTCAAAGGAAAGGCAATTTTGAAACAATACTCAAACCTACTGATAAATAACCGACATTTCTCGTTTGTACTGTTTGCAGCATATATATCATGCCAAATCTCTTTTCCCAGCAAGTTATTCATGTAAGATATTATGTTCTCATCACTGTAAATTCTTAATTTTTTGTTTTGTTGATCTACTTGTTAATAAAGGCTCTGTTTCTACTTAAATAATTTGAACTTCATGGTCACTAAATCCTGTGTAGACTATCAGTACTTGGTGTTTCCAGCTTTCATTTATCATGATTTGATCAAGAGTTGATTTCGAATGTTTGGTTATTCTGGTAGAAGAGGTTATAGTATGGACTAGGTTATATGTTTTAAGTAGATTTATAAGTTCTGCTTTTTCTTTATTCTTTTTGAGAAAATCAATGTTTAGATCGCCACATAAAACAATTTTCTTAATTGGTTTCATGATTAAATTCAAGAGTTCTTGTAGATGTTTTAGGAAAGTATTTATATTTTCATCAGGTGCACGATATAAGGTTACTAGTATGAAACCCAGGGCATTTAATTCTAGAGCAGCAACTTCAAAATGGCTTTCCTTACATAGAATTTGCTTTATGATTATTTTAAATCTTTAATATTTAAATCTTTATCTTAAATCCTATCCAAGCTACACTTCTCTCACAGGGCATCAAATCCTCAAATCGTCTGACATTAAGTCCCTAATCTATGGTCCCACAAATATTCCTTCCTTCAGTTTACCATCAGACAAGAAGGAAAATTTCTGACAATTATACTTAAAACACTTAATACTTATACACCGAGATAATTTTGTGTAACCTGAATGTTGACCAAGAAGTATTCCTACAACTTTTAGATCGCCACATACTACCCATTCGAGCTCTGATACCATTAATACCATTACCATTGCAAGGGTTTTGTAGTTTACCTTCAAGATGTAAGAATACCCTATTGGTATCGAACCATAGGTCTGCTTATTGGCAATGTGTAGAGTACAGCTTTAGTATATTTTTAATTCATCAATAACCTTCATTTTTTCATGTCTATTTTATTCCATATTTTGATACTACACCTCCAATGTTATTTGGTAAACAATCTTCAGTGAAATACTCAAGAAACTCCAGTTCTCTTCTTCCATACAAGGCGATTGTTGTACCGGGAACTATCAGTCATTTCTTCTTTAAACGAGAACCCAGTTTTTTTTTACAACTCCTTCTAGACACCCAGATCTCTTACTAAGTCATTTAGTTCACATTGGGTAAACAAATAGGGCATCGAAATTTCATCACAGCCTGCAGAATAGATGACAATGACGATGATAATTATGATAGTCCAATTTACAGGTTGGTTAGATATAGGAATGCTGGGTCGTAACGGGACATGCCTGATTACTGATTATATCGATACATGCTAATTTTGAAAGAAGAAAAATTATGCAATTATATAAAAACTGTGAATATTACAATAAATAAGACAACACATTCCTAAACAGATCTTAGAATTTACTTAAGAAGAAAAATTTTCATGCAAAGCTTCAAAATGATGTTAGCCAGTGTAATCATCAATCCAATAGAACCCTCTCATAATTTATTCTTTCAGATCATTATTAGACCTAACATCTTACCTGTGGACTTGTGGCCACCACATTGAAAATGATAAACTTCATACAATCATTATGTGAACACCTAGTCTAAAAGAATGCTTGGCACTTGGTCCTTGATGTCTATTTACTCGGATTTACTTCGGATTGATAAATCATTTGAGAAATCATTTAGAGATGTTATGGATAGTTCGTATTAAAAATCCTATGAACTTAATCCTAGCATGTGCGTGAAATTAACATTTTATAGTCTGCATTCCTAATTGATTATACCATAGAAAATAAAATCAGGTAAACTGATATGCCAGATGGACTTAGTAGGCTGATGACGGAAAATTTGTATTTTATATTCATATTTCCTAGATGAAGTTTTGTATTCTTTACTTTATATGTCATGCTTTTGTTTAATCATAGATAATTGCAAGTATGATATCCAGGAAAAAGTTATTTCTTTAATCGATTTCCGAGTCAAGCTCCAGACATGTCCCGCCCACCAAACATTCTCATAAAGCTCCATATTTGCACTTAATAACCATATCATTAACGCAAGAGTCAAATTATTGACGTATTATTGTGATAGAATGCTATATAATCATAAGGATAAACCTAATAGCAAAATTTATTATATTGAATTTAGTAATCTGCTTCATTATTTCCGAATCACTAAGTAAATTGTACTTAACAGACTGTGGCAGACTAAATTACGACATAACATCTAATATTATATATTTTTTCGTTTTTTCGTTTGTTATCAGCACGACTCGGGACTTCCTCCAAACACATGACAGATATTTTAATTAATGGAACATAGTATTTTTGGGTTGGGTTTGGTGTTAAATAAATTCCAATTGGAATTGACTTTTTCGATGGGAAATTAAGAACAAAACCCACATTCTACTTGACAAATCTTTTGAACTTGAATACACCTCCCGAAACTGAGTAGTCTACTTGAGGTTAACATCTCCGGTAGTTTATTCCGACAATATAGCAACCGAAGTAATTCATGAACGTTTTAAGCCTTGCATTGTCCGCCGTACAAATATTAAATAAAACAATATGTAATATGTTAAATTCTCGTTTAACATTTTCAATGGAATAAGATTCAATATCGCAGAAGGTGAGAGTTCAGTTGTCTCAACCAGGGGCACCCGAAAGTAGTAAAATGATCGTAGACAGGCATTTTTGATTCCTTTGAATATTATGAATATTCTCAGTGAAAATACCTTCGCCCTTACTTACGAATGCACTACCAAGAAAAATAAGGACATTAGACTATTTTATTTCACTATTGGTAGCCTATGTCGGCTGCGGTGGTCTAGAGGTAGCGTGCCCGCCTCTAGATCCTAAGGTCGTGGGATCAAACCCGGCCGCAGTCGATGGATTTTTCAGGACGCAAAAATCCTGGGCACGGAGTCCTCCGGGAGGGACATTAAGCTGGGGGGCCCGTGTCGTACAAAACAGATTATATTTATATTTGGAACAGACGCACAATATCTAGCCAACATTTCTATGAACATTAATTTAATTTTGGCTGAAGAGAATCAGCATACAGATATTACGACATCTACTATTGTACTTATAGTTAATGAGTATTTGCATACAGAAATTACGAAGCCTATTAGGCCTAGATAAAATAAGAAGTTCCTCTAGGACTTTTACGCATAAATAAGAGACTACTATAATTACAGGTTATATGGAAATCTAGCTATATGTGTTGTTTTTTATATTATGACTGTTCCATTCTGCATGGGTTTTAATTATAAAAAGTTCCATTATACATGACAAATATTGGACTGAATTTTAACATTTTATTGATAGGTTAAACTAATGTTGTACATTCTGAACAAATGTTATTTATAAATTTAATGTAATCGTTAAAAAAAGGTAAAAACTTCCTAACTCACTGTTTCGGCTACCTGAAATATGTTTTAACCTGTCTAACGCATATATTGGCTGAAGAGAATCAGCATACAGATATTACGACATCTACTATTGTATTTATAGTTAATGAGTATTTGCATACAGAAATTACGAAACCTATTAGATAAAATAGGAAGTTCCTCTAGGACTTTTACGCATAAATAAGAGACTGGTATAATTACAGGTTATAGGGAAATCTAGCTATATGTGTTTTTTTATATTATGACTGTTCCAATCTGCATGGGTTTTAATTATAAAAAGTTCCATTATACATGACAAATATTGGACTGAATTTTAATATTTTATTGATAGGTTAAACTAATGTTGTACATTCTGAACAAATGTTATTTATAAATGCAATTTAATGTAATCGTAAAAGGTCAAAAAACTTCTAAATTCACTGTTTTGGCTACCTGTAATACGTTTTAACCTGTCTAACGCATATATTATACTAATCTAGCTTAAATAAGATAGAAAATAAAAAAGTGTGTGCAAAAAATATTGTAAAAATTTTTTCGTAGCAATCCCAAAATATTACTTTGTTGGTATATGATTACGTAATTTTTTTTTTTGAGTGTATAAGGTGGGCAACAAGCCATAAAATTTTACTCTATATTTTGTTTGTTTAAATGCGGGACAATTTTAAAATTTTGCAATATATAAATGAAAGGGCAGGATATGGAATGTATGTTAATGCAGATTATGGGTACGGTACTAAATGTAGGATAGTGAAGGAAGCAGACACCCATAGGCCTATACATTCATATGCGACTGCTTCAGTATGGAAGTAGGCATTATTCCCCAAAGCTTCCATAAGCTCCTTTTGGTATTCGCTGGCATTTATTCCTCGGAGAGCGACTATTTTGACGTAAGAATGCTGTTCACATCTCTCTCAGGCTTTGTCCTGACTGACTGACTGAATGACTGACTGACTGACTGACTGACAGGAATCAACGTACAGCCTAAACTATAACAGGCAGAGACTTGGAATTTTGATAGTACCTTCGTTTCATAATGTAGATGCTCACTAAGAAAGAATTTTGAAAAATTCTGATTCTAAATGCCAAAAATTAAATGTTTTTGAAAACACTTAATCCCTTTTTACATAGAATTATCAATTCCAAATCACAGAATATATTGTTGCCAAATGGTATCAGATGGGCTTGGAAAAAACAAATGAAATGCACTTTTGACAAATAAGGAAGTTATCAAAATAATTCATGTTATAAATAAATATTACAGAATGAAATCCAATAAAATAATAGAATCACATAACTTTCTCTACCCTGGACAAAGAGAAAGCAAAACGAGGTATGGTAATGTGTATATTATTATATTATATCACAGGTTTTTGGAGAGAAAAGTATGAAAGTGATAATGCTTTCTGTTTAATTTCATCCCCAAAACGGTTTTATGGTAACATAAGAGTGGGAAATTTCCCGCCTCGATATTACAATTTTATGTTACAGGAATTTCTGTTTCTTTTTATTTAAACCTCTACCAGGCTTGCTGTGCACTGTACAAGCGATGGGATGCAAAATTCTAGATCCTCTATGAGCCATAAAAAACTATATCAAGCGTTTTCTGAGGGAATAGTTTGAGTGTAATAAGTCGTTCTTCCTATTTCAAATTATAAATGCCTATATAAGGACCTAGAATTTAAAATTTAAAATCCTTCATAAGTTAATTTCCAATTACAAAATACAAAACCCGGGCGACGCCGGGTCTTTTAAGCTAGTCTTACCATATCCATTCTGCACTCACGACTAAATTAGCATCGCCTCTGTTCGTATAACCGTAGACCTACATCACAATGCTACCAAATGATGTGTACATATAATAGAGATGCCCCACTCTTCCGTGACATACAACCTATCATATTACCATCGCCTTACTTTGAGGAAAAAATATGCTCCATCCCTCGTAGGATTACGTAGGGAATCCCAAAACATGTAAGCTATTGCTGTTGAAAACTCGATACCGAATTTCAACTACACATTACTTCTTCTATCTAGGCACAGATAGAGAAAATAAAAATGGAAATTCAACGGTCTCACATTACGGTAAGTAAAACTACATGAAATTAATAATAACTGAGCTAGGAAATACCTGGGAGAATTTTCACTGCCGAATCCGTATAAGGTAATAGACTGGTCGAGAGATTAAACTGTACCCATTCGCAATGGTGGGGGAAATGAGAAATACTAGTTAATGCTGTCATTAATGATAACGCAAGAGAAGCCTCGGACTATTAATGAATGTGTGTCATCTCTTGAGAGAAAGGAGGCATTAGGCGTCTTTGAAGCTGCTCTAGCCTGAGGGAATCAACTGGAGTGCCAACTCGTCGACTGAGAGACAAGCACTGAGGCGTTATAGCATAGTGAACATAACTCTGGTCACGAACACACGACGTGATTCCACTTTTTCTACATACCACTACCAACATCTCTTGACAAGTATAACACCATATCACATCGAGGAAATATGAAGTTTTCTAAACAATCCTGCACACCCACCCACAGACTAGCGTAATCGTGAGCGTTCCATTTCTGTCAATCGTTCACATGCGTTTCATTCCTTCTCACAAGACAAACTAGTATGCAATTATAGCATTTCGAACTGTGCTATTATACATTTTTTGTCATAATTAATATAAAATGAAAATTAATCCTTTTTAAATTTCTTTTGATTCCTCGTGACCTGTTGCAGAGACGTGAGTGTATCCGCCTTTCGCTGAAGCAGCGCTATGACTAACATGCACACGTCACTTGCATGCTGGTGGATGCCAGTTCAACCCCATCGCTATCCTTCTATGTCCTCTATTCATTTCTGTATCATATTTCTTTGCGGTTACAAATTAAATAATCCTTTTCGGGTCGGCCAGATAGATAGATTTCGAAGTTCAGATTTTATTAATATTCAGAAGATTCATAACTTTTTCATATTTTTTTTTTGCGTTGGAACAAAATGACCCAGAATTAATTTTAACTATAGCCTACATACCTATTGACACTAAAAAACTAAGCATTAGACAAATTTATTCTCCTCTTGCGCTCATAGTTGCAGTTAGAACAAAAGTTTTCTAATGTGTTTGGCAAAGGGGGTTACGGTTCTTTTTTCCTTCTGAGAACTCATTTTGGTCATCCTTTGCAAATTTGTTGATTTATATAAAGCATTTGATAGCATAAATCATGATACTTTGCTTTTTAAATTGTGTGCATATGGAATACGAAGTCCAGTACTGCAATATTTCTAACATATCCCAATTAGTTGAAATTTACCACAAGAAAGGGAAACTCGGGGCAAAACACAGTATAGTCTCTATACTCGTGTGTTCGTGACCTCAGGGCTCTATAATCGGCCGGTTGTAATCCTATCTCAACATCTGAGTGGTTCTAAAGTGATAATGTAGGTATGTACGTTAATTCTCGGTAAAAGAAATCAACGCACACAAACTTACTATAATCACGACAAAATCTAGATAGATTTCATTTCGATCCAGTTTCATCAAAGATGTATCACTCAATAACATTATAGCATTCCAAACCCAAACAATTTAAGAGTAACAATGTTCAAAATTGCTCGGTCCGACAATTGACACCCACCTCATCTGGGAAAGTCGTGTAAATAATTGATCCAAACATTTGTTATGTTCTGAGTACTTGTTCTACAGGTTAGCATATTGTAATTAGAAAACCATTCGTTCCTTCTGATACTACAACTATGTTTATTCCAGAATTAAATACAATATTATTGCATGGGGAGCTGCTGATCAATACTCAATAAGCAGAATTTGCCCTATAAAAAATAATTATACGACTCATATTTAAATTGAAATCTACCCGCACCTGTGAACCTATCTTGAAGGAACACAAAATACTAACCGTCCCGAGCATTGTTATTTTATAGTCCACCTTGTTTTCTATAAAAAATAAACATTTGTTTAAAATGAATAGTGACTTTAATCCTAATGAAACGAGAAATAGATTACTATAATATATTTTACCTTTAACTAAAAATTACACCCACATTTATGAAAAAATCATCATACTACTTCTGTTCCAAAATATATAACCTTTTCCCAAAAAGGTATTAGATACAAATCGGAGAATTCTTTTAAAATATCTTAAACTGTTCCTATTTCAACATTGCTTTTATTCTCTAAGCAGTTACTTTGATAGTCGAGTATGCAACAAGTGACACTTCTCCTTTTCTAATTTAAAAACAAAATATATATTTTTGCTATTTTACCAATGTGAAACTCATTTATATATTTAAATTATTCTATTTTTTATTCTGTGTACTGGGAATTTGCTTTTTATAAAACTAATTGTCTTTAAAATTACAGCTTTCTCAATATATTATCTTTTAGTTTGAGTGAATTTGTATTATTTATATATCATGACAGAATTGAATAGGCTATTATTATTATTATTTCGGACTCAATATTGGGGTGAGCAAAATAATTTTTAGGCTAATGATTTTCATCTATAAAAAATACCCAAATTTCCTTCTAATTGAGGAAATTAAAATAACAATTCACTCGTACATAGCTACTAAAAGTATTTGGAAAGTAGGCCTACGCTGTGGGTATACAGAACTCTTTATAAAGTCAGTAATCGCATTAATATGCATTCTTGACACTGCACTGTAACAGAATTTTAATCGTGTAGCAATAATTTTATGCTTGAACGACGGAATAATGGAATACTTTTAAAATATGGATTTTGCATCATCTGTCATTAACATAAGTGTACGATGTATGAATGGATAATACCATAACCGTCTCGGCTATGATAATACTCGACGCAAATAGTTTGTGAAACAATGGTTTCCCGTAATTCTCATCAGACTTCTACCAAATTCAGAACCAGATCTTTGCGGTAGCTGCGAATTTTCATAGTGTCCTTGCCTGACAGATTCTACGGCTGAACTTGCTATTTGAAAAGTTAGGTTTTCTATTTCCGTTAATGAATTCTGTTTGAAAAACAAACGTGGTACTATTCTTGAAAACTGATACTTCGAGTAAAAAAAGATAAACACATTATTTCCTCTACCCTTCATTTTGCGGCATATCGTAAGGGGGGAGTTATCCAAGTCTCGTCTAGAGTCGAGTTATTATTTGCCGGGCAAGACAAAACATTTGAGTTTGTTGACTAAATATGCAGAGAATATGACTAAGCAAAGAATTTATACGAAATATCACATACAATTTTTAGCTATCA